>CM067345.1:29588844-29853844 GCA_034190875.2 Urechis unicinctus | reverse complement strand
TTAGAGGGTATTAAAAAACTTGCTTTTAACGAGCCATTTTTGACGTCCCAAATATTTATCGCTCACTATAAGAACAGCTGCACTTCAAATATGAAACTTATTTGACATTAAATGTGCGTTTCAAACAACCAAGAAGTATTCAGGTACTTTTAAGTACCATTGGGGGAACGAAACAATGTAGATTATTGCATCATTTTCATGAATTGGAGCAACATATTGCAGCACAATAAAATCTATTTCCCAGACGATGAGAACGGCTAGCATCCATGTTTACGATGGTGAATTATAACGGCCGCTTGGTGGAGCCACTTAAGTCACGGAGTTGAATCTCTTGTCAAAGACTATTTGATTAAACTTAAAGGCCATCGTCGACTGGATCAACCTATATGCTCGTGGTGCCGGTCAATCCGACACAAAGGGAAGCACTCATACGATAATGGTGGGTTCAAATCAGCGAATACAAGTCATCAGATATTTCTACACTTCCTGTTTTTGTTATTGTGGCGAGGTCTAAGAATAAGGCAATCTGTCTACTTTGGAATATCTGCATATCTATGAACGGATATTAAAATCAAAATTGTTGTAAAGAAGAATATCGTTGTTTATCGGAATTATAGCAATATGATACAATATATTTTGATAAATAAGATTTGCCTATACTCATTGTACAGCATGATTTTTGTTGAGGGAGGGGGCATCTTTATGATTTGCATTCGGTGGCCCATATATCAATGCAAGCCTATGTAATGTATCCGTCTTGTCATAGCATACTTGTTGAGGAAGACTGTTCATGCCCACTTTTCTCTATGCATATCTTAGTTATAGAAGGGTATTGTGTGCATGTTTTGATGTGCCTGCAATTGTAGTAGCACGATGATAACTTGTCTGTCTGATGGTGGTTCGACTTCTTAACGTGTATTCGTGCGTTTTATATCGCTGCTATAAATGCTCATCACAAGTCAGACAACAGTTTGCATCATGAAATGCTTATCCATATTTTGCATGAGGCATTATCATTAGTTGCAGTTGTAATACGATCCAGTGGTTAAGTTGTAAGATAAACGTTTAAGTTATAAATGAATATAAATATTGAATCTATACCATGCAATGTAAAACGTCCGTTGCATTCGGTCAAAATATTAATTTCGCATAAAATTTAGGTTGGGAGTATCGACCTAAAGCCTAATAAATGATTAGTTGTTGTGAATCTAATTAGCAGAGGTACAGACATCCAGCGACACAAGGGCGCTCTAATACTGTATTAGGTTGCTGACGGCGTTATTTGTCAACCGCATCGCAACGCTTGCAGCAGTAATTTAAAGCATGTCACTGCCCAGAAACTGCTTCCTTCGGTGTTTTTTGTGCTACAAAGAGAAGGTCTTCTCAGGGACGTTTGAGGCCGACCTTGTACTATCACATGAAACACGGTCATTAAAGTAATTTGCAAAACGAAGAAAGAAACGCTCGTGTTTTGTTAAGCTCAGAGAGAATAACAACAAATTAAGTTCACCTCGCAAAGATGCAGTCTTCCCCTCACCTGTCTTCTCCTAAATTAATGTATGATAGCTCAGTAAAAGCTTCTTGATGATACAAACGATGGATAGGTAGTGAGTACGCTTCTTCGCATATCACGAGCCAACACAATTTCTACACATCAGCGCTTTAAACGGCGAAATGTTCCATGTAAATCATCGTAAAACAGGACGTGGTTAGACGATCGTAATTGATATATGCCAAGTGTTATAATAACATCAATGAATATTTCGACAATTATACAGGGAGTGATAAAGTTAAATTCACATTAAAAACTTCAGAGCCGTGCCAAGATCGTTATTAAGTGATTAGTCTGATATTGCCGTGCATTGTATTACTACCATCCTAATTGCTTATTAGCCATATAAAGAGCTTATGGCTTACCTAAGAGGACTGACTCTACCAAGTTAAGCAGTGAGTATGTCAATGAATGAACAGCACGCCCATCATCATACATACATACATACATACATACATACATACATACATACATACATACATACATACATACATACATACACATACATACATACAGACATACATACATAGACATACATACATACATACAGACATACATACAGACAGACATACATACATACATACATACATACATACATACATACATACATACATACATACATACAGACACACATACATACAGACATACATACATACATACAGACATACACATACATACATACATACATACATACAGACAGACATACATACATACATACATACATACATACATACATACATACATACATACATACATACATACATACATACATACATACATACATACATACATACATACATACATACATACATACATACATACATACATACATACATACATACATACATACATACATACATACATACATACATACATACATACATACATACATACATACATACATACATACATACATACATACATACATACATACATACATACATACATACATACATACATACATACATACATACATACACATACATACATACATACATACATACATACATACATACATACATACATACATACATACATACATACATACATACATACATACATACATACATACATACATACATACAAATACGCCCATGTAATTGCAGATACTTTAGAGCTTTGACTATCAGTCAATCATGTAAGGATACCAAAGAACGATCTGTGTGTACTGCCTGTTGTAAATGCCTGAAAAATATATGTAATCATTTTTTTTATCAAACACGGACGTCTAGCTGATTGAATATCCAGTCAGAGGAAATGAGTAGAACTTTACGATATGGTGAATTGGGTACTTTTTTCAACCGATAGCACTGCTCATTTCGGGAGCGTTATATTACACTTACCAACATTCAATACATGCACATTAATTCCATGCACGATTACTGATATGAAGATCAGTTTCGAAGGCCACACGGCTGTTTATTGTCCCTTGGACGTGCTTACGGAGCCCATTGAATAGCAGTCTCCCATTGTTGTACACCGATGGGTAGCAGTTGAACGATTTGGATGTCTCTGTACTACATCAACACATACCAGGTAAAACCCTCAATCCATCGGTAATATACTGCTCGGGTTCGTTATAATAACGTTCCAGTTACCATCAGAAAGCCACTTCTAAAGTACGGCGGAATATTTAACCGGTTGGTTCACCTATGATAAGCCACTAAGGTTTCTGTGAAGTATCCATTGTGAGCACTTGAATAACTGGTATAACAGTGAGATCTTATCCTACTTGTACACCACAAGTTATACAGGGAGTCCATATTTTAGTAGCCAAATGTATGTGATTTTCTTACGTTGAAGAAAGGCATAATATCTCTTATATTAGATTCATGAAATATAATATCGAATATACGGTGTGCTTGTCATTGTTGTTACATACTGACATCGTTGGACATACTGGCTACTGACTGACACAAACAAGAAAGTGCCTTCTATTATGGTAGTAACAGGGCACGGTTTTGATTGTAAAGCCAGGATCAATTTGGCATTCATCTGGGTAGCATTTACCATGGAACAGAAACAAATCCATCTCTAGCAAATGAATGTCTGCTTACATGTTTTACCGTTTCGCTACCAACGTAGACTATTAGCACCATAAAATGACAGAGTATAGCGGTACATGTGCTACTGGTAAATAATGAGCTGCGTTTATGGCGTCATGGGCGTCGTTTGCCAAGTTTCTCAAATCATATCGGTAAGACTGCCAGAGGCCACGATTAACGCATGCTGACAGTAAGAACAGGAATCTTCAACACCTTCTAAGCAAGCTCTGAGTGCCCACCAGTAAATAATTAAACAGGCCATATTTTCATCTGGTTCCATACTCGTAACGCATAACATATCAATGTTGACAGATACTCCGACAATGTCATGCATTGGCTTCCTTACGTCAGAGTGTAACCAAATATAACACCAATAAGGTGACACCAAAAGAATATCATTTGTTGTGCCCTCACACATATTAACGATGGATTGTTTTGTATATGTCACATGACTTATGTTCGATGCAAAACAAATAATATTCGTTTTTATTAAGTATTCATGACGTACGTTTCGGGAACATATCCAACCAAATAAAAGGCATAGCATGTATCATGACACTGCACTCTTAGCTAGCTGAATAACACCCATCGCAGCAGTAACAACATTGCTAACTTGTTATCTACTTCTATTTAATACAAAGTTCCTTTTTTCCAAAGAATAATTACATTACTAAGTGTTGTGAACACACAATTCAATTCGTTTAACTTGTTTGTAATAATATGTACCTTGCATATAATTGCAATTTCAGAGCAGATAATCAGTCTTTGACGCAATAAGGAAACCATCTGTACACTTTTGTACAAATACGAATGTAATTGGTGCCACAATACGCTAAAAGTGTGCGCTCAGAGCACCAAATGCACCCGATATTTAATGCAGGATGGACAATATTATGTGCTGATAATATTTATTACAAATTCAGACTGGCTATTGCTATGGAAGTGCATATTCTATTGAAGACCTTTTTAAGTAATATCGACAACCTGTTCACTTTCCGACTTTCGAAAACGAATCGATTGACATTTGTTAGTCCAACAATAGCTGTGCTGTTTCCGGCATCAATGAAGGCTACAGCTAGTTCCGAAATTCAATTTGCCCCACATCATCTGTATGTATAATATAATATATATATATATATATATATATATATATATATATATATATATATATATATATATATATATATATATATATATATATATATATATATATATATATATATATATATATATATATATATATATGTGTGTGTGTGTGTAAGGCTAGACTTTCTTGGCTTTTCTTGCTAATGCACGCTCTTCGTTATAGTACTGTTACTCACTGCCTGTAGTTGCTGGAGTGGGGACTAATCAGAGGAAATCAACGCCGTCCTGGAGTAGAGATGCTTATTTGGTTTATTTAATTTCAACAATGAAGCTCCCTGGAATCTCGCGGTCCGAATCGTTTCTCTGACTAGATGAATCTCTCTGACTAACCCATCTGGACTCCTTATAAAGGGTCCCGCGATAGGCCAGGCTAAAACAATCCCCACGTGACACGACGAGTCCACTTGGAGGGTGAACTCGCTTGCTGTGAGGATTGCTGAAATCAGGGTTACACCCCTCCCAAAGAGTGGTGTGATGTAACCCGGGCTCTCGTGCTGATAATTAAAGGGGAAGGCTTTTTAAGAACGTATGAGCCAAAATAGTATTATAACATCCTCCCCAACCATAATAAAGTTGAACCTCCACTGTTCAATAAATTTATAATTTTCCCTTGAATTTTGAAAATTGACTTTGTAAAACTAATTGAAGGTTGATGAAATGGAATTTGGAATAAGAGTTGGAATAAAGTAAATGGACAGCACAACACGAGCCCAATATTATTAGATTTTGAATTTTGAGTGATCCCAGGGTAGCTTGGACATGCGCCAATACTGTTTTACATTGGCACATGTCCATAACAATAATAGGTAATTATATAAGGTTACAATAATTTATCAAATGATCTAATTTTGCTAGCCTAAATGGTATTAAAATAAATATATTACAATAAAATGGAAAGAATTAAAATATGGAATAATCTAGCCGTTATGACATTAATTACATTTTCACAGTATTACTCCGCACTAAAACCACATGGGAAAAAGCGATTAGCCTATACTTAAAATGGTGAAAATAGTGAAATTACTTATTGTATCTAATTTAATTATTAATTTTGGAAGAATTAAACTAATGTCATGAAAATTAAATATACATGAACAATGGACTAATGCCGTTAAAGTTATTGAAATTTGTGGATTTCTTTGGATGCTTCTTGAAAATGAAATATCTAGAGGGCTGCCGCATTTGGTTCGCCAGGTGTCGCCTGAGGGGAGGGGTGTGCGTTTTCCGACGCCTGGTTGAGCCGTTGTGTCTCCACTGTATCCTTGGTCAGGGGGACGTAAGCTTTGGCTACAAGGTGTTGGCGCGTCGGGTGAAGGCGCTATCTCCCTCTTGTATGGCGTAAATATACCTGGGAACAAATGAACTTACGGCAGCGATCAGTGTGTCTTGATTATGGGTAATGTAGGACGTATTAAAAACATGAGTGTTCAATGTGTAAGTGTGAGTGGGTATGTTACTTATGTGTAATATTATAACATCTCAAAATGAATATTGGTGTATCACGCAAAGAAAAGTGTGAGGTGTGTTTGAAGGATTGTGTATACTTTGCATAAGGTGATTGGAGCGCGTGTAAATGATTGACGGTTATTGCAAAAGATAGTATTTAAGAAAACTATGCTGCTGTGAGACTGTTTAGAATAGTTATGCCTCAAAGAATATATATATTGCACATGGCCACTATCTAACATGTAAGTCCGGATACACAACGGTGTGACACTTTATTTGTATGTGTTGTACGTGCGGGAGAAGATCAATATAAACGACTCATATATATGTATTGAGAATTAAATGTTTACGATACTTCTCCATAAATTATTTTGATAAATACGCAGTCTTCCCTAAGCTGCAGATTCCTTCATGAGATTATACCCCGCATATACTTGAATAATATAAGATTAGCGTTATAGGTAATGTGTAACATAAAGGGTCGCTAATTTTACGCGTGTCCGCATGATATGCCAGACGGTGCGATAATAGCGGAGTTGACTTAACTTATTGTAAGATTTTGTCTTATTATCTGCAGACATAGAGGTAAAATAATTGTGAATATAATTGATGATATCATTGTGTCAAGTTTGCGCTGTGTGGAAGAAGACAAGTTAAAAGTCTTCTTATAATTTAACCTTGACTCACAGTTTACTCGATTTCGTGTGGCGGCAAAGGATGCGTGAGATTAAGCGTCAAATGCGTATGTCACTTTGAAGACTGTCTTGAGACTTAAATTAGGTGCAATTAAAGGGTGGCAGCTTGGGCCTCAGTGACTCCGTGTTTATTGGAATTACAAAGGAGTCTGTAATCCTTGATAATTGGCGGACGCAAAATGAGGGTCTTTTATCTGTGTGAATGTCTGAGTGCAGCATGCTTGCAAAAGGAGTTAAACAGCCCTGGGTATACGGGCCGACTGTTAAAACCTTAAATTGGACTGATAAACATTTGAATTTCACGGCTTTGTTATCTTTGACACCTTAGTTGGTTCCTGAATTCGCCTTGATAATTTGAATTTGTCTAACCGTCAGGTTCATGAGTTTGAATGCGTTTGACACGTGGTTGAGATGGTATCGTTGGTAAAATGTTGTATGATTGGAATAGTGAAAGAAATATGTGTATGAAGATTGTGTGAAATAATTGCATGTAAAAATGGTTATGCATATAAAATGAATATAAGCGTCCTGTTCTGAAAAGACAGAATATGGCTAAAAATAATGTGACATTGGTTGGAAAATATTCTGAAAAAGGGAAATATCAACGAAGAATACTATGAAAATGAATCAATGAGGCTAGGTAGACATAATTCGTTATTTGTTTCAAAATTGGTAATGCTCATCTTCCGCGCCACATCCTTGCGTCCTCGAAGACCCACTAATATTATTCGCCAACAAACATAATATTTAATACTAAATTTGTATATGGAGGATATTTAACCTCGAATATTTATCAAATTTCTCGTTTTCCCATCCTTGCATGATAAGGTTTGTCGGATACGGAAGGTTTAAATTTAGGCGATAGTGGGAGGGGTGTTTTTTTTTGTGTTGAGGAGGTACTTATGCGCGACGGAAGGTCCAAATGAGCAATTATAATTTTACAGTCAACTTATTTTAATGTAATATATGAGTGACGTACTTACCATGGAAGAAGTTGAAAGGGGGGTATGTGGTCGTCATCTCCGATGTGTTGATAGCGCCAGGTCGCTAGTACGCCATAGTTGAGTCGAGTGGAAGAGGCCGATGTACGCTGCCGTTGCCCTGGATCATGATCGCGTCGTAGCTTGCGGCCTCGTGTCTCTTCTCTCGGCGTGTGTAGCAATTGTCAGCTTTCTTCTCTAACGTAAGAGCGTGTAAGCGTCGGAAAAATGTGTGCGTTGACGACAGTGGAAGTTGCCAACTACCCGGATTCTCCACCAAATGTTAAGATAGAATTTCTTAGCTTTTCTTGCTTATGCACGCTCTTCGTTATAGTACTGTTACTCACTGCCTGTAGTTGCTGGAGTGGGGACTAATCAGAGGAAATCAACGCCATCCTGGAGTAGAGATGCTTATTTGGTTTATTTAATTTCAACAATGAAGCTCCCTGGAATCTCGCGGTCCGAATCGTTTCTCTGACTAGATGAATCTCTCTGACTAACCCATCTGGACTCCTTATAAAGGGTCCCGCGATAGGCCAGGCTAAAACAATCCCCACGTGACACGACGAGTCCACTTGGAGGGTGAACTCGCTTGCTGTGAGGATTGCTGAAATCAGGGTTACACCCCTCCCAAAGAGTGGTGTGATGTAACCCGGGCTCTCGTGCTGATATTTAAAGGGGGAGGCTTTTTAAGAACGTATGAGCCAAAATAGTATTATAACATTACATATATATATATATATATATATATATATATATATATATATATATATATATATATATATATATATATATATATATATATATATATATATATATATATATATATATATATATATATATATATATATATATATATATATATATATATATATATATATATATATATATATATATATATATATATATATATATATATACTACGACACTAATTAAGCTTAATTTACAGAGCATGTCAGTTTACTCGTAATTAATGTCACATTGCCACTACCGAATGTCAATATAACAGATTATCCTGTATGAGACAACCAGTATCCTACCAGATCATGATCTTTTCTACAACTAGTCACTCTGTGGACCTAAAATTGTCGAGTTAACTATTTCAATGACCATACAAACGGGATGCAATACAATTTATAAATATCTGAAGTGATTATCAAGGAATTTCCCCGTTTGTCTACGACCAGTATCTGCCAATCAGAACCACGGTGAAACCACGTGACGTCATTAAACGCTTTGGATGACGATGCGTAGCTGGTGTAAACCATTCAACTACGAACGCCTGCAAAAACGTTTGGGCTCAGATAACTTACCGTCATTTGGTTGATATCGTTTATACCATAAATTGAGTGCCATCACAGAGAATTTACCATAGATTCAATCTTTTATTAAACACTGACGTCTAACACAAGAGACTCTGGTTAAAACATTAACGGATGTGCTATAGAGGCACTCGGGCACCAGATAGTATCTATTGTACGAATTATTGGGGAGAATCTTTCTTAAATTTACCTATCCATATAGCCACGATTTTATTGTAATCATTGCCCATGGTGCCTCTCATGTTTGTATTGATGGAGAATTAATAAGACGTAATATATTATGTTTTCCGAGCCCAAGGACGATTAAAGAAACCCATTCTGTCACATTATGTCCTGCAATGACAAGCAAGAGTTTTCCAGTATTTGCATTTGCTATGGGAAGCTGATGGAACTGCTAGTCAACTGAAACAAAACGGAACTATTTATACCGTATATTCCCTTATTAGCGCCCCCGGGGGCATTACATTTTGGAAAGGGGGGGGGGGCGTTTATAAAGCGTCAAAAATCGATAAAATTTACTTCATGTTTAAGTCTTATATACCAAAAAAAACCAATAGTCACATCATGTCCATGTCTTTTATGCGTAAAAAACAACACGCATGTGTTAATGTGTGTCAGAATAGTGAAAGTTTGAGAATATAAAAGGATGAATTAATAAATTTATGGTAAGTCATGATTTTATCTTTTCTTTAAAACGGAAGGGGGGCGTTAATTAGGGGAGGGGCGTTAATAAGGGAACATACGATATATGCTAAACACATGATATGGTTCGATGGTTTTTTACTGCTCAATCAATGAGTGCTATACTACAATATCCAGCATCCATTGCAAGCACACATCATTCGGAAGCAACAAAAACATTGGTCTGGGGACGCGATAACTGAGCCCATATCATCGCAGTCTCCAGCTAAAGTACATAAAAGCAGTTGCACCGTCTGGACTCCCTGCGCTGTCATCACGTCCCCCGATCCAACTATAATTCACTGCTCAGGTAGGTAAAAATGCCGTTCCATGCTTCATCAGGTTGGTAATAATAACGCTACATGCTGCATCAGGTAAGTCCACAGTGTAAATACAACTTAACGAGCCAGGCAAGAGAGTTTATCAGAGACTAATGGTGTAATATATATCGTTGCGCAATATCTTGAGGCGAATTGAACGTGAGACGCACGTACGATAACAACTCAAGGACTCTGCAGACTTTCGATTGCTAATGTCATGTTCATGAACAATAAAAGGTAAGACCGCAAGATCTGGTCATATTTGTGCACCACATGGTACATATTGATTCCTCTATGAATGTGAACTTTCGTCGTGTAAGTGTGTTCAAGGAAAGCATAATATATCTTTCATTAGATTAATTGAACCAAAACGAATAATAATTCTTGTCCTGATGTTTACAATGACATACATGCACGTCATGGGTTTTAAATCGTTCCAGGAAATCCTCAGCTAGGTCTCTAACATGTTTGGCCCTCCATTCTGGTACGGATGCTATAATTTTATAAAATGGTATTTACTAATATATAATAACCTATGGTAGGCTCTACCATGAAGCAACAAGTATTGTCGGCTTAGATTGGGTAGATGGTCGTCTAATTCGGCTCCCATACTTGGGGTGATTATCAAAAGAGATATTGTTGCGTAATTAATGTACGCTCTGCATTGCCTTCTTCTTATAGGAGCGGAGATATACAACATCATTTCCGTAAAGAATGATCATGATGATGCCACTCTCGACAACAAGGCGTAAGATTTCGAAAAAGCGAATCGCTTTGCTACAGTATCAGCGTTTGGAGATTCCACAAAACTGCAAGTTATGGTGCTCGTTAAATTTGATCAAATTGCAAAGTTATGTAAGTGTACAAATCAAGAAGCATAAATGTATTTTAAAAACTTTTCGTTTCATTAGGTTATTATGGACAGGACAATAGAAGGCCAGGTCCTTATGGGTACCGGCTTATTGGTTGTCCATGACATTCCGCTTGGCATTACAGGGCGATCTCATCTGAAGAATGTATGACGATGAACGGGAAATGATTATATTGTGGACCATAACAAGGCAAGTGGACAATGTTGAAGACGACAGGACGTTTGACATGTTCCATCGGCTAGGTAGGTTCCATTCGCACAATATATCTCCATGGTGACCAGCAACAGGCCTGTCAATGTACAAATCATCGTTTGAACCTGACAATGTAAGCCAGCAAATTGGGACAAATAGTGCTATTATCTAGATTACTGGATGTGTTGAGTGTTGAGTGTTGAGAGCTTCTGGTCATTGAGGTGGCGCTATACAGCCACAGAGCATCAATCCCACTACTTGTTTAGGTAACCCAGAAACGGGTTTCTCAGTGGTAATTTCCCACACGTGCAAATTCCTTTGACAACCTTTCCGTTCTTTACTTACAACTTGAAAAAGCATTGTGATCTTAATCCGCCCATTTTCTAGCATGCATCCATCACACGTACATTTGTGCGTGCATACATGCATACCAGAGAGTATTCTTGACTAACTGACTACCGCAGAAAAAAAACCAGAAGCCGTAACGCGGTGTCTGAAACAAGCCGGACTAACAGCCAAACTTCGTGCAATACTAAGTATTTATTTCTTGTCCATTTGTGTCCATCATCGCATTTGGGGGCTTGCTAGGATGTTTGCCTTTACAACACCTTACCACATGGCCCCCTCCTCTCGGCCAGTCCGAGCTCGAGAAAAGTCTTTTTCTCATATCACCAGTTAACCGTGCGAGACCATGGCTCAATATTTCCCAGCTTCCTTATCGATTTGATCAAGTCTCTCACCGAGCAGCGAAGCTTTAACGTGGCTATACTATGGAGGCACCTGATATCAAGCACACCTTGCAAATGTTATAACAGCGGTTTTCTGCTTGCTGAACGCTAATCTGGTTGCGTGTTCCTCATCGGGAAGTCACCGTTTTACCCCATCTGCCCGTTTCTCGTTGTGACGCGAAATCATAACATCTGCACAGCCGCTAGGTTGTCCGGCTTCAGGGACGACAAACTCGACAAGTATCAAGTAGACAAACACTAACAAATCTATTTCATGGGTAATGCAGAATAAGAGGCACTGAAAGTTAATTCCAAAGTCAAAAGTATTATGAAACAGTTGACATGAATAACCGAAAACGCAAACCCACATAAAATTAATGCAATAAAACATTGAAAGAAAATCTTCACACTGGAATTTTCATTTTAATCACACAACTAATCTTAAGTTACCGTTATATTGATGCATATGGTTCAGCATAAGAATGTACACAACAGATATAACGCATACTTCTACCCACACTACGCCTATCAAAAACGAATAGCCCAAGGATTGTAGTCGTTTAAGCAACCTTTCTTTATTCGACACAAATACTTAATTGCTGGTTGCTTTAAATTATAAATTTAAAAAATTCTATCGGAGATGAAGCGATCTCGTCGGACTCTCGGCCACAAATGAGGCACCAAATGAAAACAGCATCAGCCCCTTAGCGACACAAACACTACCCTTGTGTAATTTCCGTCCCGGCTGCTTATTATACACGGCGATCTTTTTGCGCGAAGTTGCACTTGATTAACGTGCGTAGGTGTCATCGCGATAATTATGTTATCGCATGGTCACGCGGGTGATATCCCATACCCACCACGTGACCATGCGATACCTAATACGTAATTAATACCAACAGCAGCACATCAACAGTATCACATCACTTAGCGCTTTTTAGCCAGCCTGACTGTCAGTCAGCTAATTGGAATCTTACAGAAGCCTCTTAGCATTAATGATCAGTAATAACCCTTGCTCTCGTCACCAGGCAGACGGAGTGGTACTGCAGTTTCACCCAGCACCAGAAAATAATTAACTATATACTTTTATCTGGCTAATCACAACCTCAAAGGATTTCGTTATCGTTTCATCCACATTATTTCCGGTGTGGCGATGACAGATACACGTGACAGAGACCAGGGTAGGCTGCATATTAGCAAATAAGATCGTGCGTTATTAGGAAATGACTTTTTTTCCATACCTTGGAAGAGAAATAGTTGCGTTCCATCAAGCATTTAACAGGTTAGCACTTTACTATATTTAATGCAAGTGCAAAATCAATAAC
This sequence comes from Urechis unicinctus, assembly GCA_034190875.2. NCBI lineage: Eukaryota > Metazoa > Annelida > Polychaeta > Xenopneusta > Urechidae > Urechis > Urechis unicinctus. The sequence continues at coordinate 29,840,540 of CM067345.1, read as the reverse complement.
AGGAAGTCAAAGCTAAATATATGTATAAATGAAGGTCGTGTTGTTGGCAGTGATAAATACAAGTCCCGTAATTCACTTTGCGCTGATTCAGTTCCATGCAGATCACGTCAGCCTTTAACGATAACAACTGCGGCCAAGTCATATTGCTCAAGGAGCTTTTTTCAAACAATTTAATTCATAATCAGATTTCTTGTCGGTGCAGTTGATGAAATGGCCTAATTAAGGGCTGTATGTTGTTTGCACCATTGATAAATTATCGATATTGCCGTGTCACAAACGGCAGTGTACTTGAGTGCAAAAACTTTACGGATATCAATGTCTCTGAAATGATCAGTAACGTTAAAACACACTGTCGAGCGGATGATAATTACGCTATCATGCCCAGCTGTGTACAACGCTGGGTATAATGTTGTTAATGCACACCATATTGGTCGTGCGATTATAATATATATATATATATATATATATATATATATATATATATATATATATATATATATATATATATATATATATATATATATACACATATATATATATATATTTGTTTATATACACATATACATATATATATATATATATATATATATATATATATATATATATATAGTTATGTGTGTGTGTACATATATACATATATATATACGCATATATATAATTTTTGTTTGTATATATACATGTATTTATATTTATATATGTATATATATATGTGTATATATATATATATATAAAAAATATATATATATATATATATATATGTATGTATATACATGTATATATATTGAGTACATATATATATAATATATATATATATATATATTCTTTTTGTATATATATATATACATATATATATATATATATATATATATATATATATATATATATATATATATATATATATATATATATCTATATATATATATATATATATATATATATATATATATATATATATATATATATATATATATATATATCTATATATATATATATGGCCGACAAAAGATAAGCTGTATATTACGCTGTGACAATATTGTAATAAGCTGATTAGGTGATATTTCAATTACAAAGGTGTTCAAGTGCAAACGAACCTTGGTTACATATAAGCGATAAATCATCGAGAGGGCCATGCTTCACAGACCGTGTCTATTCTCTGCTATTTGCATTTCCCTGACAAAGTACAAGTTTATCTAACCCTTTCGAAAAAACTATTCATCCCAATTTACTCGAGCATCTCGTGAATACAATTGTTTACGAGCATGCAACACGTGGCAAGGGTAAAACCTATGAGTTTCTCAGAAGCTATGCTAAATGAAAAAAGTCCCTGCGTCCCTGAAACAAGCAGTATCATCCACTTCCGTCCAGTGAGTCACATTCTAGGTGAAGCACTTATTGACTTCGATATCAACATATAAACAATCATCTAGTGTGTATGAAGCCATTTGTGCATTACCTTGAGTTTGAATAGACGGTGTAACATGATACGTAGGTAACTGTCATGTTGGCGTTTGTTGTTGGAGTAGTAATATTGTCTGTGTGTGTTGTTTATTTCATATAATGAACAAAGCCTTAGAGAAATGAGTAGATAGTAGAGATCACCTAGGGTATTAACCATTCGCAAAGGTTGTATGCAAAATAAAACTATGCTTAATGCTGACTGTATTGGTGTATATTACTAGGTGCCTGTTATTGGAACTTAATCACACATTAACAAGCCATGGTCACTAGAACCATGGAAGTTACCTTTGCTCCGTGTGAGCAGGAAAACAAATCAATACAGCTGAGTAACTAAACCCCACGGCATTCAGTTAATACTTACTATACCAACATGAGCAAACACTTAAAGTAAGCTATATTCAAGGACGGCGCATAATTGGTGTCAGTTGCATTGTTCACACCTGCCAAATCACATAACCCACTTAAATATTATCTATGCGCTCACATTAAACTTCTTTTGTGTGTCTCAGATGAGCGTTAGTGTAGTATGATAGGTAGCCAACATGTTACATGGCTATCTTGTCAATAAAACTCACAAACAAACTGAGCAAGGTGTAGCAAAGGGGTGCTTATTAACGCTTAATACGCCTAGCAGTAAAACAAATTGCAGAGTTCCCTAGGCGTCGTGAGCGTTATTCGCAAAGGATGTCAGACCAAATCGATTAGTGAGTAAGCAGTTAAGATTACCACGTATTTCCAGTCAGAGTAGGAATCTGTTTTACAGGTGTTAATGGCCGGCAAGTATATAATTCAAAAGGACATATTTTAATCATGTTATAAGCTAAAGGGCTCACATCTTTTTGTTTACGCTTCAAGGTCTGATTTATTGTCTTTTGTTTACTGAACACAAATCATCGCAGTCTCCCTCTGTTGTACACTAACTGATAACCTTCCTACAACAGGACACATCACTGCACGCACAGAGGAAAGCATCTCACTCATTAGTTAAGATAGACGACCCCGACTGATTTGGGCTATTTAGGGTATAATACCTGTCAAACTTACCATAGTTTACACAGAGGAGTCAGAGGATAATCGATTTGGCATACAATAACTAATACCATTTGTTGGGATGATATCGGCTTTAAATACCGAAACAAAATGTATTTGTTCTAGCAAGGTCATCCTTAGTTTTACAACATCGCAAATACTATCAGTTGTGCTCTTAAAGAGTATAAGATGCTTCCCATGCAGCATGGCGGTCAGGTGCTTTATGCTGAGGTAAATCAAGAAAATCTCAATTTTGGTAAGAAATTACTTAATCAATTTCACCCAAACTTTCTACGAGACACAATTTACGTATATTAGGTCTACCTGAATGAATAATAAATAACATTTTGGCATTTAAAATAAATCTAAATACTTCAGCAAACATAAATATCCCGTAAAAAGTAAGTTGTGCAATCTATAAACTTTTATGATGGCTGAAACTAGTCAAATATATGCACATAACAAGAAGTTGACCTTCATTGTTAAAACACAAACCCTTGCTTGCCAGACGGACTGTTGTGATTTGGTGTCAAGTCAATACAAAAGTTTCTTTGCTAGACTCAGTTAGCGTATCATTGAAGTTAAGAATGATGGCTGCATTGATATCAACGCGAAGGGGAGTGATATTAAGTGAGTTGTGAATGCATTGGTACCAAGCTTCACAACGATTTTAATCCATCTTCACATTTGTGAATGTGAGTAACAAGAGAAACCCAATACAATAATCAAAATAACGCAATATATTGGTTACAAAGTCATAACAAAAACATCAGCCACTGAATGCATTGACAAACAATACGCTTATTATGTCTGAACATAGACACCGCGAAAATAATGGCCTGTTGAAATATTAACCACGTCATTTAGACATTAAAAAAATACACAAATCTTCAGAGAATCACTCGGAATCATCAAAGAGAGACATATGTGTCTGAAATAGAGTAGGTTGTACCCTATTATCTCCTGTAGTCGCACGGGAGGACCAAAATACCCCATCCCTTGAAACGAAAATAATGGCCTTCAAATTCCCTCCCCTCTGTGTTAGGCGTGAAAATTTATTATCTTAGCTAATTCAGACGTAATTTCTCATGTTGCAATAAATTTCAAATCTTTTAATTAATAATTATCTCATATTTCATTTCTGTTCTACGAATTGAACCGAGTACTAAAACCGGTAAAAAAGTCTCATCAAAACATTGGAGTCGCTGGCTTCGTCTCTCCTATGTAAAGAGTATTTATTTTTTGGCTTGTACGCACGGCAAGTATGTGAATATAACCAGATAACAGCGGTATAATGCTTTCCAGGTGCGCTATGTAATGCAAAACAAATAACAGGATGTACTGAATACCCCCAAAATATGGCTTCCTCCGCAATACGATCTCATATATTCCCCTTAACGCTTGCATTATTATGGGTGTATTTCAGTGCTATCATTTGCAAACATAAGACACCAAATATAGGCGTGCATTACGTAGAAGTTAGTTGTAATGGTAGCAGACAAACATCTATATCACATCTTTTGAGTCAGTTGTTCTCCATACAATCCATATACCTGACTAACCCTACACTCGGAATTTGCGTTCAATGCGTGTACATCTCCCACCATGATTGCGACACGCCAGTATTCATATATGTTTCATCATGAGCACTGCGTCAGAATACAACAAGTCAGTAAGGTCACCTCGTGCTAGATCGTCAAGACATCGGATCAAGGAGTATGATAGAAGGACGAGGTCCAGACCTGAGCTTCATTGGGCTCTTGTGATTATTTGCAGCAGTAACCGTCGTTTTAAGATATTATAATCGACCCATTGAAAATGAAATAGCGCTTAAAGATGTAATTTTTGTTCGATGTCAGGTTCAATTTGTTTCCATTTTAGAGCTATGGTTTGGCAGAAGGCAAGAAAACGCGACCAAGAATGAGGTTGCTGTCTGCCTCAAGTATCTTACTAAAGGTAAGTGTCGATATTTCGGCTAATCATGATGACAATGACCCAGCTATCAATTTCGTGACAATTGCCCCATCATAAAATTTGGAAATATTTGTAATAGGAAGGGGTCTGATCCTGAAACCTTTCTTCTCTTCAAGCGAGCAATTGCATTGATTTACTTCCAGACTCACATCATTCGCAATCGTTAATCTGATAAGCAGGTAACTTGTGTGGAATACACTTCGACAAGTAGTTATTTGTACACTTTATGAGCACAAAAATTGTATGGGTAGGAGTGTACAGTCTGTGCTTGTATCGTCAATCATTCCCATAGTTATAGCAGCACAATTTGTCAGCAGGAACTGTGAAAACCAAATAATTTAATATGGATGACGACGCACAGGGCGGTGGATTTATTTAAACTGCTGCTTTTCCTTGTATTATGATTGTTTGCATAATTCTGTTCTAAGACCACAGAAATGCATTCAGCTGATTGCTATTATGCCATATGTTGAATGCCAGGACATAAAACTTATCAATACTCAACTTTTAATTTAACACTGACGTCTTACACAGTAAATATTAAATCCATAAGAACAGAAGCAGTAACAGTTGTGCAATAGCAGCAACCGGGCACGTAATGGCACATGTGACATTTAATTTGTGGAGGGGGGTGGGGGGTGGGGGGTGTGAACCTTAAATTAACCCATGTTAGTAGCCACTATTAGATTTTTATAATTGTCCAAACAGTTGTTCATGTTTAACATATCAAATACGACATTATATATTATCACAGAAGAGCATTGAAATGACAATGAACAGTTGCCAAGTCGAGCTAAAGAAGGCAGTCGATTCAGCTGATTGAATTACCAGCCAACCAAAAAAGGAGGGAACTTTAACGGTATGTTCAGTTCATTGGTTCCCGTGAACAATAACCAACATGTTTGACATGTCAGTGACGCATGTGGTAAATCTAATGTGATCAACCTGGCAAGCCATGTTAATTCAAAGAGGAACATTTAGGTAGTGTTGACTTAAATAATGTGGAATGTAAAGCAGGTGCAACAGTGTCTGCAGAAATGATCCAGCCGACCAATCACTGCCACTATACTACACTTGTTCGTTGCAAAAGCTATTGCCAACAAGTAAAACCAGAGAACCCGTTCACGTACAAATCGTCTTTGGAACCGGCAAAAAAATGATCCGTATGATTAATTTTACAATGGAATGATGCCTCTGTAGAGCGGTTCAGGGGAGCTGTGCTATTATTGTGATAACTGGGTAAGACGTCTTCGGCATTTTATTAGTCCTTGGATGGCGTAGGGCACGATGTGACTGGGGCATTGATTGATGATGTCATAACCCGCGTCCACTCAGGAAAGCCATTCACGATGTCTTGATTCGGACTTTTTGCCTTCATCCGATCCACTTTCTGGCATGCATTCACGCATAGCAGTATCCTTGTCTAATGGACTACCCTAGAAAGCTAGGCAAAAGTTGTAATACCAACGGTTTATTACTGGTCTATATGTATAGATATTCGCATTTATGAGCCTGCTGGGAAGCTAACCTTGCCCTACAGGTCAGTCATGGTAAAGTAACTAATCAATTGCCATCTCTGTAAATAATACCAGCTACTGTGTTCATAAAAACAGTATCACAACATTCTAAGTCAGCCTAACTGTCCAGTGCTTTGAGAGCTTTTTCGCTGTATCTGATTTCTAATGTAAAACTCACATATATTTCAGAAGTGCTCTAGAACGCTTAGACGTTGATGATTATTGATCCTACCTACTCTTGGTAATGGGCAAGCAGACTGTGCGGCACTTCAGGCTAGCTGAGTCTCTCCCAAGGCCAATCAGAACCTCAAAGCATTTGAGACACTGCCAATATCCTATGCAGCAGTTTGTGATCGTTTCATCGGTTATTAGATTCCAGTTTGACGACGCCAGATTCCGACAACACATTAAGACTAGGGCTTGCTGAATTGTGGCAAATGATGTCGAGCGTTACTGAGAAATGTCTCTTTCCTTCATCTGGAAGAGTAATACTGCGCTTTTTCCACGCTCTTACCAAGGTAAAATGCACTCGCAACCCAAAAGATTCACTTCATTCTATTCCGCTGCAAGGCTTGATTCATTGTCCTTGACCGTGCTCACTGAAGCCATATAATCGCAATCTCCCGCTATTGTACGCTAATTGGTAGCTGCATTACCGCGTTGATATAGCACAGCACGCACTTCCGTTCATGAATTCAGGTAGACGATCCCGACTGATTTTTCGACGATGTTCCTTTTTGGGTACAATACCTGACATATATCCAAAGGCGGATTTCGACTTCTACGTTTGACATGCAAAACGTATTTCCAATTGTTCGGATGTTTTATAATACCGAAAAAATGATCCTGATTTTATTGATAGCAATGGTTCAAAGCCCACCTTACTTCGACCATAGCCATGAACGACTACAACATCGTGATGTATACAAGCTGAAAGCTCTCCATATATAACAACGAAGTAGCGATGTAAAGCTGTACGCTTATCGGGGAACGAATAACGAGAAATCGAATCATCATGGTTTGCCATATGAAACATGAGAACGTCTGCTTGTGTATATGAAAGAAAGGATATGTTGGTCGATTAAATCCCTCCTCGCTGCATCAATAAACCCAAGATAATCATCACTGGCAGTACTAGGCGGAGACGTTGTTTCCAACGATCTGTCTAATAAAACACACGTCTCAACATTGGGGATACCTTTATGGGTCTAGTAGCACAAAAAGGGTAGACCAATTAAAGCATCAAATATAGCCGAATTAATAGTGAGTCTAGAAAATAGCTGATCGGTGGTGAACAGAGGAACAGCAGACAGCTGATAAATGGTTCACATTGGCAAAAGACCACGCGCTTCCCACACAGCATGACGGTCAGGTGCTTTAAGGCGCTTCCCACGCAGCATGACGTTCAGGTGCTTTACGGCGCTTCCCACACAGCATGACGGGCAGGTGCTTTACGGCGCTTCCCACACAGCATGACGGTCAGGTGCTTTACGGCGCTTCCCACACAGCATGACGGGCAGGTGCTTTACGGCGCTTCCCACACAGCATGACGGTCAGGTGCTTTACGGCGCTTCCCACGCAGCAAGACGGTCAGGTGCTTTACGGTGCTTCCCACGCAGCACGACGGTCATGTGCTTTACGGCGCTTCCCACACAGCATGACGGTCAGGTGCTTTACGGCGCTTCCCACGCAGCATGACAGTCAGGTGCTTTACGGTGCTTCCCACACATCACGACGGTCATGTGCTTTACGGCGCTTCCCACACAGCAAGACGGTCAGGTGCTTTACGGCGCTTCCCACGCAGCATGACAGTCAGGTGATTTACGGTGCTTCCCACACATCATGACGGTCAGGTGCTTTACGGCGCTTCCCACGCAGCAAGACGATGACGGTCAGGTGCTTTATGGCGCTTCCCACGCAGCAAGACGGTCAGGTGCTTTACGGTGCTTCCCACGCAGCATGACGGTCAGGTGCTTTACGGCGCTTCCCACGCAGCATGACGGTCAGGTGCTTTACGGCGCTTCCCACGCAGCATGACGGTCAGGTGCTTTACGGTGCTTCCCACGCAGCAAGACGGTCAGGTGCGTTAATGTCGTTGTTGCTGTTGCAGGGAATTAATGCAAACTGACAACTCAATTAATTTCTGGAAGGATCGTGAGCGCTTGAAAGTTGCTCATTTTAAGTGGTATCTGACAGATAAGCAAACAAGACCTGTTTGTGCCTAATCTTTTTCATGTTTATTTTGAGAAAACTTTCCTCAAATGCAGTATCTTACGACGATTTCTTGTCGGTTTGACAGGGGTTTGACAGTGGTTTGACTTCCCAACAAAATTTTATATCAAAATGTAAGGTATGTATGTTGATAATACTAAGCCGGGCGCACTATCCAATGCTGGTTCGTGTTATGCGGTTCTATTGCATGATTCAGTAATATGGTGTTGTAAAGTTGAGATTGAAGACTGACACGATTGGTTTTCATGGATCCAATTAGCATTGTTCAAAATGGTAGCATTGCCACACCAGCAACATTAATTACAAGTAGGTCAATGCACAATTATTGATTCTCTTGGTAATATGTCTCTATTTGTATCATACGTTTGCCAAACAAAATATGCACCCTGAAAATATAAGCTGATGATGTTATTAAAATTGTTTATGGGGACCTTGTTCATAACCACATGCAACATGCTCCATAGCGTTCAACAAAAACAGACACTTTCGTAGGTTGGTGTGCTCTGAATCCAGGCACTTAAAAGCTGTATCACCATATAATTTGTCTCACAGCGTCGTGCGCGGTGTTCAAAACAACCTTGACATTATCAGCTTTCGTACTACTTCGCCAGGCTTTATAAGCCGTATAAATATCCATACCTACCTCGTCATTTACTGACAGTTAATCTGCAGCACCAAGTCGTCTCATGAAATTTTGTTTTCTACATTTGTTGTCGTTGAATCTACGCCTACAATGGGCTATCTTTGGACAAGTCAACTTTTGTAGCGGGAGATTCAAGATTTCTGTTGACAAGTAAATAAGTCATAAGCAAATGTCAAAATATCCTAAGTACTGTGCGATCGAGAACACTCTCTTTTCATTTTAATTCCCCACACTCCTAAATATAGGTCATCAGTATACACGCAGGTGTGAGATAATGGCTAATTGGAAGGCAGATGTAGTCAGTTACTCGTTGAAAAACAAACCACTTGAAGTAATAGCTATCTTAAGCTAAGCCCCGCATTAACAATTCAACTTGTGATGCAGCTTCTCGGATGAGCTGAATCATGAATAGTCTAGCTTTTCCGCTGATATCCTTGATGCGCTACAGACTATCTGCTCTCGTTATGAATATACGTAGATAATTCCTTTACAAATTTATCGAGCAAACACTATGTCAGTGTTAATGTCGGGTCGCGTCATTAAACTACGTGTCTGCGTCACAATATAATGCGTCCAAAAGCGCAGCCGTGAATTTCGTCAGAGGAGGACGACAAAAATGATTGCATAAAAAAGGGCTCTGTTTTAGTGGCCGTGGTATCCATATCCCTCCCACACAGCCGCTGTCACTGCGTTCCATCGCATTAAACACACCCATGCAGGCATATTAGCTGTACGCGAGGCCGAACATATACAGACAAACACAGATGTCGCTTACAGCAATAAACGAAAATGTGGTTGACAACGGAACTTAGCTAAGAGGGGCGTAAAGATATTTTGAGATAGTGGATTTGAGGCATTGCTATGCTTAACAATTGCCTAACGCTTGAGTCTTAAGCAGTTGCTTAAGCGAAGAAGTTTCGTGGTATCGGCCGCTGGTATGTGCTTACACGGTGCATCGTTAAACTGCTTCCAATTAGTGTATGGCAGCGGGAGACTGCGATGATATGGGCTCAGCGAGCACGTCCCTATGACAATTTATCAGATCTTGTAGCAAACGAAACTGATACACATAATATTAATCGTGCCTGGAATAAACGAGAATTTCGAATGCTAGGTGCATGCGTTTGATGTTGGTTAGTGTAGCACGATGCTTCCTAATTGAACACTAAGTACAGCAGAACCACAGAAGAATTGCCCTTTTCTTAAAGTTCCAATCTATTAATGTTGACTGGTAGTTGAATCAATAGCTATCTCGAGCGGGACTTGTCAAACGAAAAATACACAGACTTATGAACTGTATATTGCCATTTAATAGGACAATCTTAAAAACATCTTAGCGTATTCACGAATAAGTTTTAAAATTTGGTGAATAATGACGGGCGTATCTTTAAGGAGTATCCGCTGAAGGGCGTTGCGGGGATTACAATGTAAAGAAAGGGTTCTCGATAGAATTTATACGTAGGATATTTTGACATTTGGATATGAATTAATAACTTATAAAACAGAAATATGGAGCACCACAACAAAAGTTGTTGGGGCGGGGGTCGCATCGCATGGATCTACACATTAGTCCCGTTCAAGGCGTCAGTTTTTAAATCAATTCGGGGGCCCGGTCGCCTTGACCAGTCAGAAAAATCAATGTTAGTGTTTGCGATTATCTTTTAATTATATATACTACTTGTATGGGTCATTGGTTCCACGCAATTTACGAAGTTTGTTTAGGAGGCAAGTATGCTTGGAAAGATAAACTACGCTTTTAACCATTCACAAAGGTTGAATGCAAAATAAAACAATGCTAAACGCTGACTCAATGGATACATGTTACTGGGCGTTTGTTATTACACATCATACTATCATTACCAAGCCATCGGCACAGCACTATGACAGGGAGTTACATCCATCCCGTGTCCCCATGGTAACTAACCAGTGCTGCTGAGTTACAAAATTTATTCAGGCATCAAACAGTTGTTACTTACTCCAAGATAAGCAGAACAGTCGCGTTAGAAACTTGAAGCAAACTGTATTCAAGGACTGTACATAACTGATGTAAGCTGCAGTCGTTTCACCTGCCAATCACATTCTCCATTAAATAAAAACCGTGCGCACTTATTGCAATAATAAAGGTGCTATCGGGTTTGCGGGTTAGGGCTGGGGTAGCACGTTAGGTAGACTACATGTCACCGTATTCTGTCAATCACAAAAGAACTGAGCAATAACGTTTGATGATGCAGGAATACAGCACAGAGGTGCACATTATAGTTCATTACTGCTACCTGAAAATATTGCCGAGCACCCTTGCCATGGCTGTCAAACCCAATTGATTAGACGATAAACTGTTTGGATTAACACTTACTCCCCGGTAGAGCAGGAATCTGCAACACTGTTAAAGTAGCTGCTTAGTGCCCAACAGTAAATAATTCAACCGGACACATTTTCATCTCGTTCCACTCTCGTAACACATAAAGCGCCCCGTTTGTATTGTCGCATCCACAAGTACTTACAGTGACTCTGCTTATTTGGGTTGACCCCCAAACGAATTGTTTAGTGCAAATCAATTATCAGAAAGATGTATCACTTAGACAGAAGGATATATCACATAGACAGAAGGATGTACCACATAGACAGAAGGATGTATCACGTAGACAGAAGGATGTATCACATAGACAGAAGGATGTACCACATAGACAGAAGGATGTATCATATAGACAGAAGGATGTATCACATAGACAGAAGAGCTTAAAGCAGCTAGAACATTTCCTGTCGGTCTTTCTTCGAAACGAAATGACCTCTAAAATCGGCAGAAAATAAAACTATGAGTGAATCAATTAGTTGAAACTATCCTTCATTTATTGGCATCGATGTAATATCTTGTTGCAGCTGTAAACGACTAGGTTGTTAGAAGCCTCAACACATTGATAAATTGCGATGTGATCGTTAATAAATTGTAAACTGGGGAACCCTGGTATTGCTCATACCCATTGGGGTTATCGCCAAGTCTGTAAAATAGAAAGTCAAAAGAGTTGGCACTTAAACTTACAGCGGGCCCCTTTGATAAAAGTCGATTCGGCAAGTTCAATTACAAATAAACAGTTGCCGATGTCTGTCGATGCCACCGAAAGCTTATAAGGGATCATCTACCTTGAGTAAGGGGTGCACAATAATTTCTTGTTATGTTGCATTTGATAAATCTATTTCAAATTCCGGTTTAATCCGCTGTGTATCATGATATTTATTGTCAATCAAGCAATCATTGCTCAAACATATTGATGGTCATTTCATTTCACCATTGTGATAAGATACTGGTAACCTGGACGCACTGCTCCATACAGACTCAGTTGTTGGGAATATTGATCCACCAAACAGAGCAAAGTACACCAGGATTACCACGAACGCGTTTCTGATCTGAAGCATTGGTATATATATGTATATAGACAATATAAATGTACGGATATTTGTGTCCATTAAATTCTCCATTGACGCATCAATAAACCTAAACTGAATCATAATAGCGACAGCGATATTTCTCCGAATATATAACAGGACTGCCAGCTGACGGAATGAGCCTTTTTATGTTGTTGGTAACGCCGAAAGCATGCGGCAATTATTGCACCAAAACTTCCCCATTCATAGCGCGTCTAATAAATAACAGTTCTGTAGTGAATGCCTTAACCTCATATCTTATTAATGTTCCACAGCGAACGATGCAGCATTAGCAGACGGCAGATAAATGGTCCACATTTACAAAATACAGCGCCTGCCTATTTTTCTCCTGACTTGGAATCAACTTTGATAATTTCTCAGATTTGAAGCATGCAGCACGAGGACTCACCAACGGTGTCATTTCTTTCTTATTTAAGACATGACAATAATCAGTTCACAAATTGGAATAATTGATTCGTTGTGTGGTGAACCAGTCCTCAGCCGCTTCTTCGTTGTTCACATCGCCGTGGCATGGTGCTACCACCGTCACCTGGTGGCGAAAGTGGGAACCGCGGAGACGATAGGGGTAAAGCCAGAGAAGTCCTGGGGGCCGGTGCAAGTACACGAGGCAGGAAGCAAAGGTAGAAGATCGGTCATGCGCTGCCGCATGGGTTGATGAGACAGGGTATCTGATTGTGACATCAAATGATAACCACACCTGATCAGCTGGTAGCGCAAGGCGATTAGATGATAAAGGTCAGGATGGACTCGCGTACTAGGATTGGTTAGTAAAACAATGGGAATTCATTATTGCCGTATATACTAAATAGCGTTTAGTTGTGAGACGGACAATTGCACCTATGATCGGAATAATGTTTATAATGGGTGCTCAAACTAATAACTGTACAGAATATGTATAAATGGCCGGCTCCTGAGCTTTCCTGCCGTCACTTATATCACTGCACGATAATGAACCATTTAAGTCAACGCTGCGCTCCATCACCAAGTTGAATCTTGTAACACTGACGTCATTCTAAGTGCGACGCCACGGGATGAGAGAGGCACATGCTGGACACGCCATATTCGATGCTTCAAACGCGCTGCCTAAGAGGACAAAAAGAGGGGAACGAGGGTGCTATTCACAGACTGGCAGGGATTGGATGCCGCCAACGCCGCTCGCTCGACAGACAGCGAGGCAGCGGGATATAAAACAAGGCAGCGCGTAGCAACAACTCATTTGGCCGGTTAGCTACGTCTGACATCTAAGGACACAGGAGACCACAGAAGACTTAATGTCATCACCTGAAGACATGGCATCTGTTATTGGTTGGTGAATACCAGACGATTTCTAAAATGGGAAATATATATTCAGGAATAAAGTGCAAATCCAAAGAAAGAGAAGCTTCTCACAGTGCGAAGGTTTACTCCAAGAGCCATGCGAGTAATCGACACGTGAAATCCCCGGAGGCGTATAATCTATTGGGGGCGCGTCCCTGGGAACGAAACAAATGTTCTCCCAGGAAAAGTGGTAAGAACACGAGCAATGATAATGAAGATACCGAGGATGCTGTGCGAGAGAGGAAGAAGTTGATAGAAGCAGCACGACCCACACCAACCGTCGAAAACATGGCTGTCATCAATGAAACGTGGGCCAAACTGAAAGACACAGATAAACTCGGCTCAAGTGTATTTCTCAGGTAACAAACTCATTCATCTCAAGCATAATTATTGTACCCACACACGCACACACACGCACACAAACATACATACACACACACACACACACACACAACACACACACACACACACACACACACACACACACACACACACACACACAAACATACACACACACACACAAACACACACATAAAACATGCTGTGCCCATGTGACAGTTCAAATTTGATTCAATCGAATGTACATCAACCAATACTACAGTCGACATGCCCACGGTTTATAAAACATCACCTTCCTTGCACCTCAGCCTAAATATTGCTTTCAAAATCAGGGTCAATCTTGTAATATAAATTTTTGTAGCAATAATGTATCGGTAACCCACTTTGTCTTAGTCCACAGAGAATAGTGTCAAATGGTAGAAATTGGTATAGCTATCGCAGAATGAATATTGCCGCCTCGTCCTTCATTATCGTCTAACAGTACACCCCGTCTAGTGTCAGCTCAACCTTTAATCAATAGTCTAATGTTTATTACACTCATCCACGCGTCTATTCATCTTGTCTAACCACAATTGGGACGGTTTCTCAACAAATTCTGTTTTTCTTCCCAAACTTATCTCTTCAGCTGAATACCGGCGGGTGAAAGGCATGCTCGATACATGTGTACGCACTTCATCTCCCATCCCTGTGTCACGTAACCCTACTCCTGTTGATAACCACGTGGCCTGGGTGTTCTCAGGAATTCCCTCGGGGCAGTTCTCAGAGATAAGGGAGTGTATTTCTTACAAGGCATCATGGGGCTTTGGTGAATTTACGTCGCTCCGTTTCCCAAACCTCACTCAAAGTAGTCCCGTCGCTAATTGCTACGCAGTTTTTACAGTTGCAGAATGGCAGTAAGCCTTGGCGAGATTTGTTTCAACGCAACTAATTCGTTAAATGAGCGACTGCCTGCCGTGGTAAACAGCTTTCAGGAGACAGAAAAAAACGGGTTGTAAATGCATAAAACAGACACCTTTGAAAACTAATCTCCTCGGGTGTGTCCAGAAAAAACTTTTTTCAATCCACTTTAAGACATCATCGCTTCCAAAAGACGCCATCGCCAAAGAAAAATACCTAAAATAAGCTGCTTGCATTGATGGTATTGATTTTACATATAATGACTTCTTTTGGGAACAATTTGATCAACAAAGGTCATAAACAAGGTCATAGCTAGTAATTATGATGACATTCGGTTACACATTGTCTGTTCCTCGCTCTAAGTGGCCGCCTACCAGCGACAAGAAAGCCATTGTATCAAATAGCGCATGATATTACAACATATAATCATATGTTCACTGCCGCTATGTGATATGTATGATTGATTGGCTCACTCTTCGGATGTTCATCTTTTTATTTTTACTTTCAGATCTGATCATTCTCTGTGATGACCACTGTGTAACAGAATGTTCCAGAGCTACCCCGATCTCCAAGGGGCGTTCGGATCTCTCAAACATATCTCCCGGGGAGATACGCAGTATGAAGATGTGCTGCGCGCGCACGGCTCGCGGGTCCTGGGAATAGTGAAGTTTCTCGTGGAAAACTGGGAACACCGCGAACGGGTTGTGGAACATTTACATAAACTGGGTCAACACCACGTGATCCTTAGCATCAAAATAGACTATATTGATGTGAGTTGCGTTCAGTTGGCTCAGGCGTAATTGGCATTTCTATAAGTTCATACAGCGATGCCAAAATGCGAGTTTATCCAATGTATTTTCATATGCAGATTGTAAGCCAGATGTTCCTTTTTGCTTTGGAAGCCGAAATCAAGCCTGACTGGAGTACTGAAGTGGAACATGCCTGGGGGTCCTTATTTCGCTTCCTTACTCATGTCATGAAGGAACCAATGACTTTTTGATGCTTACATCATTGCGCGTGCATTCATGGAGAGAGGTGGGCGGCTTTATCACGATGTGCAGTCAGCCGTCCTTGTCGCATCGCCTAATGCGCATAGCGAGGAATCAGCCTGTATTGTATTTGTAATCGCCAGGATGAATTGAACAATTATCTTCAGGGAAGGGCAAATTTCCACATGTAGCCCATTCCACGTGTACGCACGTACGTACTTATGATTACACGTATGTATGTATGTATGTATGTATGTATGTATGTATGTATGTATGTATGTATGTATGTATGTATGTATGTATGTATGTATGTATGTATGTATGTATGTATGTATGTATGTATGTATGTATGTATGTATGTATGTATGTATGTATGTATGTATGTATGTATGTATGTATGTATGTATGTATGTATGTATGTATGTATGTATGTATGTATGTATGTATGTATGTATGTATGTATGTGTGTGTGTGTGTGTGTGTGTGTATGTGTATGTGCGTGCGTGCGTGCGTGCGTACGTGTGTCATGCATGCATGCATGCATGTATGTATGTATGTATGTATGCATGTATGTATGTATGTATGTATGTATGTGTATGTATGTATGTATGTATGTATGTATGTATGTATGTATGTATGTATGTATATATGTCTTTAGATATTAATGCCTAGGTATGTCGGTAAATGTGTATATGTATGTTGTTCACCAAATCAACTCATATTCCACATAGACTGACGTATTAGCCTTGATTGGTTTTTATCTACGACCTTTGCTTTCATTTCGATCCTACAGCAGACTGTAACAAAACAACCGGCTCTCACTCGATCTTCCGTGACATGTTGTAATGAACGGGCCATCACCTCATGATCCTCAAAGATTCAACAACATTTGATTACATGTCATACATTCAAACCTAGCTTAATCACAGAAAGTCAACATCAACCCGACTGTCACTCTTGTCTTGTAGGAATTTATTTGTTGAACTAAACCCTAAAAGTCTCAGGAAAGCTTTATTCACCTTTTTCCATTAATGCTTTAATCAGCGTCAAACTTCCACTTCATGTTTACAAGACACCTGATTGGTAAATCCCTACGCCAGCAATGCTACCTCGAATTCATTTTTCTGGCATTGTTTAAACACGGCAATGTAAGTAAATGTGATGCGTAATACGAAATCCAATACGAAATACAAAGTACGGCGCTGTCCACAGAAATCTACCTAGCGTTATGTTATTACAGGCAGAAACACCGTTTAACCTGAGGATTTTAGGTACCCGGAAACCCCCATTGCAGTGTCGTATCCTTCCAGTTGGAATCATTTGCTATTATTAATACCGTAGATGCTTCTTAACTCATTACATCCCTTGCGGACCAAATATCGACAGGTCTTGCTAGCAGCTACCTGCTCACCAAAGTAGACCGGATGCCAATGTCGATAGAACTTGCCGTCTATCTTAAATTCTATGCACCAAAACAGACCGGATTTCAATGTAAATTCTTAATGATTAAGACTAAATAAATTCAACTGGTTGCGCTAACGCTGTTGCAACTTACAGGGGCCACGAATGACATTGCTCAAAAATATATTTAAGGTTCCAGAGGTATTTGACGGCTGGTAGGTTGAACATTAATCAATGCACGGATACGAATGAGAAGTGTATAAGCCCGAAAAGAATCTATTGAAACCTCTTTACAAGTAACTTTATTGTACTATGAGGGGCTGTTACTAAGACATGACATAAGAACCTCTCTTGCAACCAATGATGCACCACCATACATGACGAATTCCTCAATGAACACTTGCTGACATCCTAGGAAATGTCGGAATTAGATTAAAGAGCTATAATCATCAACATTAGTGGGTAATTAGTTGAAATACAACGCCTAGATTTAAGGAATGGACTCTCGACACCCGATATATATTTAAGGACTTAGAAGGTATGAGGATGGGCTGGAACCGATACAGTTGGGATGGTTGCAATACAGGTGGGGTGGTTGCCGATAGAGGTGGGGTGTTTGCCGATACTGGTTGATTGGTTGTAGATGCAGGGGTGGTGGTTGTTGATACATCTGGGGTGGTTGCCGATACTGGTGGTGTGGTTGGCCATATAGGTTGGAATATTGTCGATACAGGGGTGGTGGTTGCCGTTGCAGGACGGGTGCTTGCCGATATATGTTGGGTGATTGTCGATACAGGGGTGGTGGTTGCCGATAAAGGGGTGGTGGTTACCGATGCAGGATGTATGCTTGCCGATACAGGTTGGGTAGCTGTTGCTGATACAGCTGGATAGATGGCCGATCGAAGTGGAATGGTTGTCAACACAGGTGGGGTGGCTGTCAATAAAGATAAGCAGGTTAATGAAACAGCTGGGCTGGTTGTCGATACAAATTGGAGGGTCGCTGGTGAAGATTGGGATACAGCTGGGGTGGTCGCTGATGCAGCTGGGGTGGTTGTTGGTACAGCTTGGTAGGTTGTCGATACAGGGGTGGTAGTCAGCGTCGAAGAATGGATGGCTGTCGATACAGGTGGGGTGGTTGTCGGTACAGGTTGATTTGTTGTCGATACAGGAGCGATGTCTGCCGATATAGTTGTGGTGGTTGTCGATACAGGATTGATGCTTGCCGATACAGGTTGGGTTGTTGGCGATACATGTGGGATGGTTGTCGATACATGTGGGGTTGTTTTCGATACAGGTGGGGTTGTTTTCGATACAAGTGGGGTGGTTGCTGATACAGGTAGGGTTGTTTTCGATAAAGGTGGGATGGTTGCTGATACAGGTGGGTTTGTTGTCGATACATGTGGGGATGTTTTCGATACTGGTGGGGTGGTTGCTGATACAGGTGGGGTCTCTGTTGATACAGGTGCGATGTTTGCCGATATAGGTGGGGTGGTTGTCGATACAAGATGGGTGCTAGCTGATACAGGTAGGGTGGTCGCTGATACAGTTGGGTTTGTTGTCGATACTGGTTGGTTGGTTGTCGATAGAGGTTGGTAGGTTGTCGATACAGGTATGGTGGTTGCCGGATGGGTTGTTGTCGATCCAGGTGGGGTGGTTGTCAATACGAGTGTGGAAGTTGCTGTAAACATCAGTATATCATGGCACCTAGGTGAGACTGGTTGTAGCTGACGTTAAACTAAGTGTAAGGTCCAACAGCTGAGGAGTTGTGTGGTACCGTACCCTGCACAGCAAATGTATTGTGTGGTACCGTACCCACCCAGGTGATGTTGCCACAGACAGATATTAGTACAGACTGGTGTGGATTTTATCATAAACGGACATTGGTACAGATTGGTGTGGATGTTATCATATGCGGACACTGGTACAGATTGGTGTGGATGTTATCATATGCGGACTGGTACAGAGGTACAGATTGGGTGTGGATGTTATCATAGGCGGACACTGGTACAGATTGGTGTGGATGTTATCATAGATGGACACTGGTACAGATTGGTGTGGATGTTATCATAGGCGGACATTGGTACAGATTGGTGTGGATGTTATCATATGCGGACATTGGTACAGATTGGTGTGGATGTTATCATAGACGGACACTGGTACAGACTGGTGTGGATGTTATCATAGGCGGACATTGGTACAGATTGGTGTGGATGTTATCATAGGTGGACAATGGTACAGATTGGTGAGGATGTTATCATATCGGTCATTAGTACAGATTGACATATATGGCAAACTGGCACATATGTTATTCTATACACACTGATAAGATTTATTATAATTCATTTCTGATGGAGGATAAAAGTGCCAAGAATTACATCGTCCCCAGAAAAAAACGCCTCATGCATCAGGTATAAATCAGTCACAGATTCCCACCTTATGGTTTCCAATATCTCATTGCAGAGAGATTGTTCCAAAGTGCAACAGACTTCTTCGGGGGTCCGTTGGAACTCTGCTAGCTAAGCAGAATATCACGAGCTAGGGACGTCGTAAAGGCTGAATGTGAATGTCCTGCCATTATAGTTCGCCTTGTCTGTCCTGCCATTAAAGTGCGCCCTGTCTGTCCTGCCAGTATAGTGCGCCGTCTGTCCTGCCATTAGAGTGCGTCCTGTCTGTCCTGTCAGTAGAATGCACCCTGTCTGTCCTGCCATAAGAGTGCGCCCTGTCTGTCCTGCAAATATTGTGTGCCTTGTCTGTCCTGCCATTATAGTTCGCCTTGTCTGTCCTGCCATTAAAGTGCGCCCTGTCTGTCCTGCCAGTAGAATGCACCCTGTCTGTCCTGCAAATATAGTGCACCTTATCTGTCCTGCATTATAGTGCGCCTTGTCTGTCCTGCCATTAGAGTGCGCCCTGTCTGTCCTGCTTATATAGTGCGCCCTGTCGGTCCTGCCAATATAGTGCGCCTTGTCTGTCCTGTCATTATAATACGCTTTGTCTGTCCTGCAATTAGAGCGCGCCCTGTCTGTCCTGTCAGTAGAATGCACCCTGTCTGTCCTGCCATTAGAGTGCGCCCTGTCTGTCCTGCCTATATAGTGCGCCCTGTCGGTCCTGCCAATATAGTGCACCCTGTCTGTCCTGTCATTATAATACGCTTTGTCTGTCCTGCCATTAGAGTGCGCCCTGTCTGTCCTGTCAGTAGAATGCACCCTGTCTGTCCTGCCATTAGAGTACGCCCTGCCTGTCCTGTCAGTAGAATGCACCCTGTCTGTCCTGCAAATATAGTGCACCTTATCTGTCCCGCCATTATAGTGCACCCTGTCTGCCTTGCCATTAGAGGGTGCCCTGTTTATCCTGCCATTAGAGGGCACCCTGTCTGTCGTGTCATTAGAGTGCGCCCTGTCTGTCATGCCATAAGTGCGCGCCCTGTCTGTCTTGCCATTAGAGTGTGCCATGTCTGTCTTGCCATTAGAGTGCACACTGTCTGTCCTGCCATTAGAGTGCGCCCTGTCTGTCTTGCCATTAGAGTACACACTGTTTGTCCTGCCATTAGAGGGCGCCCTTTCTATCCTGTCATGAACAGGTAGCATCTTCAGCTGACGCGGATGCATGTGATATAAGAGGGGATGTTAGCTTCAAAATGTCGAGTTAAGAACCTCCCCTGCAACCAGGGCATATGTCGGAAGTCTGAATGGCCCGCAGTAAACAGGTGATATCCTCATTTGAGGTGGTTACCTTTGGCGTAAGAGTAGAGAAATGAAGCTCAGAGCCTATGTTTATGCGCAACGGCACAATCTATATACCAGATAAAGCTGTTATGTTAGAGGCTGTGATGTGTCCCTGAACATGTTATACAGCATTTAACGACACTTGGTTGATTGACTTTGTCAATGTTAACAAAACATAACATATGGACCTACGTGATACCAACAAGATATACGTTATTATTTTTCGATGACATAATACGACGCGTTCAACAGCAGATTGATATGGCGGCGACGATGGAGGGGGTTGGTTGGGATGCTCCCCATCAATGCCACCCTCCACGTGATATAAAACCATCGCCCTTGCCTTATTGCGAAACAACCGACACCGGGTCGGGTTCAACCCTTATGGAGAACATAAGCAACTTTATCTGTTAATTCAGAGGTAATGCACGGTCCGTAATGGAACCATTCAAGTTGTACCGCTTAGAAATCGAAGTCCAGCGTTGGTATAAAGTGTTGTGTTGTTGGGATACTATTCATTAGGGAAAAGATTAGCGATATTCATTGGCCTCCAGTTCATATTTTTATAATACATAGAAGTGAATATAGATATTTAGCGCGAGATCAACGACTGTGTGCTGACCAACTGCATATGTGTATTGTGTTATACACCCGATATGTTGGAGCAAACGTGCAATTGTCTCATGGATGTTAAGTTACACCTACCATCCTACAGCACGTCCCACCTTCATAACTTACTACAAGTGAGGCGCATTGTTATAATCCGCAGAATCGTTACTCTTATTAGTACGCTTCGTTCCAAGGACAAACAAAAGAAGCACAATAATTCTATAGTGGTTCTTAATTTGTGATCTGCTGGACAAGGGAGCAGCTCTTAATACCACCTTCTGGGTGTGGATCCTAATATCACAGACTCGACAAACGCTAGTTCTGAACACCAGCGCCCTCTGAGCAGAACCAGAGCGCTGGTGACTTACATCTACATTTGGCAGGGACGGACTTTCTCTGTGGGGTCACTTTGCATTCTACCCTGGTGTACATTATTCATGTCATTAAATAGATGCTGTTGTCTTTCAGTAAATCATACATTTGCTTGTGGAAGTATGCTTGTAATATAGAATGTAAGCATGTTAATACTTCACCAAACATTGTAGGTTATCAAGGTGCTGGTGTTATGTTTAAATATCTGATTATTGTATACGAGGACTATTTTTACAAAGCAAATAAGTGTCCATAAACGAGAACGCATATTTATAGGCATTTCAGTAATACACAAACCCAAAAGCTCATTTTTATTGCTAGTTAGAAAGTGTTCACACGGTAAACGACGAAACATTAGTACATGTTATCTCTATGCATTCAATATGCATAACCATTTTAAAGACATCGCTTGAAGATAATAGATGCTGAACAAGGATGCAAATCTTTCAGGATCAACGTTTACATAAATTCAACAGCATATTTATAAAATGTGCGTATTAAGAATAGCAATACAAAATATCAATTGAAACGAGAGAAAGAAACAAACTCCTCACCAAACTTAACCTCAGAATGAATAGCGTTAGAGCGTTAATAAGTCGCGTTGTAGAAGATGAAAATAGTCAAAACAATGTGCACGACGATATGCTATCAGAACACTGTATTCAAATACATAAAATGATATATGAAAATGATGCATATAGGATAAAAAAAACCTTAGAATGAATATCATTAGAGCTTAAATAAGTCATTCGCATCCCTTGCATTACATAAATATTAAGGGGGTTTGATAAACACATTGTCAGCATTTGAAGAACATTTGAAGTAAAACATGGGCAAAATGGTTAGCGTCAGTCATAGTTCGTGCCACATTATTAGCCATTAAAGCTTAGCATAAATAGAACAGCGCAAACAGGGGTAATATAAGAAGAAAAAAATATGCTACCAAAAAGACATATATCAAATTCGTTACCAAATAACATCATAACACTGCACATGCATCTCAAATACAAAACAATTACATCGCTAATACATGAATCATGCTACAATACCAACTATTGTAATTAATACAAATGACGAATAATCCATTATGATGAACATCAATTGTTAAAATTTCTAATTCTGCAATTACATCGTGTAGTGCAATTCCTATATATATTTTGTAGCGTGTTTCCTATATTTACAAAGCGTCAGTGAAACAAGTCATAGATTTTGTCCACACACATCAGAGGTTGGGGAGAACAAAACGGTACAGCATGGCACTATCAACGCTCCGATGTTCACTCGGTGCTAGCAAGACTCGTTGTTGCCCTTGCTTTAGGCCATCAACATCAGGAGCAATTTGTCCATAGACATATTTAGGACAGCTCTCCTCTCCATCGTTACCACTTCGGCCTTCGTAGTCTTCACATTTAAATGCAACGTATTCCAACTTTGCAAACTTCTGGTGCCCTTTTGTGAGAGTTCCATGAAGTTTCTCAGGAACAGGTGCCCCAATTAGAGGTAAGAACCTCTTCTGGTTGTATCCAGTGAAAGGTATGTTATTCTGTTCGAGTATCATTTGTATATCTGACTCTTTGCTTTCTATAATACCTTCGATGGCACGAGTGACGTTTGACTGAACGTTTACCAGTTGCATGAGATCCAGTATTGCATCACAAACGCTTTGCACAACCTCTTTACCAGATATGTTTGTTTGGAGCAGTATCGTTGTTTGGCCCTTATCCTTAGATGTAAAGTACTGTACGTGCATTTCACTTCCAGGTATTTGTTTTCTTTCGATCCTCAAAAGAGTTTTGATTTGTGGTTGTCGTGCGACCTGTATTGAAGCTATCACCTTGGCAATGCCTGAGACTGATTCGTCCCTCTTTTTGCAGTACTGGACAATACTACAGATGGCTTGGTGGAAAGTTGGACAGACCATTTTTTCGGCATAGTGGTTGTCCGGTTCTGCATCACCAGTAGATTCATTCACCAGAACTTCATCAATAACTTGACTCAATAGTTTTGGAGCTACTGCACTGGGCATGTTCTCAAACACACGCTTCATAGTATAAAGGCTTATATTGTCCAATTCGTCGCATACAAAGTACGGCTTTTTAAGGCTGGTGATTCTCGAATTCCATTTATCGAAGTCTTTGTAGACGATGTCTTTGGCTACGTACATTTGGTACTCACCATAGTTTCCATCAGGAATTTGTGCTGGGAGATAAAGATCGTCCAGCGTTATGATTTGTTCATCCTTACAGAGTCTGAACAAGCCCCGCAAGCACTTCATAACTGCTAACTGCAAATTCGGTCCCATTATATCACATGGTTTAGACTGGTGATAAATCATTTGCAAAGCACTGGCGTAGTGTGTCACTGTGCATGTTTGCGATACACCAATGGCCAGGAGATCAGTTTCACGCTCCGACAGTGCCCTTGGGGCACGGAATAAGTACGGCTGAATTTCTTCATTGATTTGCATCACTGTTTGACTCGGCATTGCAAAGATTGTGGTGCCGTCTTCCAACTCAAACCGCACACATTTGGTATTCCTTATCAAATCTCTTGTGTCGGTGGATTGTGCAAGCTTGACAGCAATGTCCAACAATAAAGAGTTACTCGGTAAATCACCATCAGTCATCTTGCAGATGTTAAGAAGATGGTTATAGATCTCCAAAGGTGGTGGGTTACTCACAATACCCAATTCGCTAATGATCCTGTCCGTCATGTCGCCACAGCTAGGAAGAGACCACAGCGGCAGCACGCCGCGTATAGTCCATATGTACTGACTTTCTGATTCAAGGCATGACCCATTGAAAGCAATTAAAGAATTTGTTCTCCCACTCCTGTTGGCCACATGTTGTGGGATAAATTTTTCATTTTTGATGAGTGCCAGAATATTTTCGCTAAACAGATCTTTCCGTCTCTCGATGTGTCTGATCAAAGCACGGGTTTGTCTTTTCAATTTTGCACATACCGGACTTGTTGTATTCGCTATTCTGTGAACATATGCTATTAGCATATCCGGCGTTATATGATGCTGCATTCCACACCTTCTGAAAAAGTTAAGCCAATCAAGGCCGCCAAATTCTATAGGCACAAGTTGTTCCTCCATCGCTACAAACACGTCTTCTGTGCGATCAAAGAATTCACTTAATGGGCGCAACAAGCCGTCCCTATCAGGTAAGAAGCGGAGAGTACGCAGATTATCGACTAATCTGTCCGCCTCCCATGTTTCCTTTGCCTCGTCAAATTTGAGCAATTGTTGCATCACATATTTCAAATGTTTGAACCTCCCATTTTCTGACATGTATTCAAATTGAAGGAAAATAAACTCGCAATAGATTTTCACAACTGTAAAGAATTCGCAGCCAATAAACGAGTACAGACGTCTGAGCATTTCATCATTTCTTAGAAAAACTATACCAGAATTGCTAGGACGCTGCCAGGTGTCCATGTCATCTAATGGTACATCACATGGTAGCACATACACCTGTGCATTCAACATGTGCTCACGCCTCCCTGCCAGGTTTTGGTAGAAAGGCAATGACCGAAGCATCTTTTCCACATCAGGCACAGCAAACACTTCGCTACAGTGTTGGGAGAAATATAGAAGAACATCATTCATCTCCTCAGGAGAGAGTTGGGGAAGAACCCTTGGGGTCCCATTGAACACCTCACAGAATGCCAACGCTATAGTTCGAGGCCGGGCCACACAGCTTAGCGTATCTTGTATGTGATCATCATAGCACTCATAACAAGTCATCCGGGGTAAATCAGACATGTACAGATCACATTTGGTCAGTGTGTCACCTAACCCACCTTCGGAATTAGCAAACACCGAATTTGCTTTCTGAACCGGTAGCAACATTTTCTTACCCCCTTTTCTGACAGGAAGCAGACACCACTCGTCCAGAACAGAAAGTTGTGAGTACACTTGATTGAGGTGCAGTTGATTAATTTTATTTTTCCTACGACGGGCCAGTTTTTCTTGGCTGCAGGATTTTCTGATGCATTCAGCGATGAAATCGCCATACATCTTCCAGCCAATCAGTAGGCACGTATGCATCCAATTGTTGAATTGCAACTTTCATGTTATGACCATGAAAAACATCCACTGGTAGCACTTTAGAAATATTGTTGGCGAACTGTGGCATCGCAAATTTCTCTACGAGATCATTGAGTGATGAAAGACATCGGAACTTTTCATGAACAAAAAGGTTTGTGCATTTCGGCAGTAATTTTTTATATGGATGACCATACACTGTTGACGTGCCAAATACACGTAACATGCCATCTGCAGTGACTAACAGGGGTGCTCCCGACAGGTATGCATATGCACGACAGCAATATTCAAGGAAAACCAATGCTTGATCAGCATCTTTGAGGAATGATTGATTCAAAGGTTTTGGGTAGCACCCAGTGAAATCCTTTTGTTTCTTGCAGCATGCTAGGCAGTTATCAGGCGTTAGAAATTGAACATCACACATCACACTTTTAAAGTTTGGTCCAGTGTATTTATGTGCGATGAACAATTTGATCCCCAGTTCTCTGACAATATTCGTGATTATTTTTACCTTTGCATCACAAATGTTATCAAAGATTTCAAAATATCCTTCAGGATCTGATGGTGCCAACCATTGTACTGATGGTAGAATCCTGTTAACCACAGGCATAACATGAACGCTATGCGCATGTAGGAAACGATAGATACCCTGGCACACGCTGAACATTCTGTCATCAGTATCTGGTAAAACAGGAAAGAGATTCAAATACCACTGGATACTGTTTTGGTCAGAAGATTTGACATGTGTCCTAGCATGCACCATAAGAGCAGCATATGCTGGCACGACGACGTGGGTCATAATGTGGTCATTCCATTTTGCGAGTACGTCATGTTGTTTGATGCGGTACAAGTCCCGCCTATTCTCGTGGTCAAGTGTAAAGTGTCCATTGACATGGGTAGGGAGAGAAATATGAACTGGTAATGGGAGCAAGCAAAACAACTTGCTCTTGGTCCTCTTATCATTGTCCGACGGAAATGCAACTCCTGCTTGTGGAAGTAAGGCCAGTTTTTCGCGCAGACAGCCGTCCAAAAAATCTTCGGTCACATCGTTTGGACTTCCAAAGCCAAACTGCTGAGCAATAATCCAACGTTTCTCTATGCTATCAGATGAAACTGTCAAATTGTATTTAATTTGAATAGGCTTTATGTCAGCAAGTGTCAAATGGCCACTTTTCCATTCTGAGGCACAACTGGCAACAGTCTGGTTATACTCTTGCCTCAATGCATTGTCTTCATCATTTATGCAGCACTGAACAGAATGGAGGCATTTCAAATCTCCATCTTTGTCAACTTCAAGTAGGACGACCTTTGAAATGTGTTTCAAGAACAAAAGAGCATCAGCCAACTCTTCATTAAAGCATCCCAACAGTTTCTGTATCCTTTCGATACTGACTGAAAAGGCGTTCGTCATACCAGTTGATTTTTCCTGTGACGGACTTCTCAAAGGAAATCTGAACATTGTACCATTTTTAAGATCATATTTGTCTTGCATGTACGGGCCGACTACGTCAGAAAACTGCTGTTCTAATGTGCCTGTAATTTTGTACATCATTCCCGGATTTTCGACAGATGCCCCAGGAACAAAGCTACAGTTTGGATCAAATGCCACGAGTGTTTTCTCTTCACCAGCCACCGTGGTTAGGAATGTCGGTGTGTCTGTTACATGATACACGCAGTTGAAACCAACCCCAAACTGGCCAGTTTTGCAAGGATTATCAATCTTGGCGCCCTCTCCGAGTCGGGAGATTCCTTTTATGTCAGACTTTGAGAATGGTTTGTTATTATAGACACAAAGTGCAGGTCCCTGAAGGGATTTCCAGCTATCGTCAAACAATCTCTTAGAACTGTGTTCACGTGTGTCTAGTATAAAATGGATCTCAGTGGCACCAGCATCGTCAGCATTTTGAAGTAATTCTTTCATTATAGATTCATCGAATGGATAACCATAGAGAATTCGGTTGATTCTGTTAACCAGACGTTCATTTTGACCAAATGGCATTCCAATCATACATTCCCTTAAAACTTCCTGCTTGATTGTTTTAACTCCCAATTTGTCAGCTTGATTGAGTGCAATATTTGGATGGATCACAATTTCATCCTCCACATTAAGCCACAAGCAGTTCTTGTAGCACAACTTGGTTGATTCAGTCATGCTCCCTGCAGCATTGGGCAAGTAAATTGGACCATGGTCGTTCAAGAAAAGTTTCCTCTCATATTTTTGACTTGGCACTTTTTCGGTCAGTCTTTGCACAATGTTAATTGCAACTTTACTGATCTCAGGTGGAAGCATCTCATTTCTGTAAGCATTCTCGATTTCTTGTAGCACTTTCAAAAAGTCAACAGCACTGAAGCATTCCTTTACACCAACGGACTTTAAAAAGTTACGAAAAATGCTGATATTCAAGTCTACACAGAACAGAAATGGACGCAGTTCCCTGTTTCCAGGCATTTCAAGAGTACATTTATCTGGATGAACAAATTGTGACTCATGTAAAATGCATGCCGTCTGTTGTAATGTGCGGATGATACCACCAGGCAATGTATTATTTGCTTGCATCTTCTCAAAAAAATTATATACTTCAGAGCATATGGTGGTAATGCTTGACCTTGATGACGAAGTAACCTCAACATTCTGAAGGCTCAACAGTTGATCCAACGCATCTTGCGGTAACACCTGTTGGTCCGAGAACCCCAAAAGCTGGAATGCATGATTTTCTGTTTGTTTAGGGAACAGGTCCAGATGAACAATAGGTTTTATGCAACATACAAGATATCGCTGATCTGCACGGAACAATTCATTTGCTGCCAACAGCTCGCCATGATCGTTTCCTTTCCATGGAATATTGGCAAGGCTATCACTTTGAGGCAATAATGGTAAAAAACGTGTGGTTTGAAGACGGTGTTTCAAACCATCATCAGGTTTTATGTCCTTCTTGATATTTTGGTTCATCAGCTTTATAAGCTTTTTGGCCAGAGTGATCTGCTCTCCTTTGTTTCGTAGTTTGATGCAACCACACCTGTCAATTATTTGTTCCCATGTCAGTTCATCCTTAGTCATACCTATACCACATAGAACATCAAGCAGGCGATTCTTCTGGTTTGTGTCATCGCATTGTAAACTAGGGAATACACAATCGCAGTCCTCATACAGAATGCTTGCATGCCCTCTGGGGTCGACCAACGACTTCGGCATAACAAGACGAGTGCCATCAGGAAGGACAGGGATGCATTGTTTGTCTATGAAGAGAAAATGAATGTTGGCATCATTTGGATTTGAAAGACACGATATTAGCAATTCATCTCTGTCAGATATGGTCACACTTGCAATATTTGACAGAAATACTTCTTCATAGAATCTTTCTTTTGAATAGAAATGCTGTGCCCAAGTTCTACAGTGGTTCCTCACAGCTGATTGTACTCTCAGAGGGAGATCTACAAATAATCTGCTAAAAATGGTGGAAAACACCCGAAGAATGGAAGTTGTAATATTTGGACACAAGTCAGCCACATCTTGCCGATCTAATGTCACCATGTCAAGGAAACTTATCCACGTTGACGTTGCAGGAAATATCTGTATTCTCTCCTGGCAAACACGGCGGACAAATGCAGGCAGAAGCCAACGTGTTATCGGACATTCATCGTGTTCAGTATCATGAGGCTGAGGCCACATATCAAAAATCACCCTGCAGTCAGCTGGGTCCATCAAACTGACCATGTGCACAAGAAACTTTACATATGCATTAGCAAGAGCATCTTCAACTAAGATTCTATTCCAGGTTGCCCCCTTGTCTAACTTGTCATGAATATCGCCAGTACACAGGTGCCTTCTGCTACTTGAAACAGCAAAGCATCCATTGATATGAACTGGAAGTGAGGTTTTCTGAGGCAAAGGAAGAAAACAAAAAAAAAACCAACGCCTCACCGTGCAACTTTTGTGGGCGAAAGTGTTCGTTATTTTTTATCAATCTGGCCGCAACACCAGCAACTGGCAATAGAGAAGTACCTGCAAGTGCACGTTCTCGAGATGGTCCATCTCCCACAACACTGTTGACATACCAATGGCTGGTATTGTTTGCCAGCTGTTTCAATTCCGGCTGGCTTTGGTCAGTGTCGCGTATGCAGACCTGCAATATACAGGTTTGGGCACTTTGAACCGAAGATCCAGACTTAATCATATCTGCGGCTTTTTGCAAGGCGTTTTCATTCCTGCAAGTGTCGATGAAACCTTGTTCAATATTTTGTTTCTCAATTGAAAACCATGTTGATGAGTTCAAGGGGTTGACTTCGTGGGAAGGCAGATGATCAACAACAATTCGTTTGACATTCTGCGTGAACAGTAACAAAGTGTCGTGTGATTCTCGCAAGATATTCATGAGGTCAATCACATCTTGCTTCAAATATGGTTTTTCACTGATATCGCTTTTGTAAGCTTCGCTGACAGTTCGCAAAGGAAATCGAAACAAAGTTCCCTTGTAAAACCTGTCATTTGATGCTGCTGACAAATTGCATCCGTATATGCCATTGAATGGCGCAAACTGGTTCTTAAAGTGCTGAAGTGTTTTTTGGTTTTTGGTGATGTCAATTTTGATCCCAGGTTTGGCTTTGTTTGTCACCACTCTACCAAGATGAGTAAGGTGGGGATCAAAGAAAACTATTTGACTTCCACTGACAAGACTTGGAACATCTGTCATGTTGTAAACCGTGTTGAATCCAAGACCAAACTGTCCAATTTTATCTTTCTGCATTTCTTTTGTTGCTCCGCTTAGTTTAACAATATTTACAAAATCATCTTCGGTGAAGCAAGCGTCATTATATGCCCATAGGGCGGGTCCATGAACGGTTTGCATGCCTCTATCAAAAAGGTTATCAAGTGAATCCTGATTTGTTCTTTCATCGAAGAGAAACTTGATTTCTGATGCTCCGGCATCATCTGCATTTTGTATAAGTTCTTTCATAATTGAGAGTCCATCGGAATAGTCCTTCAGAAGGTTTTTCAATCTTCTTGTAAGTGGCTCTTCTTGCCCATACGACATGTCCAAATCTTCTGTTTGTAAAACACGGCTAGCAAGACTCGGAATTTTAAGCCATGCCAACACAGAACGTGAAACTTCTGAGTGAACAAAATTTATGTCTTCATCATCTAAAATACTCATAAGCACTAAATTGTTATCCTCTTGTAATGTACAGGCAGACTTTTCAACGAGCTTGAGTGATCCATATTCTGTTTGAACAGGCACAAGAAGAGTTTCTTCAGCTTGGTCTTGTGAAGTTGACATGAACCTCAAGATTTCAAGTACCATTTGGAAGTCATGCTGTAGACGCTCTGTATCAAATGATTCGTTTGCGGAGTAATATTCTGCTATCTCACACAGAACAATACCCAGGTCCGTTTCCTTTGGTGCACCCAGTGAATAAAACAAATCCCTAAACGGTTTCATCTCAGTTGGTAGTTTGAACGCATATGGCTCTAGGCTTATCAGTATGTTTTCAGATACCAGTCTTTTACTGTCACAAAACCCCTGGCCATGATATAGCCACTCTGAGAAATCTAATGCTGAGAGAGTTTGTCCAATTTCATGCGATTTACGTTCCTTTAGAAGGCTATATATGCCCACTATGGCACTGTGGTGCTGCTGAAATGTGTTTGCCTTGGTGGCGATTATTTGCAACTGCTCCAATAGATGCTTTGTTAATGGGGCAGATCCCCATCCGTAAATGTCGTTCAAATTAGGATATGTTTTCTCCTGTACAAGGGACTTCACAGCTCCCACAACGAATGCGTGATCATCAGACACAATATTGCGAGGACAATCTACCCCAATTTCTTTTGATTCTCCGAAAAATGGAATATCATCAGGATATTTAATCACGCTTCGTGAAATTACCACCGGCACCCAAGGTATTTGGGACATCTCTTCGCAAAATTTCGTGTCCGAAAATAGAAAACTCTTCTTTTCCATTAGTTTTGCAAAGTTGTTGGCTTTTCGACACCCATCATCCGTACCTACCATGCGAGCCATGTTCAAATAATCACTGTGAGATAGGTTTTTGCTTGTTTTCATCCCCAGTTTTGCAAGAGCTGAACCGAACTGTTTCTGACATGCATAGTCTGATGGAATTTTTTCTGATGGAAGCAAGCTATTAAGAAGTTTGTCCTCATGAGGATTAAATAACTCCGAAGTCATGGCTCTCTTGCCTGCTTTTGTAGTCAAAAAAGCTATATCCATCAACATGGCAATGAAATCAGGATCTTCAGCTTCAGCTGCAGCGTTCAAGATGTCTCTTTCAATCATTTCCAAATGTCCACAAGAATAAAAGGATGGATTTTTCACCAGAGTTGGGACTACTGAATGCCTGAGTACACTTTGTCTGTCCAACTTTTTCACTTCTAAGAAGTCGAGAAGCCGTTCTGTTGCATTATCAATGTCTATAAACCTTTGCTCTAATGGATAATCCAACTGGGAGCCATTTGTTGCAACACGCAACTCATCTGCACTTGCAAAGATCCGACCTTTCGACCCAACGAGGGGCAAAATAGGAAAAGAGCTTATGACAGAAACAAATTCAGTCAATTCACTGCAATGTTCTGACAAATATTCCCTCAAAAATGACATGTGGGTTTCTGACAATTTGGAAATGGCCTCTAACAACTTGTTTGAGGTACGACCAATGACCGTGCTTATGCAATGTAGTATACCTCTTGCATCAGGTTTATGGAGGAAACCTTCAGAAAAGGTTTGTGTGCAGTTCATGATATATTGTGGAATCTGATCCACAACACGTATATTTAGGTGTTCAATGATATCCACAATGCTAGGATGCAAAGGCAAACATCCATGACAATGCCCAACAATGATTGGGTCATCTTTGTTAATTTCAAGCCAGACTTTGGACGATGCTGGTACGAGTGGAAGGTCACATAGTGTTTCCAACATTATTGCATTATGCTGAATGTACTGCCACACTTGCTCAAGCCATCTCAAATCCAAACCTGAATTGTCGAGAAGATTCGTCTTTTCATTCAGGATCATGGTCTTCAAGAGTGATGGGAATTTCTCTGGTAGATACTGTTGAAGTTGGAACTGGCCTGCAAATTTAAACAAGAATACAGTTAGTGGATTTGTGGCATAAAGTTATATATAAAAAACAATAAGATTGAACTACAAGCCAACGTTGATTAAAAAGATAGTCTAAAGGAATTTGATTACCTGCAAAAGCTAATTCCTGTATTTTGGTTTTTGATGCTTGCGTCATTTCATCGAGAAGGACAAATTTATTAGGAAGATTGCGCAAAAGCTTCTCTCTGATATTTGTGTCATCTACGAAGATTTCTTCCCCATTGTTGTCGAATGCAGTGAACGATCCATTTTGGAGAGGAAGAAGCTCCAATCCCTGAAGCTCCCCTGTACCTATGATAAATGTGAGTAGCTCATTTCTCTGCATGCTGCTCAATTCCATGGACGTTTGTACACGCCCGAGAGCTTCAACAACTTGCCTTGGGCTGACGTATATTGGCTTGGTGCAGCGTGACTCTGTCATTGATTGCACTATGTGGCCACTATGATCATGCACTAGCGGCTGGTGATCTTTCAGCAGTACATCTTCAACAATTGGCACCCTTGCAGTGTTCCAGAAAAACGCCTTGGTCCATTCTATCCACGTTCCACCATCAAGTGTTGTCCAGAAAATGCAATGTTTGTCGATCAATTTACACACTGAAGTTACAAGTGGCTCCCAGTAAGGTAACACTTGTCTACGATCTGGAATCAGCCTCTGTACCAACTGCCAAGCTTTTTCTGACCGAATGTTTCTTTCACCTTTCGTCAATTCCATTGCCAGCTGAACGACAGCTCTGGGGACCATTTGAGTCACAAGAATTTCATTCCAACAGATGTCACTGTCTTGGTCGCCATTGGTTTGGTCAGAGGAAGGCATTTTCAAGTGTTGTCGGTTCTGGTCCACCGCAAAAAAAGCCATTTACATGAAAGTTCAGCCCAGTAGGTCCTTTTTGTTGTGCAGGTAGTGGCAGAAAGCAAAATATACGTCCCTCAGCTAGAGGAACATCGAAATCAGTAGGGATAGCTACGCCCACCCAAGGAACATAACCTTTGTTTGTTTTGGATAGATACAATGAGTTGAAATATTGGCACACGTAGAAAGACTGCTGACTTGTCATATTGTGCTTCGTTTTGTAATCCTGAGTGGTGATGGTGATGATATATGTCGTGTGGTACACCGCAGAGGAATCTTTGTTTTCGGTTTCAATTGCATGGTTCATGGTTTGAATGAACTCTCCACGAAAATAGCCAATGTTTTCTTGCCCACTAGCGCTGATTTCAAATAATGGCTCAGGCAGTATACTTTTCTGGGAAATAAATACTTGAATTTGCTCTAAATTTTTTAGGAAAAGGAGATTTAGATGGCATTCATGTTGGAAAGATTTAAATAGAGCAATCACTTTCTCTTCGGTGTAATTTGTGTCAGAAAGATCGGAAGTCATTTGCTCATTTCGCAACGGAAACCTCATTATTGTGCCAGGAAAATAGCCGTTTTTTAGTAAATCAGACCACTCCAAATCAAATAGGGGCTGACAAAATGGCTCCAGTTGATGCTTTAGCTCCTCCAACCTGTCCGGGTCCTCCAGTGAAATAGAAAAAGATGAAGTTTTTTCTCTTTTCAAACGCTTTGTTCCACGGTCTATTCTTTCAAAGTATGCTTCATGTGGGTCTATAAAACCCAGGGTGTCACCGCTCAAAATAACAGGTAAGTCTGCAACGTAAAGGCAATATTTGGAATGCAATGTAAAATGCCAATGATATGACTGTAGACGAGCCAATATACACCAATTGTTGCTCTAATAAAGATGCTCCACTGACAAGCTTTAACGGTATAGTTGCATAATTCTATTGAACTGTGGATAGTGATTTGATCATTTTACACTAAAGATAATTGATAAAAATTGCACCAGCGGTGCATTCCAGATACATGGAACCATCACAGCGCCAGCACAGGCTAAAATGATCGCAACGACGAGTTAGCTGGGCCAAGATAGACGGGTCCCACAATGCCTGGCTTTCCCAACTTATTCTTACAAGTATTTGAAGATTTGTCAACGCCATTGGCAATATGATGCCATCTGATGCCATTGTTGCTCTAAATGCAAAGTATGCGAATGTCGCATCGTTTGAATCCCCGCCAACTTCGGTCGCCCCATCCCCAACTCCTACTAGCCCCGCTCCTTTGCCAACTTTGTTTGCCCCATCCCCAACTCCTCCTAGCCCCACTCCTTTGCCAACTTCGTTCGCCCGATCCCCAACTCCTCCTAGCCACACTCCTTTGCCAACTTCGTTCGCCCCATCTCCAACTCCTCCTAGCACCACTTCTTTGCCAACTTTGGTCGCCCCATCCCAACTCCTTCTAGCCCCACTCCTTTGCCAACTGTGGTCGCCCCATCCCCAACTCCTCCTAGCCGCACTACTTTGCCAACTTTGGTCGCCCCATCCCCAACTCCTCCTAGCCGCACTACTTTGCCCACTTTGGTCGCCCCATCCCCAACTCCTCCTAGCCGCACTCTTTTGCCCACTTTGGTCGTCCCAACATGCACCAACCCCTCCTAGTTCTATTCCTCTGCCGACTTCAGTCGACCCATCACCAACACTTCCCACCTCTGATCTTTCATCACATTTTGCCCCGACATTACCAACCCCTCCCAACTACACCGACCTCACCTACTCTTCCAACACCAATCAATCTGTCAACTTCTGCCCCTGTATCATCTATGTCCTCAAGCCTTCCCCAGTATTAATTTCCACTCAACCATTACCCTGCGTAGATTCCGGGCTTATACCTGACTCGTCCCCGCTATCATCCACCTTTCAAAACAAGAATTTGGTGGCATTACTCCCTAAAAAGCAGGTTCCCGTCAGCAGATGCGTCTGCGCTAGCATCTCCCCAACTCACTCGAAACACTTACTTTCAAAGGACCTAGCAAAATTTTCCCGCCACCATCCTCCCCGTAGACCCTTCCAAGTAAGTCGGAACCCCAGTCTGCCCGACGTAAGACTTCGCGCTGTTGTCGTGGTAAATCCGCCTGCTCTGACGTTCTGGAAAAGTGGTCCAATTCTATCTTGCGGGATTCTCAACACTTAGCTACCGGGTGCATGTCGGTTGCCAGAGGCGCCTCGTTTGGTCCTTGAGACCCGCCATTGCTATGTGTGCCACGCTCAAGTTGGCTTAATGTACCAGCCCTGTCAAATAGATGAGCACACTTCGGCTACCTCCCAGCCACACTAATGATGACCTCATCCGTATTAAGGATCCGAATTCCCCTTATCATACTTTGTTTTGAGTATTTGTAGCGTGACATAGTTGTACTTATGATTTAGCTAATATTTTTATTAACTAATTCAAGTAGTATTAGTTGAGACATTGAGTTCAGTCAATTCTGTTCCTTTTATTTATGCAACAGTCACATAATTAATTGATTCCATAGTTGCTGGTGTCCTGTGATACTCACTCCTATCCTTTATTGACTTGCCGGCGTATGCCGCACTGAAACCAATATTAATTAACTTATGACAGCTTTTAATCTGTTGAAGGGTGTCAAATGGCGCGATCTACTGTTAATAATTCAGTCCAAGATATTTATAGGCGTCGGCATTTGGCGCGCATGTATTGCACACTTCCCCGATAGTAATCAATCCTTCACCACTCTCACTAAAAGTTACAATCGTTACACGACCGATATATTCACTGAAGGCCCCTAAGGACCCAATCACCAGCCTCTGTGGCAAGGTGAGCTCATGCTGCTTGCTCCGTGAGGTACACACACACCACAAGCCTCTGTGGCAAGGTCAGCTCATGCTGCTTGCTCCGTGACGTACACACACACCACCAGCCTCTATGAGAAGGTCAGCTCATGCTGCTTGCTCAATGAGGTACACACACATCACCAGCCTCTGTGGGATGATAAGTATAGAACCAAATTTTATTTTGGCCAATCAGAGACGCCCTCCCCGTATAACAGTCATTTCTTTACCACTTTACCACCCGACCCTTAGTTAGAAAATCCCCATGATTTTTTTTTCTCCCATGAAGGGAAGTGGTTTCTTTTGTGGATATTCATCCACTTAAAAGGAGAGGGATATGTTGAGTGCCAAATTTACATCAAGCATATCCATTATCATAACGTGTCCTCTCAGTCATCAGTTTGATGGAATAACCCCCTACAACTATAATTGACGCCTACCACCTCCCCCCTCTCTTCATACATACCCCATATCCTGGCATCAGAGCTCAACACATCTCTCTCCAGCATTTAGGCAAAGTTCCATCTAAAATTCAAAAGTTGAAGTAAAGTAATAAAGTTCAAGTTCTTATACACCTGGAGTTCGAGTTGTTCTTCATTATATTAACCTGCCCATGCTGAAACACATTCCCAGACCAAATTTTGATGTGTCTGGGCCTAATGAGGTTTACCGAGCCGATCTCTTATTTCTTCCTCATGACGTCATGAAACGCCGGACTTACAAGTATGCCTTCACAGTGGTGGACCTGGCCTCATGCTACAAAGCGGCTGAGCCATTGACTACAAAAGAGACTAAAGAGGTCGCAGGTGCACTCGAAAGGATATATGAGCGAGGCTCACCACTTCATTGGCGTAAACTACTTCAGGTCGACCCAGAACGGGAGTTCATGGGCACCGCAAGCCAGCTGCTAGCAAAACATGGAGTCTCGGTCAGGCGTGGCCTTGCGAATGTCCATCGAGACCAGGCTATAGTTGAACGCTTTTACCACACACTGGCTGAGCTACTCTTTGGACACCAGTATGCCATGGAGTTAAGGGCTACTGGGAAACGATCGACTGAGTGGGTTTCTCGACTGGAGGCTGTAGTCTATATATGAAACATGACTCACTATACGCGAGCACGTAAAGCCCAAAACGATTATGTTACAATTCACGGGTTTAAACCACTGTATCCCTGCTCTAAGGTTGCACTCCAAGCACTTGAAAAGAGTAATGAATTTGACCGCGTATACAATGAGATATATGCTAGACTTATGGCTGGGTGGTCCACGCCACGCAAAGCAGCCCCAGTCCCCAAGCCACGCAAATAACCCCCAGCCCCTGCACCACGCAAAGCAGCCACAGTTCCCACACCACGCCTTTAATTTAATAGTTTATGGATGGCTGGGATAACTTTGATGCCTCACTGCCGCCAATCCAGGAGTTCTACAGCAAGCTCTCTGAACAAAGCATATCTGTTGCTAGCCCTACAAGACGTCTGCGTAGACGTCTTACCGTTTTTTCGAAACAACGCAATGCGAATATTTTTAGATCGATTCAGACAACTACCAAGCACAAAACATACACAAGTGATGGAGTTATAGAATGCAATGATGTTTTATGGACGATTTTATCCCTTTTCGGTTGGTGATTTCATCCGTGGTAATTATTTATAGTTCGATCAATTTGGGAAGCGGTAAAAAGTCAGAAACACAGCAACATGTTTGTTTACAAGTTCAAGACCACATGCATTGCCCATGCGCAGAATGACGAAGTCTAATGCTAAGCCCGGGGGGGGCACTTAAGTGTAATGATATAGTATTCATGTGCCGCACGAAGGGGGTGGTTTTTTGACATCTCGACTTTTACGACGGGTTAGACAATCGCATAATACCTTGTACGATGGAGTATACTTTTTCTCATTCTCAACGAGTTCAACGGGTACGGGATTTCGAGGTCCCGCGGCACACCCCTATCCGAGTTAGGGTAAGTGCCCCCCACTTGGGATGCTAAGGCAATGCGGGAAATCGCGAGAATTAATAGTTTCCAAAATGGCAGACTTCGTATCGCGATTTGTTCGAAAACGAACTATCGATGGCATTTATTGAAGAATAGCGTCGAGTGGTGGTAAGTTTTTTGGAGCGAAAGGTCTATTTTTTGTAAAGGCTCTTGATATATGTTATTTTCTAGGTGCGAAATGTAGCCCTTCGCGAGATATAGTCCAAACTAAATATCGCCGACTGTGTTTTGACTAACTGTTCGTAACGGTATAAATTCATGTTACCGTTACACCGGAGCTAGGATAATTTATGTTTTCGCAATGTTAACTCATGACTTCCATCGCCGAGTGAGACGCCAGAGGAGCATGTAGGATGCGAGGCAAATTGGAAGTACTAATCGATGCGCCAGGAAATTACAAAGGCCAAATCAATCAACAAGACACGGGGTCGTATGTGTGATGAGAGGGTAAAGGTCATGCGTTGGGCGGACACTGCAGGGATTTTCCACATGCGGTATCACGAGGGTAATGATGAGGGTGGGGGGTGTGTGGTATCATGAGGGTTATGGGGGTGTGGTGGTGTGGATGAGGATTTGCCGGACACTGCAGGGATTTTCCACACTCATATCTCCATAACGAAGGGTTAATGATGAGGGTGTGATGCGGTATCACGAGGGTAATGATGAGGGTGTGGTGTGGTATCATGAGGGTTATGGTGAGGGCGTGGTGTGGTATCACAAGGGGTTCGGTACACTGGGGTTTGTTGTGGTGTAAGGGGGTGTGTGATGAGGACGTTGCGTGGTGCTATGAGGGGTCGTGGTGAGGACGTAGTTCGGTGTTTTAAGGGTGTGTGATGAGGACATTGTGTGGTGCTATGAAGGGCCGTGGTGAGGTCGTAGTTTGGTGTTATAAGGGTGTATGATGAGGACGTTGTGTGGTGCTATGAGGTGTCGTGGTGAGGACGTGGTTTGGTGTTATAAGGGTGTGTGATGAGGACGTTGTGTGATGCTATGAGGGGCCGTGATGAGGACGTAGTTTGGTGTTATAAGGGTGTGTGATGAGGACGTTGTGTGGTGCTATGAGGGGTCGTGGTGAGTACGTGGTGTGGTGTTATAAGGGTGTGTGATGAGGACGTTGTGTGGTGCTATGAGGGGCCGTGGTGAGGACGTAGTTTGGTGTTATAAGGGTGTGTGATGAAGACGTTGTGTGGTGCTATGAGGGGCCGTGGTGAGGACGTAGTTTGGTGTTATAAGGGTGTGTGATGAAGACGTTGTGTGGTGCTATGAGGGGCCGTGGTGAGGACGTGGTTTGGTGTTATAAGGGTGTGTGATGAAGATGTTGTGTGGTGCTATGAGGGGCCGTGGTGAGGACGTGGTGTGGTGCTATAAGGGTGTGTGATGAGGACGTTGTGTGATGCTATGAGGGGCCGTGGTGAGGACGTGGTGTGGTGTAGGGTGGGTGTGTGATAAGGACGTTGTGTTGTGCTATGAGGGGTCGTGGTGAGGACGTAGTTTGGTGTTATAAGGGTGTGTGATGAGGACGTTGTGTGATGCTATGAGGGGCCGTGGTGAGGACGTGGTGTGGTGTAGGGTGGTTGTGTGATAAGGACGTTGTGTTGTGCTATGAGGGGTCGTGGTGAGGACGTAGTTTGGTGTTATAGGG
Organism: Urechis unicinctus; assembly: GCA_034190875.2. NCBI lineage: Eukaryota > Metazoa > Annelida > Polychaeta > Xenopneusta > Urechidae > Urechis > Urechis unicinctus. The sequence continues at coordinate 29,800,102 of CM067345.1, read as the reverse complement.
GTGTGTGATGAGGACGTTGTGTGGTGCTATGAGGGGTCGTGTTGAGGACGTGGTTTGGTGTTATAAGGGTGTGTGATGAAGACGTTGTGTGGTGCTATGAGGGGCCGTGGTGAGGGAATGGGGTAGTGTTTTGATGATGAGGTTTGGACGTCATGGGCGACGGAGATCAGAGTCGATAAAGGCACGTGAGCGACGCTCTGAGGTAGGCGTGTTCAAGGGCCCCAAGCGCGCGAGCGAAGCTCTTGTGTGACGGTTCGTCGACGATGGCGGGGAGTGTGGGCGCCCAAGAGAAAATAGCAACTAGAGTGGTGGTCGAATAATGTGTACCAAAGCGTTATGTGTGAAGATCGACTGAATGCATTGTTGCTTCTGTTTGTGCTCAACGATATCAAATAAGGCTACGTCTAGTGGAATATCTATGATTCCAACGCTAGACGGCCCGTGCCGTGGCATGAGTTGATGTATGGGGCTGTCTATGTTTCAAGCGCTTGACGGCCCCTGCCGTGGTATAAGATTGCTCGTGTGTTGCTTTTGAGTTTACGTACGGTAAAGTCTGAATCGAGCTACAGACCTAACTCTCGATGTATCCCAATGGCATATGCTTGCGTACTAATACGAAATACAAACAAAATTCAGATGTGTAATTAGTATATGTTTATAACAAAGTCAAATGGACAATTTAATAAATGTCCATCTTAGAAAATGTGTTAAGTCACTTAATTTCACACGTCTGACATATTGACAAAATGGTCGCTTTAAAACAGCAGAAGGGCGCTTTGCCCCTCGTGCACAGTTATCGACAAGGTGGATTGGCTCCCCCCCCAACCCCTATCGCCAAGAGCTGCATCCGCCCATGGACGTGGTGTGGTGTCACGATGGGTTGTAGTGAGGACGTAGTGTGGTGTCACGAGGGGTTGTGGTGAGGACGTGGTGTGGTGTTACGGGTGGTTGTGGTGAGGACGTAGTGTGGTGTTACGAGTGGTTGTGGTGAGGACGTAGTGTGGTGTAATGAGGGTTTATGATGAGGACGTGATGTAATGTTATGAGGGTTAGTGGTGAGGACGTTGTGTGGTGTAATGAGGGCTTATGGTGACGACGTGATGTTATGTTATGGGGGTTTGTGGTGTGGACTTTGTGTGGTGTAATGAGGGGTTGTGGTGAGGACGCGAATTTGTGTTATGCGGTATTGTGGTGAGGGCGTGGTGTGGTATCTTGAAGGGCTGTGTTGTGAGGACGTGGTTTGGTACCATAGGGGATTGTGGTGAGCACGTGGTGTGGTATTATGAGAGGACCACATCAAAGCGTATGTACTACTCTGACACAGTATGGCTGGCAGCATACAAATGTTCCGTTGTTTGTGTTCTGGTGTGTACGCGCCGCTTTCACTGGCATGTCTGGTTGATTGTGTTTGGAATGAGTCCCCTACACGCATGCGATATCTCGGTTCGATCAACCGGACATCACTTGAAGTTGTACAAAAAAAACTTGTATGCGTTTGGCACAAAACTATTGTTCTGAGTGGTTTAGTGATTTTGAGAAGGTTGGTTTTGTTCGACTAGCGTTTAAGTGTCCTACAATTAACATCATGTAAGATCATTTGATCTAACCAACTGATTCAATGCTGAAAAGTGCCCAGCTGAACCTGAAAAATTCCTCTTCATCTAATAAAGGTTTCTATCACGGCTCACAGTTTTCGCAGGGCCGAACTCAAGTTATCGCGTCGCTGGGCGAATAGCATTTGGTGTTTATTTGAATCCGTAATAAAATGTAACGTTTGGAAATGTCATTATTATTACTTAATGTCAAAATAGTGACCTTAGAGTGTTTTGAATTAAGACCCAAACCCCAAATTGTATCCACACGAATGCTTCAATCTCATGCGGTACCGAATATGTGATTAAGTAATGGTTCAGCAGCAATGGCCTCGGGTGTGAGGAAGAAAGGAGACTAGAGAGCTGGGTTGGGTTGAGGGAGAAGGAGACTAGAGAGCTGGGTTGGGTTGAGGGAGAAGGAGACTAGAGAGCTGGGTGGGGTTGAGGGAGAAGGAGACTAGAGAGCTGGGTGGGGTTGAGGGAGACGGAGACTAGAGAGCTGGGTAGGGTTGAGGGAGAAGGAGACTAGAGAGCTGGGTTGGGTTGAGGGAGAAGGAGACTAGAGAGCTGGGTTGGGTTGAGGGAGAAGGAGACTAGAGAGCTGGGTGGGGTTGAGGGAGAAGGAGACTAGAGAGCTGGGTTGGGTTGAGGGAGAAGGAGACTAGAGAGCTGGGTGGGGTTGAGGGAGAAGGAGACTAGAGAGCTTGGGTTGGGTTGAGGGAGAAGGAGACTAGAGAGCTGGGTGGGGTTGAGGGAGAAGGAGACTAGAGAGCTGGGTGGGGTTGAGGGAGAAGGAGACTAGAGAGCTGGGTGGGGTTGAGGGAGAAGGAGACTAGAGAGCTGGGTGGGGTTGAGGGAGAAGGAGACTAGAGAGCTGGGCGGGGTTGAGGGAGAAGGAGACTAGAGAGCTGGGTGGGGTTGAGGGAGAAGGAGACTAGAGAGCTGGGTTGGGTTGAGGGAGAAGGAGACTAGAGAGCTGGGTGGGGGGGGGTTGAGGGAGAAGGAGACTAGAGAGCTGGGCGGGGTTGAGGGAGAAGGAGACTAGAGAGCTGGGTGGGGTTGAGGGAGAAGGAGACTAGAGAGCTGGGTTGGGTTGAGGGAGAAGGAGACTAGAGAGCTGGGTTGGGTTGAGGGAGAAGGAGACTAGAGAGCTGGGTTGGGTTGAGGGAGAAGGAGACTAGAGAGCTGGGTTGGGTTGAGGGAGAAGGAGACTAGAGAGCTGGGTGGGGTTGAGGGAGAAGGAGACTAGAGAGCTGGGCGGGGTTGAGGGAGAAGGAGACTAGAGAGCTCGCATTCAAACCAACAAAACAAGGGTACGTATCATTATCTTTGGTGCGTACAATTGGAATAAACATCAATTTATTTGTGTTCCCAATATCAAGAAGGGATTACATTCGTGTCATTTTAACAACCAGATGAAAGCGAAAACCTCAGCAGAACTATGCAAAATCGCAATTGATGGTTAAAGGAAAAGAAGATATTAACAACGAATTTTTATTGAAGAAATTCAATAATTTGTTAAAAGGTTGAAAAATAACACAGCATGTGGTACCGACCTTGTCTTGAATGAATACTCCACGTCAATAATGAATGGATCATCAAAATCAAAACTATATTAGGTAATCGTAGAATGTCAGACATTTGTCTTAACCAAATGTCTGACCTTCCACAATCAAGGTCTAACTGGTCGGCTTAAGCTGAGTCAATTGCGACGTGCCTAACATAGCTTACCTATACCATCGAGGAGTAATGCAGATGTTTATGATGCAAGTTTAAGTACTTTATGTAACTCCGGTGATGTTGGTCATGATTAGCGCTATATACTTGTCTGCTCAGAGTTATCAGTGCAAAGATCTTCTTACTTAAAAAGGTATTACTATGTGAGACAGAATGCCCTAAAAATGCAGCAACTGTTTAAAGTAAGGAATTACAGAGAATTGTCCCATTTAGCTGAGTTTGTTGCAATTATTATGTCTCACTTGATGCTTAAGTCATGAAATATAACCGTCCTTTTTCATTTATTATCTAGTCAAGTTTAATTGTGCCTTTACTTACAGTGGTTACAAATTGACCAAAAAAGGAAACAATTCAGCTTGTTATTCCAGTTTATTTACTTTGCACGTCAGATAAACGCTTCATACATTCCCTCTAACGAGACGGTACTTACACGCAACAGACATCCTACTGAGTCAATCTTTTAACAACCTTGTATCTTGTGAGTCTTGAAATGGCGGCCACAATATAGTTTTACATCAACGACAAGGCGGCAATCTTGGATATTTCGCTAATGTTGATCTCTCGTCTGGAGTGCTCGTCCAAGCTGGAGTGCTCGTGCGCGATAAGATTCTGGTCAGGAGAACAAGCAAAAGCACAATTATGTCGCACTACAATGTTTCCGTTTAAATGTAAATGATGACCAATTTCAATTATTTTTTTTTCGTCCAATCACAACTTTGCGACGCGTATTCTATTAAGTTTCCCAAGACTTCCACAATGCTTGTTGTTGCACCCTGATAACGAGATCCATGCTGTGGCAAACTCCGTTATGATAACGATTATTGACTTACACCCAGTCACTATCTAGCGTCTGGGATTAGGTTTAGTAGGACGGTCAACATCTATTGACATCCGGGTTACAGTTCTTCATTGTCAAGCTGGCACGTACCCATGGAATGCGTTGTGGACGCAGACCAGTATCGTTCCGTTGTTTACTGCGTCGCCATTTGCAAAACCAAGGCTAAATGAGTATTTGATTTAAGCAATCATTAGGGGCTCAAATTACATTGCGGATGACAGACCAAATGTCCATACCATGCAAGATGTAATGCGATCACTTTGACATATATGGTTAATAAACAATTGTCTTTTCTATGAGATTCTTTTGTATACATATCCTTCTGCTTCAATGATTCTCATTGATGACATCTCGTTTCTCAGTGATTCACATTGATGGCATCTGGGTCTTCAGTGATTCACATTGATGGCATGTCGTTCTTCATTGATTCACATTGATGACATCTCGTTCCTCAGTGATTCACATCGATGGCATCTCGTTCTTACAGTGAACAAATTTAAGCTCTGCTCCTGTTAGAGAATGTCTCCGTATACCACAAGTTCGCCACTGCCGTCAGTAATCGATTGACGAGAGAAAGACATTTAATGAGTGCGTACGTTCCACATTAGGTAAATTCATTATCACAACAAGGTTCCCCTTGCCAATTCGGTTGAATGATATTCAGCGTTGCAGGAGATACCACGATTTGACAAGAAATTTCCGGTTGTGTCCTCTTCTTTTGTCATTTTGACCGATGCACACACATGGAATATGCGTTCTCCCCGTAGAATGAGTAATATTTAAGTTGGCAGTCTTTATGAAAAGTTAATGTAATGTGGATTTACATTAGCGTTTGTTTTTCATGACTCGAGCCTTTTTAGTCGATGGTCTGTGAATGCGGAGAGGGTTAGCATAAGAGTGATGTTAGCAACCATGTACGCTGCCATTTCGGTGCCTGTGACGAACCAATGATGAGCAATAGCACTGTGTGGGTCTCATAGTTACCGCCATGGAATAAAATTTCAATGCGTTTATGGTACTACACCGTGTCAAGGTTGCTTGCACACCATTCTAACTTATGGTACTACACCGTGTCAAGCATGCTTACACACCATTCTGACTTTTATGGTACTGCACAGTGTCAACCTAACTTGCACACAATTCCGACTTTAGAGTACTACACCGTGTCAACCTTGCTTGCACACCATTCTGACTTTTATGGTACTACACCGTGTCAAGCTTGCTTGCACACCATTCTGACTTTAGAGTACTACACCGTGTCAACCTTGCTTGCACACCATTCTGACTTTTATGGTACTACACCGTGTCAAGCTTGCTTGCACACCATTCTGACTATTATGGTACTAAACCGTGTAAACCTTGCTTGCACACCATTCTGACTATTGTAGTACTACACAGTGTCAAGCTTGTTTGCACATCATTCTTACTTTTACATAAATATTGGAGTTCATTGGAAAGTGAAGTAAATTACCAAGACTAGTCCTGGATGTATAGTTTGATCTGACAGCCGACCTGTTGATACCTCATTGGACGAGGCTGTCGGTGATTTTGGTGAAGGAAAGTGCCATGTGTTGACCTGGCTTTACTAACGTGGCGTATCATGTTTTTATCCACATTCTATCGTTACTTGGTACTGTTCGTCCACAATGTTAATTAATTACTGAACACACAATATCTACGCTTTTTCTATCTGCTGGTGGTATGCGAGAACATGCGTTATGTTATCATACCAATAAAGACATACCGACCATCGTGGCTTATTGTACTGGGTTTGGTGTGCATGTGTAGTATTGTGCGTTGAGTAAATGCATTAATGCGTGGGTGGATTTACAGCAAACAGTGTGTCAGAAATAGGTGCTGTTTTAAGAGCCAGTATTTGCAGTGACACGCTCCAATCCTATGTCAGCACTGTACAAGGAACACTTCATCGCGCCGTTATGACCAAAGAAATATGCCTCTGAAGTTCGTGAGTGCATCCACGACGTGTATCCAATTAGGTAATGCAGTCCATACAGAGTATTTTGCTTGACAACACACGATGAAGCATATGTATTGCTACCTGTGACACCAGATACCGCTAGCTGTGACACCGGATACCACTTCCTGTGACACCAGATACCGCTAGCTGTGACACCGGATACCACTTCCTGTGACACCAGATACCGCTAGCTGTGACACCGGATACCACTTCCTGTGACACTGGATACGCATACCTGTGACACGGGATACCACTTCCTGTGACACTGAATACCACTAGCTGTGAAACCGGATACTACTACCCGTGACACTGAATACCGCTACCTGTGACACCGGATACGGCTACCTGTGTCACCGGATACCACTACCTGTGACAAGTGGAGCCTTGTTGTGCGGTGAAATATATTTCATTGCTTTGCAGCCTTTCATGACCTAAGACAAAGTTTCTTCTCAATTGCGGATTAACGATTAGTGACGCTTTCACCCCCGAACAAATGCATACATGCACGCATGCACTTGCAAACACATACACACACCACCTCTCATCCTTTCCACCCCCCCCCCCCCCCCCCCCCCCCCCCCCCCCCCCCCCCCCCCCCCCCAAAAGTTAAAGTTAGATTTACAACCTTTCGGCCACTCGAGACATGAACACTAAGCCAATTTAAGCAAATGAAATTCATCCCTTTTCACTCGTACCAGATTAATTGTTGCCCGATTTACATAAACCTTTAGAATCCCTTTAAGTTCCGAACGGGTCAGTTTCCAAATTATATAGTCCTTTACCAAATCCAACCCTTTGATGTAAACATACGAATCCTGTCTATTCCCTTAACAATTAACTATCACCCGTTTGATCTCCAATTAAAAGCTCCGAATGACCCCAAGCCCCCGATTGACCAATCACAGCTCACCACATCAAGCCACCCCCATCTTTCACTATAAATACGACAGCATCAGACACACAAAATATATACAGTATTCCAGAGACATATTCATCCCACGACAAGATACCAGAATCAGAACTCGAGCGTGCCAGCCAGCAGAGACGAATAAAGAAAATAGAAATTCATATAAAGTCTCGGGTATTATTTAGCAGAACATCAACCCTCAGCTACCTACAATCACGTCGGCGACCCACGAATAATCGTCTCTAGTACCTCATCAACATCCCGACGCAAACACAGTGACCCAACCGGTCATAATTGGTGAACGAATAATCGTCTCTAGTCTGTCATCAACATCCCGACTCGAACACCGGTCACACTTGGTCATAACGCTATGGTGATGTTTATAGCGCAAGACATTGATTGACGATGTTAACGGGTACTGCATGAAGGGCCATGGCCACACGTGGGGGCTCTAAACGAACCTGACATATTGAGCTTTGGGCTATAAATACCATCCTCAATGTGTTTGCCTGATATATCATACAACCACATTTAAATCTGCGTTTGAGCGGATATTTCGTGTATTGTTGAAAGTTTCAGCTCAATCGATTCATTTCTCTCATGTTATATGCTCTTACAATGGATGACTATGAACGAAGCACTCAACTGTGTGATGTACCTCTTCAAGCTAGAGAACCTTCGCAGGTTGTTTTGGCTACTGAAGACAGCTAATGTACTCAAGGACAACTCACCTCAACAGCAATGTTTATAAGCAGAAGTTGAAATGATTCACACAACCGACATCACATTATGGGAGGAATACATATTCAAAGCTCTGATTGACCTTAATCGTGACCTTGGTCACTATATCAAAACGGATTAAAGAAAACGAGACGAAGTTGTGTGTTATCACTATTCAGAATATAGCATATGGATCCTAAGCCTTAGTTGTCTTAGTACATTCACCATTAGCAGGTTTCCTCGCAGTAGGAATCTACCGACTGATTGTTCCCTGTGTCAGACAATACAATTACCTAATATGAAATGTTTAAGACGTTTCATGTGAACCCGTTGATAATGCGTGATATCAGTAGAGTATTTTTTACAGAGAGCTATCATGCCAGGTACATAGACACTGGTTGAGCATTCTATTCAGCCGCCATATTTTTGCTTTAATTTACAAAACGTTATCAGGCATTGTGCTTTGATATTGTTTGCAGGCCTGCCAAGATGAATAACCAAATAGAACACGTGTTGGGGCGAAGTTAACATAAACGTTCGCGAATTTTGACAAAACGATGTCTTCAGCAAGAGACGCTATTCTTGCATTCTAAATAGCATAGCTCAAATATTGAACAAATGTGTTTGCAATAGTTTATTAGTACACTCTCCATTCGCTGCTGACCTGTACAAGTAACAAGGTACATGGCATGTTTCCGGATTGAATGTCACCACCGTTAAACCTCACATAAACATCACATCACAGCTATTTGCTCGCTGCCCCAAGCAGTATCTTTGCTCTGGTCAAAAGGCTTAAATCAATAGCACATCATATGTTTTAGTAAGAGCACCAAAGTGACATCTACCTGCAGTGGTTGACATACGGGTTATATGGTCATCTGTATCAACACAACTAGGATCTGCAGAAAGCGCGGCGTCATTCTTCACTCTGGTCGTACTAACGTAATTTCACAATCCCACCGCAGGCTATGCTCATTTAATTTCATTATTGAGGTGATTGGGCGTTTACCTCGAAAGCTTTAAATGATCCTTTAGAAACAATACCCTCGTGGCTATCTTCAGGAAATTCCCTCCACTTTTGGAAGGCGATGGGTCGATAGCTTTAAACGACATCTATTGACTGATGTCGGGTGTTCATTGTTGTATATCCATACTGCAATGTAACCGTGAATAAAAACAATACAAATGTGTTTAAAGAGCACTGTGTAGATGATGCCGTGCTTCCTCTATTGCAGCACCTCATTCCGTATAGGGTTAGTAAGGGGGGTGTTTTCTCTTATTCCGCTTCTTTTGTCAGCGCGTCCTGTGCATTCAGCGAAGAATGCCTTTCCTTTGCTGCTGGGATCAATGACAGTGGTCGAAGTAGGCCCATTTCCGGTTTTCTTATAATTGATATGAATATCATAGCGCGCTCTTACCGCACAACAAGCCTCCTACTGTTGACCTGTGTGTTTGTCTGTTGTCCGTTAAGTATGTTCTGCTATTAAGGTGGTTTTCAGAAAATCTTAGCAAGCCCCTATTGTCCGTTAATGGCCATTCCTACACTGACGGCGTACTATCTACCCCTGATGAATGTCCATCTACCACTTGTGAAGACACATCTACCCTGATGAATGTCCATCTACCACTTGTGAAGACACATCTACCACTGGTGGAGACCTATCTACCACTGGTGGAGACCTATCTACCAATGGTTGAGACCTATCTACCACTGGTTGAGACCTATCTACCACTGGTGGAGACCTATCTACCACAGGTGGAGACCTATCTACCACTTGTGAAGACATATCTACCACTGGTGGAGACCTATCTACCACAGGTGGAGACCTATCTACCACTGGTTAAGACCTATCTACCACAGGCGGAGACCTATCTACCACTGGTGGAGACCTATCAACCCTTATTCGAGACCTATCTACCACAGGTGGAGACCTATCTATCACAGATGGAGACCTGTCTACCACAGATAGAGACCTATCTATCACAGGTGGAGACCTATCTACCACAGGTAGAGACCTATCTACCACTGGTGTAGACCTATCTACCACTGGTTGAGACCTATCTACCACTGGTTGAGACCTATCTACCACAGGTGGAGACCTATCTACCATAGGTGGAGACCTATCTACCACTGGTTGAGACCTATCTATCACAGGTGGAGACCTATCTACCACAGGTGGAGACCTATCTACCACAGGTGGAGACCTATCTACCACTGGTGGAGACCTATCTACCACAGGTGGAGACCTATCCACCACTGGTTGAGACCTATCTACCACTGGTGGATACCTATCAACCACTGGTTGTGACCTATCTACCACAGGTGGAGACTATCTATCACTGGTGAAATCCTATCTACCACTGGTTAAGGCCTATCTATCACTGGTAAAAACCTGTCTTCCACTGGTGAAGCCCTTTCTACCTCTGATGACGATATGCTGAGAACCTCATCCATTCATTGCCGTCTTGATACTCACCTTGAGAAAGAGAGTACAATACATATTTCGTGTTGAACGAACATTTTTTTACATTTTCAGCTCTGGGTTTTGTAGCCATTATATCAAAAGGTAGTTATTCTAAATGGGCGAAATGTACACTTTAGAGTAGACGTGCCTGTGATTCACTCGCAGCTATAACTTATTGCATGTCATTAACCTAATGGCTTCTGTAGTGAAGCACACTGGATGTGCGTGACCAACAGTTGACGCACCTGGCCGTATCTCGTTGACATATAAGATGATAAGAATCTACATACGATGCACACAAGGACATTCTAAATAGTCTGATGTATTTTGTCTATGGCATTGCATGGCATTTATTAGATGTTTCTGTATGGTTTGGAGAAACTGAGGTGTGTTTGTACATTGTCAGCTATTGGCTTTTGGTTTTAACTCCAATAATTTTAAATGTGTAGGGGCTGGAGGTTTCTTTGTGAATACTAAAGATCCTGCTTTACCAGCGATTCAATTACTGACCGCAAACTGCTGACGATGCAAGTCAATCAATCGGACGTCCCTTAATCGCTCGGACAACCGACGCTCATTCTGTCACTGATATGGTTCAAATAAGTTTAATGATAAATTCGCTTATTTCAATCCGCTCCTAATTGTTGCCCTCAGAGATTTGCCTTATTTAGCAGAGAAACCCACCAGTTTAGTTGACTCGATATCAGCCAATTTGTGTGTTATGCATGGCATCACTGGGCCATGGTTACCTCGTCACAGTGTATTATGCATGGCATCACTGGGCCATGGTTACCTCGTCACAGTGTATTATGCATGGCATCACTGGGCCATGGTTACCTCGTCACAGTGTATTATGCATGGCATCACTGGGCCATGGTTACCTCGTCACAGTGTATTATGCATGGCATCACTGGGCCATGGTTACCTCGTCACAGTGTATTATGCATGGCATCACTGGGTCATGGTTACCTCATCACATTGTATTATGCATGGCATCACTGGGCCATGGTTACCTCGTCACAGTGTATTATGCATGGCATCACTGGGCCATGGTGACCTCGTCACAGTGTATTATGCATGGCATCACTGGACCATGGTTACCTCGTCACAGTGTATTCAGAAACACAATTTGATGATGTTGCACTTGAAATTGCACAGTGATGTATATGTGATTACACAGTAATATGTAAAGCCATACACTAGCCTCATGGGTCCATGAAATCTTTCAGAAACATATGAATTCAATAATGGCGTGTCCATTATCGTGTATTGGGGAACTTGGCGACAGCAACCACGAAGAATTGCAATATATTTTACACATATCTAAGTAAATACTGTCTTCGTAGTAAGAGGCCGCCCATGACTGCATACAGGACGAATGGATAGAAACGAGCTCTAAGAGGTTGATGACGCTGGATGTGGTAGGAGAAGAGGCATGCCCACGTGACGCGCTAGGACATCCCCATATCACCTGGTGAAGTTTGAATCTCTTAGATTGCCAAACACTCATCATACCATATGTTGCTGCCAGAAATGGTCATTCTGTATATACCCACCTTTGGTACAGTTTGAACTGTGGTTAACCAAGAAGAAGTCAGCGGGTTGATTAGAATATGATGTGACACTGATGTCAACGAAAAGCTATGTCTAAAGTGAATACCACAGGACTGGATGATGGTCTGTTAGTGGATTTGGTGCGCAAAAAACCCTTTTTAAGAAACTTCAGGATCAGTTGTAATACGCTGCTAACGCAGTGATAGTAGCAGACATTTCCAACGAAATCAGGGGCAGGCTATATCCCATAACAAATGCGTGTGAGCGCCTGTAGTTAATCGAACAAGGGTTAGATTTTCCTTCGGGATCTTGTTCCCCTGACTTAAACATCTTGGAACAGGCTTTGTATAAGCCTGACCGAGCACCGATGAGAGATTGAGATTCCCTAGTTGTCCAAGAGTTTGACTATTTCATTGTAGACGAATGGAACAGGATTCCACTGGCAAATTTAGAGTGTCTGCTTCCGAGTTTTCACCGAAGATGCCAAGCAGTTGAATGACCAGCCATGTAGAAAGACAGGATGTAAGTCATTTAAAGATGGTCCGATGATGTCTGTTGGTAATACGACAAGCATTAGGAGTTGACCGTGAATGATGTCTGCTGGTCTAATGACAATAAGTGATGTTTGCTGGTCTTATGACTTTCAGTGATGTATGCTGCCTTGCCGCATAAACGACTTTATACAATGGTTAGAAATCCACGCATAGCCACGACTATAATATGGCCAGACGGCAAGGTTGGCTTTCACGCAATATGGTAGTGTATATCTGGGTTCTGCATACCATATTAACAATGGTACGGTCAAGCGGATGTAGAAGATATTCTGTTCATTGTAAGATGCCATTTTTTCTAACATTGTTGAGAAAAAACGGTTGTGTGTGTGGGTGGGGGGGGGGGGGTAGGGGAGATAAACAGCAGACGACCGTGCGCATCATTATCTAGTCGCGTTTTTGGTGCGCTACCTGTCAGGGCGCGGCCAGAAATAAGTACGGAATGCAAGTGATAACTGGGTAAATTGAATGGAAAGGCATTTAAAAAGTGTGATAGAAAGTGCAGCTCTGTGACCTTCCTTAAATGACATCCGCTGTTTTTGACTCTACAATATGTGATACCACAAAATGAAGCATGCCATGAGTGTAAGGCAATACAAAGATAAATTACATCTTCACCAGTCCAGTGAGGCACTGAAGTTATCATTACGTAGCGCACATACACGAAACCTGAATAAAAATGTTATCTTTTCAAAGACCTCATAGTGAAGATAGACATAGTCTAGTGTTATCTATATCTGCAAAGCTGCAAAGATGAACCTGGTTGCCAGTAAATATATCTTATCATATAACTGATAAAAAGGCATCTTGAGTTGAACAAGCCCTCGGTGCCATGACGCTGTGTTCCGTGAACAACGATAGTCATTTTTTAGTTTTACATTATATTTAGAACATAATTCGTCAGCAATCGAACAATTTTCAACATGATTAGATAGCGGCATACAATGCATTGCGCATGCGCAGAAATAAACTCGCATCGAACAATGTGGAGTCATAAATCCCAAGAAAGATTCATTACTAAGTGAAGGAAGGATGGTAGATATTAAATGTAAGATGTAAACAAAACAACAGTCGTCATAATAAATGCTTCATGGCTATGAGGCTGTTATCTCGATCGTGTTGTCAATGATCCACTACAATGTATCGCCCCATGGACGTCATTTATTTCCAAATAACGACAATAAACAATCAGTGACTCAGTCTGCTAGTTAAAGCTGACTAGCATATCTCCCTTCCGGTTGATTTCGATCGCAATACATGTCCAGACGTACGCGAGAATGCGTATGTTTGGAATTGGCTATGCGTGCGGCTCTTGGGACAAACAATGCGATTGTAGCACACATTGCGTGTGATCTACAATGCTCGTCTGGAAAGGGGTTTATACAGCAGATAAACCAGTCACGCAAAAATATTTCTAGTTTGTTTTGTGGTGGTTTTTACGATTCTACAGTACATAAGCATTGCAAATGCCCTTGTATGTGAGAATCCCGCTTTTCTGCATGACACATGAGCCCACTAAGTGCATAACCTGGCCTTTATCTCAATTCTTCTTAATACCAGTCACAGATGATACATAGTAAATCGAATTGATGAATCCAAATAAAAATGCCTTTACGCGTTGGAAAAGCGGTTAAATAAAATTTGTCCACAGGCAGGAAATGGGGAGCCTGGTTGATTTGTTGTTGCCAAGCAACTGTTCAACTTATTCAGGTCAGTTGGTGCATGTTGTATTAAAAAATGTGAGACTGCCATTAGATAGCTTCGGGGGGAGTGGGGTGGGCTGTTGCTTAACTTGCATATTTCCAACTGGTCAGCTTAGACGTTGTTGGGTGTGAAGAGGCGTAACCCACCCGACACCAATTTCACCCGCCATTGGCGGGCGAACGGGTGTTAATCAGAGCCCTCTAATGTAACAAATAAGACAAGCCAAAATTTATTACTTGTGGTTGCAGGGCCGTTCGTGATCATAGACATGAAAATGCCGGTTTACTTCCGAGCTTCCCCAATAAGCTCCATTCATGCTGACCATTCATGTTTGTTTATGACTGACGCGCGCTGCTTGTTATCGCCTGGTCAAAGGCCAAGGCCCGGTCAAATCGCTTGCGCTCCGTTACCTATTGCAGAGATGTTATGTTAGCGTAGCACGTTATGTTAGCGTAACGTCAATCATGTATGCAATGGAGAGTGGCCTCACACATTCGTCGAAATCAAGTGATAATCTAATCAATAATCAAAGGAATAATAAAGCAGTAATTCTGAGCATCTAGGTGTTGTTGCACTTGTAACAGAATTTAGAATACTGCGTTTGATGCATATTTTTACTTGAAGTCAGTAAGCTTAATTGAACCTCATCCGGATCCAGCTTCCGGGTTTAACACAAGACAAAATATTTAAGACAACAAACACTGACCCTATGACCTTATGATATGAGGCAACTTTATTGATATCTAGCTACTTAACTTTATCATAGATCACTCAAAATGTGTATAGCAAGCATATACATAACATTTACTGATGGATACAACCACAAATGCAAATGAAATTCCAGAGACACTGTTCATAATGTTACATGGACCACACATGGTATAAGCGACTTCTTGTTATTTCTGGCTGACTGTTGTAAAGCCTGTTGTTATCATCACATAAATTTATATGACAACTGGTGAGGCAACGTTGGTTACCTCATCACCAAACCAGGGCCTATACGACCAGGCCTCTATGAAGTCTGAACTAGTCAATATCACCACTGAACCGGGGCTTATCCGACCAAGCCTTCATGAAGTCTGAACTAGTCAACATCACCACTGAACCGGGGCTTATCCGACCAAGCCTTCATGAAGTCTGAACTAGTCAACATCACCACTGAACCGGGGCTTATCCGACCAAGCCTTCATGAAGTCTGAACTAGTCAACATCACCACCAAACCGGGGCTTATCCGACCAGGTCTCTATGAAGTCTGAACTAGTCAACATCACCACTGAACCGGGGCTTATCCGACCAAGCCTTCATGAAGTCTGAACTAGTCAACATCACCACCAAACCAGGGCCTATACGACCAGGCCTCTATGAAGTCTGAACTAGTCAACATCACCACTGAACCGGGGCTTATCCGACCAGGTCTCTATGAAGTCTGAACTAGTCAACATCACCACTGAACCGGGGCTTATCCGACCAAGCCTTCATGAAGTCTGAACTAGTCAACATCACCACTGAACCGGGGCTTATCCGACCAAGCCTTCATGAAGTCTGAACTAGTCAACATCACCACTGAACCGGGGCTTATCCGACCAGGTCTCTATGAAGTCTGAACTAGTCAACATCACCACTGAACCGGGGCTTATCCGACCAAGCCTTCATGAATTCTGAACTAGTCAACATCACCACCAAACCGGGGCTTATCCGACCAAGCCATCATGAAGTTTGAACTAGTCAACATCACCACTGAACCGGGGCTTATCCGACCAGGTTTATAAAGTCTGAACTAGTCAACATCACCACCAAACGGGGCTCATCCGACCAGGGCTTTACCACATACTGACTGATTGAGGGATCTACTTTTACGGAACAATCAAACCCGCTTGTGTATAATTGAATATCTTGTTATAAACTATCTTTGACTATAAAAGGCCCCAGGAGATATGCGTTGTATTGGCAGACGCGGTGATTTAGATTCTTCCTGAGATAATCTTATCTGAA
The DNA here is from genome assembly GCA_034190875.2 of Urechis unicinctus. Lineage (NCBI taxonomy): Eukaryota > Metazoa > Annelida > Polychaeta > Xenopneusta > Urechidae > Urechis > Urechis unicinctus. The sequence goes on along the minus strand of CM067345.1, from coordinate 29,784,063 downwards.
ACGGCCACTAACGCTACGCGCTGATCAGGTCATTGTATTCCACCAATCATTTGGAATGATTACGGGAACTATATCAGTGTTAGTGGAGAGTTCACTGGGTCATCTGGGAGGTCTTTGTAAAGAACGATTGCCTTCGTTTTCTCTGCTCGCTATGTTCCCGGAGGATCGATCCTCCACTGACAAATCGACAAGAGAGATCAATATCTATAATCGTCTGCCTTCGCCAGTGACATATCTTTTGATTGATAAAATTGATTCTCCTTCCATATTCTTTTGCTAGATTTCATCACGATTATACCTGACGGCACTATCATGGTATGCAATCAAGAGTCGGTCTTGTGGTCGTAAGACCGTCTCAGCGATAACATAATGTAATAGCTTAACATCCGGGGCTGTCCCTCTCAGTGCGATATCTCCCTCTGGCGGTTACCATAAGCCCCATTTAAACGAGCACGGTGTGATCTACTAGCGGCAGTAAGGTATCCATACTTTTTGTACTGCAAATTGCAATCTTACGAATTCGACTTCATGCTCGGCAAAACGCAGTTTGTATCACTAGGATCGTTTGTTATGAGCACGCATACACATTAATGCACACCTACACATATGCATGTACGTGTGCGTGTTTGCTTGCATTCATGCATACAAACAGACACATACATTTATACACACACATATACATACATACACATATACATACATACACACATATACACATATATACATACACACACACACACACATACATACATACATACATACATACACACACACACACACACACACACACACACATACATACATACATACATACATACACACACACACACACACATACATACATACATCATACAAAGAGACGTTCAGAAGCCGCCATTCACTGCGTAAAGTCACCTTCTGGTGGCCAAGCGCTGTAATTGTGGGGTAAGAATTGGGCGGTACACTTACATAAATGGTGGTCCATGTGTTTTTTTGTCGGTAGGGGTCGCAAAACATGATATGGACGTTCGTAGCGTCAGCCGCAGGAAGCGTGATGCTGATCAGCTGAGTAATGAATCAGTCGACAAGCCCATCACGTAATAAATCGTGTTTAAAGAGAGAAAACATAGCAGCTCGATCCATTTCCAAGAGAGAAAGACCGCTCGTTACTGATGAGCAGAACCGAACACCACGGCACGTCATATTCAGATTGGTGGCTCTGAATCGTTACCGAGCGGAACATTAAGCTTCTAAGTCAAACACGAGAAACGTCTAGCCACCTACTGCTCTGTTTAAATAGGGGAAGCAACCGAGCAGCACAATCAAACAGATAAGCAATTACAGATAATTAATTTGTTTGCATCTATGGTCGTGACTGCGTCAAGCCACACACCCGTCGACAACTGAGGCGCTATGATCGACGTGCACATCACTAAGAACACTATGAATATCATAACGTTTTCCTTTCACGTCCAATTTTGGATATTCAAGAAACACAGCAAATGGTCAATTTCACAAAAGCTCTCTTTAAGCGAGAATGAGTTCGAAGAGATAAAACATCGAAAAATGGTTCAGCACAGGGGACGATGATTTTGACCGTGGCCCACACAGACATTCAAGTCAATACCCCCGAGCGACAGTGACATGCATATATATATATATATATATATATATATATATATATATATATATATATATATATATATATATATATATATATATATATATATATATATATATATATATATATATATATATATATATATAATGTATATTATGTAGATATATATACATCCATTCGAAACCGAACACAATCGAACGCGCTCGTTGAATTATTTGTCTTTAGTGCTTGTGGTGGCCCAGAGGTGAGTGATGAGGTACTTGGGCGATAAAAGGCATGGAATGTGGTGGGTTTAGTGGCTTGTGATGTGGACTATGTGGGTTTTCTGGTCCGACGTGTGTATTGGGCGACCACACAGAGCGAGTCGACGCGGCCACCATTTGGACAAACCACACATCCTAGCCCGAATCCTGTTTGTTAGGGCCGCTTGCTTGATGGTTCCTCTTGTTCGCCGTGGATGATCCAACGGTGTAGGAGTAAGTCCCGCTTAACGTCGATAGCTTCCCTTTCACTTCCCGCCATACCTTGCGACGTAAGGTCAAGGCTACAAACAAGAAGACCCCTTGCAGAGCATTGAGGACGCTGAATGCTATCCAGGCAATGCTGTGGTTGATGAAGGTCGCAAGGAAACCCGTTGTCCACGTGACTCCCAGAAGGACTACAAGCTTGGCGTAAAGTGACACGCTGTGGATGCTTGGTCGGCCACTGAGACTCGCCGACAGTTGGAGACCCTTTCTCAGCGTCAGCGAAGTTGCAACCAGTAGTATTATGTTGAGCATGAGACATGCTGCCATTGGAGTCATAAAGAAAATCCCTAAGCCGTAAACCCCCGAGATCCAGCAGAGCTCATCACCATAACCAGGCCGGAAGTAGGGTCTAATGTCACTTCCGTGGTCCACAATAACGGCTGGTATGACGACCAACAGGGGGCCGAGATAAGCGGCTACAGCATACAGTCGGATGGAGCGCGAGTGTCCGATGGACGTGCTGGGCCGGAAGGTTCTCCAGGCGTCCAGCGCCAGCATAGATGACCACAGGAACATGGCCAGGAAAGCCCAGTGGTCGATGACGGCGATGACGTAACAAGCAGATGTCTTGGCTGTGAGGGACGCACCAATCAAAAAACTGAGAAATGCTATGAAGGTGGCGAGGCACAAATGGAACTGCATCTGACCGGGTTGGCTCTGGTAAAGAGGGACACAAGCCTGTAAACTGATCCTAATGAACAAGCAGACCAGTGAGATGGTCATCAGGAGAAGAGTGATGATGCCTTCCACAGACCCAGCTAGTGTATCCCAGCTTGGTTGGAACTCGGCAACAATCTTTTCATACGTATCAATGCACATTGTAATACTGCCGTTAACACCGCGAGTAAAGTTGGCGGCATCTAAGGGTACATCGCCATTTGGGAGCTTAAGAAAGACGGTGTCGTTAGAAAATCCATATTGGCCTGGTTTGAGCTCTTTGGTGGGACAGACGGTAGCTTCCGGTTGGGACGTATTCGTACACACGTCCCCACGCAGGACGTAGCCATCAGGACAAACATAGGACGTACACGTTTTGAGTGTGTTGAGAAAGATTTGTCCAGAACTGCAATCGTCCGCTGAACCTTGTGAGTTGAATCGCATGATGTTCGAGAGTGAGAAGGTGAGCAAACCCCGACCTGTCAGAGGCCCTGTAGGGCTGGGGTAGGGTGAACAACCACCGGCACACATCTTGCATTCCGGGTTCTTATAAGCTGCCTGACACTCAGTATCATAGATGAGACTATGTGCCCCGTTATGACACTCCGTTATGAGCCTCTGATTCTGACAGGTGTCGACACACTTTTCAATCAGAGGGAAGCACTGTCGCGTTGGCGCCGTCATACCGACAGGCTTCTTGTAGTACTTGAAACAGTGGGGGTTGTTCCATATGTTAGCGTAGGTAAGCGGAGCGCGCCCTGGTTCAGTAGGTAGGTCTTCTTGGCATCGTATAGTGACGGACCATACTAAGGCACTCGTGACGTTGTTACAGTCAGCACAGCGACTGTTTGTGTACGTCAATTGACTATACTTGTCAGTGACAGGTACACTCCGCTGGGGGTCTTTGACGTCATCGACACATGCCGCGTCATCAGTGGGGCATGACGTCACCATGTAGTGGCCTTGGAGCATCTCGTATTTCCTCACGCACTCGGTATTCACCATGACCTCGTTTGCAGGGACCTCTGTTGCTGCTTCACGCGGGCACGCCTTCTTGAAGTTGTGGCAACAGTCACCATAGGCTTGACATAGTGAATCACAATAGCATTGAAGTGTATGGATGGCGGGATGGACTGCGTGGGATCCGCACCGGTCCTCACAGCTCGCGTACCCACCAAACATGGACCCAAAATTCTGGTGTTCACACTCCGCTTGGCAAGGATCCAGATCACATTGCTTCCGGTTCATATTGCCACTGGCTCCAGACGTCAGTAAAACCAACAGACCCATGTACGTCACGGACGCGGCCATGGCTCTCTGCAAGAACGAATGGAGATATTATAAACGTCATGCAGTCATGCAGCACTAATTCACGCCACCCAAGATATTTAAACTTTAGAACAATAACTGCAGACCATTTGAATAACTTTAGCCTTCCAATGCGCAAGGCAAGGAGAATATTAAGTGTGACGTCATATTAGCTACGTCATATGGCTGATCCCAGTCTTCGCTGGTTCTTTGACACCTTTTCTCATTCTCCTGGAGCAGAGAATACACAAGTACCTCTGCCTCAACGCGATGGGTTTTGCTATTAGTACGCTTTTTGTCGTTTAATTAATTATTTTTGAAATCAGTATTTAGCATGTGTTATTATAATATCACTTTTGGCTTTTTGACGCCATCACACCCTCTACAGCGCTTCTTATATATATTTATTTTCCGAACTTTTTCGCGTCAGCGTCAGTGTCACCGTCTTCGCAAGCGCTGCGGTTCGGTAAACAGCAATGGCGTCGAATAGTTTCGATAGCAGCCTTCGTTGTTCGTTGTTATTTTGCCAATATTGTCTTAAAAGATCGTCAGATTGGGTGCGTTAAACACTTATATGATGGACACGATGTCATCGCAAACTTACCGACTGGAAGAGCGTCATTTACCAAGTAATACCTGGACTAATGAATGACCGCGGAGAACTCGAACACCTGATCGCGTGGGTACGAGCAGCATCCTCTGCTCCGGAGAATGACTGTGTCCCTGCAGCGACAGAAGTATCATCTACTTCGCAAGACAAAGTGTACGGTTTGTAGTCTTAATCTCCATGACAACAGGGGTGGGGGAGATAATTGATTCAGTTAGCTCAATCAGAGTTTTCTCAGCTGACGTACGCCGAGCCGCTGTATACACAACTTGATAAATTCAGATAGCGACTCGGCGCTCGGAAGCTTGGCACTGAGCGCGCTTGTGAGATGAAAGACTAGTCTGCTCTACTGCTCTAGGGGGAAGGCTTTCTTGAGGCGGCCTTCGACCTCCGTTTATCGCTTACATAAACAGCATCCAATTGAGCATCACTATTTTTCACTTTTGTTTCCCAGTACACATTCTGAGCGACAGACATGGCTGCCCTGATGTTGCCGACGAAACGGGAGGCCCCCTCTTGTGTAGAGTTATAAATCATCATATACAGTTGAGGTTAAGGGGTTACGTCCACACAATGCGTCCGTCATAACACGACCAAGATTCTCTAAGTAGGTGAAGTTTTAGATATGCCACTTGTCCAATAGTTGGTTATGTAAATGTGAAGAATTGGTATGATCAGCAAATCGCCTTCAGATTTCAGAAACCTTGGTGGCAGTGGTTGGGTAAGCAAACTGCCAACAAACAACCGTTAATGTATATGTTAAGGTCAGCGAGTCGCAAAAAACTAAGCTAACTTACGAGTATGATGAAGTGCCACAAATGTAATAAAATACCCCAAATGAGTTCCGTTAATCCTTTGCGCTTGAAAAGCCGAAGAAAATTCTCCCGATATATTAGACACGTGTTTACCTCACCAACTACGCAAGTATAAAAATGACCTGACTTCGCGCGCATGATCTCTCTCTCTCTCTCTCTCTCTCTCTCTCTCTCTCTCTCTCTCTCTCTCTCTCTCTCTCTCTCTCTCTCTCTCGCTTAAGTTATGCAATCAGGAAACAGGAACGCTTTTTTTGCAACAATATTTAGGTGTATGGGTTATGCTTACCGCAATCCACTTTGAGAACGTGTATGAAGTGTGGAAGGAATTCCGAAATGCCTCAGAGTATTAACCGATAGTTCTGAGGGTACTTTGTTGAGTCCGGGTTCGCTTCTGCAGTCTCTCGACCCGAACTACCTCATCAAGAGAGAGATTCAGTATTTTCCTCATCTACCCGTATTCATCGTTTGTGTAACACACATCTCATCCCCTCACGAGAGCCAATCATCTTCCTTAATTGGCTGACCAATCACAGTCGACCACGAACCTGCTCGGGCTGACCTCCGAAACATTAGGGGCTAGGGGTTTAAAAAACGATGTAGATACTGGCTACTTATAAATTGACGAGATCATCGCCAATAGGACATTACGTTAAAGAGACTGTTCAGCCCCATATAAGGAAAGTGGTTGCCTAGCAAGCTGCTTGGTAACAGCACCTTGGAAACCAAAAATGTTACATTTTCAGACTTTCAGTCGCTACGCGGCGCTGTGGTCTCAGAAAAAAGATCCTTGCTTTGACAGTCGCCATTTATGTTGTCGGACATTATCCTTCCTGCTTGTCGGTCTAATGTGTGCACAATTATGCCCACAACTTGAATGAGTGAAGATTTTATGAAATCTACATTATGTAACTAAAGTGGAAGAATACACATCGTTAGCGAGGTAAATTCAGAGCGCGTTATGATTTACAGCTAACATTCGTGTAGTTCATGGTTTTAGGGAGGCACCGTTATCGATGGAACGACATAACTGAATAAAACAGATCTCCACAGTATATCATGAACATTTCCAGTCAAGTAATAATGTTAAAAACTTATCAACATAACTTCCATCATGTAAACTCGGCGGCACAAATTAGAAGATGTCATTACTTACGTATGCGTTAATCGTAGTAATGTAATAACGAAATGATCCCTGATTGCCTTATATGTGGCTGAACAGTCTCTTTAAGTCTAAATGTATGAATTCAGTCACCGTGTAAATAGCCCCGGGGGGGGGGGCACTTAAGTGTATGGAGGTAGTATATATGTGCCGCGCGACGGGGTATGTTTTTTGGGCCTCTCGACTTGTACGACGGGTTTTTGGGCCTCATACTTTTACGACGGGGTATGTTTTTCAGCTTCAATCTGTACAACGGGTTATACATTCGCATAATACCTTGTACGACGGGGTATGCTTTTTGGCCATTTTGACCTTGTACGACGGGTACGGGTTTTCGAGGTCCCGCGGCACACCCCTATCCAGAATAAGGCCAAGTGCCCCCCCCCCCCGGGTAAATAGTTGGCAAGCAGGAAATAGATTCAGAAGGTCGTCGCCTTTAATCGTCGATGATATAAATTTATCTTAAATCTGCCACGTTAAACTTGGTTCGTGTCTTTTCGTTTATCAAAGCCAAATACTAAAAGCGAACAAGAAGCGCAAAATGGTAGACCGTTTTTCAGATGCTTTCCGTGTTTATATATATATATATATATATATATATATATATATATATATATATATATATATATATATATATATATATATATATATATATATATATATATATATATATATATATATATATATATATATATATATATATATATATATATATATATATATATATATATATATATATATATATATACCTGACGACGTCACACACTTGTATAAATACCTCCGTCCCCAGAAGTAAAACACATTCAGTATTCGGGAAACGATATAGTAACCGTCGTACGGACCAAGTTGGAAAGCCAACTCCGTACGGCACGTAGCAGTCTGGAATTCTAGCTCAATAGTAGCCTCTGGACGTCATCAGGGTTACTCAATACCGTACCCCAGCGTTTAGAAATAAACATCCGTTTTCCAGTTACCATTTAATTGAAGTCACGTCTTCATCACTACGACCATAAACAGTGCTGACATTCACGGTGAAAATATGGACTAATTTAGAGACAAACCGTGATCTGCTTATCCCCTCATCCCCGCCCCGCAATCGCACACCCACCCCTCATCAGACACAACGTCTGATTTACACGGAGGCCATAACATCTGGTGCGAATCGTCGATTGGACGAACCGTGACAATCTTGAATCCCAAATATCTCCATAGATAAGCGCCCCAGGTAGAAAATCACTGTGTCAGTCAAAATGTTATCAAAAGTTGTATAAAATGCTCGATCGCCTATATCATCGATCACATACATACGATGATACCAAAACTATGGTCGGTGATAGCGTGGGTAGCATCGGAAAATGTCCTGGTTGGATCGGTTCGAAAGTCATTATAATTGGGTCAAATGCAGTCATGGATAGCATTAATCGAATGGTAAAATTAAACGGGTGTCGAAACCGCCACTTCTTGTTTGCAACAAGAAATCAAAAGATGAAGTGAACGCGCCGTTTGTCAGTTTTTAATAGCGTATCGTAGTTATTTGTTTAATCGAGGTTTGCCCATATTATTGTGAACAAAAAAGTAATTACACGTAGTTGTAAATTCTTAATAGTTTACTCACTCATCAACTTTATTGAAAATTTAAAATAATAAGTGCGAAAATGTTTTTTGACTTGAACGCTGGCTTCAAGGACTACAGGCGATCACGCTACCACTGCGCCTCGCCCATTAATGCCACTCATTCATTTCTTTTGTACAAGAAGTACACTCAGGTTAAGACACTTTTAGAATAATAATTTGAAGCTCTTTAGTACGATAATGTTAAGTATTACTTTACTTAATTGCGTTCAGCATTACCTCCTCGCTGTCAACATGATGATCATATTGATTGCTATGTCAGTATTCATGATGCAGATGCTGATGAAGATTAGCATTACGATGAAGATGATGATAATGATTTTCACTTCACGTTGATAAGCAGCCAATCATTGAACAGGTTTTTTTTGCATCAAAAGACCATATACTAATGATATGTCTTACCTCACTGTACAGCAACTGCATGATCATCATCACAAGAATTAGTCACAGTTTCTAATCATGATCATCCCTATTATTGTCACCATCATCGCTCATCATCGTCACATCAACTGCATCATCACTTCATTGGACATTCAATAAGCAGAATCATGCCTACCATACAACATAATGATTATGATGAAGTTGATAATGATGATGACGAATATAATCATTGACTAAGCTGACTTTGATGCTTTAGGGATGATGTTCATAATTTTGATGACGACAATGATAATGTCGGCACTCGAGTCGTAAAACACCACTCTTATTTGGCCAATGAGGAGGGGCATTTTATGACTTGAGCGCCTGTGTTGCTGAAAATGGTGGCAATAGTCGTATGATGCTACCTTTCGGTAAGAGGTGCACGACGATAACGCGATTGAAGACGTCGAGAAGAGAGATTACACGAGAATAGGTCATTCCGTTCATTCGTTTATCAACATGCGCGTATGATCTGATCCACCAACTGTTTAGCATTACTTACCATACAGTCTTTATTCACAACAAACACACTTGGAGTCGGAACTATTGGAGCGTCCAGTGGAATTCCACTCCCTTCTCAGCATCCAATTCAGCCTCAGTTCGTTGCCTGATTTCCTGGGTGTTTCTCAAGTGTTTGTTCACACGGACGGCGAATTCTTTCAACTCGTCTAGAGCGAGAACATTGTTAACATTGCGAACACCAACTCCTTTCTGGTGTCCGTCAGAGTCGCACTATAACCAACTGAAGGCATCCGGGTGAAGCTGGGCACTTAGGGCATCCTTCCAGCAATGAGCATATGAAATGAGTCACTCCCGGAAGCGAACACTCCGTAAAATACGATTGAGTTACACACTCGCAGTACACATGGAAACAAAACTCAAAGTTTACTCCGTAGGGGCTTGAATTGGCCTGGCCGCAGCAGCAGCAGCAGGTTTTTCGTCCGAAGGATCAAACCGTTCGTAATCAATACAACTAATGCCTGAGCGGTTTGATCCTCTAGTCGATAAAACGTTCAACTTCCGGCTACAGATAAGTTGCTAGTAGGCTAAATAGCGTTTGGATTCGAGTAAAGTGCCCTTTTGTGTGGCAAATATCGGGGCGGATGGTTTTATTTGGTAGAATGACTTATTTGTAATGGACAAGGGGCGCCACCGACATGCTTAACGGAACTTCAGATGGTTAAGGCGAGATTTTTGGTGAGTTGGTGGCTTAATTGTTGCAAGCTCCAGTTGGTGTTGAACCCCCACAGTTAACACATACAGTTTACAATGTTAAAGCTCTGGATTGATAGCAGATACGTGATACTCAACTCTCGTTTGAACACAGTACTGAAACGGGTTATCCATTCTGTTTGGTACATCAAACTGAAGCATTCTGTTTGATCAAGGCAGTACATCAAACGGGAGCATTCTGTTGAACAAGGCAGTACATCAACGGGTGCATTCTGTTTGATCAAGGCAGTACATCAAACGGGGGGGCATTCTGTTTGATCAAGGCAGTACATCAAACGGGTGATTCTGTTTGAACAAGGCAGTACATCAAACGGGTGCATTCTGTTTGAACAAGGCAGTACATCAAACGGGAGCATTCTGTTTGAAAAAGGCAGTACATCAAAACGGGAATATTCTGTTTGATCAAGGCAGTACATCAAACGGGTGCATTCTGTTTGATCAAGGCAGTACATCAAACGGGAGCATTCTGTTTGATCAGCATTCTGTTTGAACAAGGCAGTACATCAAACGGGAGCATTCTGTTTGATCAAGGCAGTACATCAAACGGGGGCATTCTGTTTGATCAAGGCAGTACATCAAACGGGAATATTCTGTTTGAACAAGGCAGTACATCAAACGGGGGAATCAAACGGGGAATATTCTGTTTGATCAAGGCAGTACATCAAACGGGGGATATTCTGTTTGATCAAGGCAGTACATCAAACGGGGGAATTCTGTTTGAACAAGGCAGTACATCAAACGGGGGCATTCTGTTGATCAAGGCAGTACATCAAACGGGGGATTTCTGTTTGATCAAGGCAGTACATCAAACGGGGGAATTCTGTTTGATCAAGGCAGTACATCAAACGGGGGAATTCTGTTTGATCAAGGCAGTACATCAAACGGAAATATTCTGTTTGATCAAGGCAGTACATCAAACGGGGGAAATCTGTTTGAACAAGGCAGTACATCAAACGGAAATATTCTGTTTGATCAAGGCAGTACATCAAACGGAAATATTCTGTTTGAACAAGGCAGTACATCAAACGGGGAATTTCTGTTTGATCAAGGCAGTACATCAAACGGGGGAATATTCTGTTTGATCAAGGCAGTACATCAAACGGGGCAGTAATTTCTGTTTGATCAAGGCAGTCATCAAACGGAAAGTTTGATCAAGGCAGTACATCAAACGGAAATATTCTGTTTTGATCAAGGCAGTACATCAAACGGAAATATTCTGTTTGATCAAGGCAGTACATCAAACGGGGGATTCTGTTTGATCAAGGCAGTACATCAAACGGAAATATTCTGTTTGATCAAGGCAGTACATCAAACGGAAAATTCTGTTTGATCAAGGCAGTACATCAAACGGAAATATTCTGTTTGATCAAGGCAGTACATCAAACGGAAATATTCTGTTTGATCAAGGCAGTACAGTAATCAAGGCAGTACATCAAACGGGGGGAATTCTGTTCTGTTTGAACAAGGCAGTACATCAAACGGAAACATATTCTGTTTGATCAAGGCAGTACATCAAACGGAAATATTCTGTTTGATCAAGGCAGTACATCAAACGGGTTTCTGTTTGAACAAGGCAGTACATCAAACGGAATTCTGTTTGATCAAAGGCAGTACATCAAACGGGGGGCAATTCTGTTTGACAAGGCAGTACATCAAACGGGAATATTCTGTTTGATCAAGGCAAGGCAGTACATCAAACGGAAATATTCTGTTTGATCAAGGCAGTACATCAAACGGGGGAATTCTGTTTGATCAAAGGCAAACGGAAATATTCTGTTTGATCAAGGCAGTACATCAAACGGGGGAATTCTGTTTGAACAAGGCAGTACATCAAACGGAAATATTCTGTTTGATCAAGGCAGTACATCAAACGGAAATATTCTGTTTGATCAAGGCAGTACATCAAACGGAAATATTCTGTTTGATCAAGGCAGTACATCAAACGGAAATATTCTGTTTGATCAAGGCAGTACATCAAACGGAAATATTCTGTTTGATCAAGGCAGTACATCAAACGGGAATATTCTGTTTGAACAAGGCAGTACATCAAACGGGGGAATTCTGTTTGAACAAGGTAGTACATCAAACGGGAGTATTCTGTTTGATCAAGGCAGTACATCAAACGGGTGCATTCTGTTTGATCAAGGCAGTACATCAAACGGGAGCATTCTGTTTGAACAAGGCAGTACATCAAACGGGTGCATTCTGTTTGATCAAGGCAGTACATCAAACGGGAGCATTCTGTTTGAACAAGGCAGTACATCAAACGGGTGCATTCTGTTTGATCAAGGCAGTACATCAAACGGGAGCATTCTGTTTGAACAAGGCAGTACATCAAACGGAAATATTCTGTTTGATCAAGGCAGTACATCAAACGGGAGCATTCTGTTTGAACAAGGCAGTACATCAAACGGGTGCATTCTGTTTGAACAAGGCAGTACATCAAACGGGGGAATTCTGTTTGAACAAGGCAGTACGGGGGATTCAAAAGGGGTACATCAAACGGGGGATTCTGTTTGAACAAGGCAGTACATCAAACGGAAATATTCTGTTTGATCAAGGCAGTACATCAAACGGAAATATTCTGTTTGATCAAGGCAGTACATCAAACGGGGGAATTCTGTTTGATCAAGGCAGTACATCAAACGGGGGGCATATCTGTTTGATCAAGGCAGTACATCAAACGGGGGAATTCTGTTTGATCAAGGCAGTACATCATTCTGTTTGATCAAGGCAGTACATCAAACGGGGGAATATTCTGTTTGATCAAGGCAGTACATCAAACGGAAATATTCTGTTTGATCAAGGCAGTACATCAAACGGGGGAATTCTGTTTGATCAAGGCAGTACATCAAACGGAAATATTCTGTTTGATCAAGGCAGTACATCAAACGGGGGAATTCTGTTTGAACAAGGCAGTACATCAAACGGGAATATTCTGTTTGATCAAGGCAGTACATCAAACGGAAATATTCTGTTGATGAACAAGGAGTACATCAAACGGAAATATTCTGTTTGATCAAGGCAGTACATCAAAACGGAAATATTCTGTTTGATCAAGGCAGTACATCAAAATTCTGTTTGATCGGGGGGTACATAAACGGAAATATTCTGTTTGATCAAGGCAGTACATCAAACGGAAATATTCTGTTTGAACAAGGCAGTACATCAAACGGGGGAATCTGTTTGATCAAGGCAGTACATCAAGGGAAATATTCTGTACAAGGCAGTCAAACGGAAATATTCTGTTTGAACAAGGCAGTACATCAAACGGGGATATTCTGTTTGAACAAGGCAGTACATCAAACGGAAATATTCTGTTTGATCAAGGCAGTACATCAACAAACGGAATATTCTGTTTGATCAAGGCAGTACATCAAACGGAAATATTCTGTTTGATCAAGGCAGTACATCAAACGGAAATATTCTGTTTGATCAAGGCAGTACATCAAACGGAAATATTCTGTTTGATCAAGGCAGTACATCAAACGGAAATATTCTGTTTGATCAAGGCAGTACATCAAACGGAAATATTCTGTTTGATCAAGGCAGTACATCAAACGGAAATATTCTGTTTGAACAAGGCAGTACATCAAACGGGGGAATTCTGTTTGAACAAGGCAGTACATCAAACGGAAATATTCTGTTTGAACAAGGCAGTACATCAAACGGGGGAATTCTGTTTGAACAAGGCAGTACATCAAACGGGGGAATTCTGTTTGAACAAGGCAGTACATCAAACGGGAGCATTCTGTTTGAACAAGGCAGTACATCAAACGGGGGAATTCTGTTTGATCAAGGCAGTACATCAAACGGGGGAATTCTGTTTGAACAAGGCAGTACATCAAACGGAAATATTCTGTTTGATCAAGGCAGTACATCAAACGGGGAAATATTCTGTTTGAACAAGGCAGTACATCAAACGGAAATATTCTGTTTTTGAAAGGCAGTCAAAACGGCAAGGCAGTACATCAAACGGAAATATTCTGTTTGATCAAGGCAGTACATCAAACGGAAATATTCTGTTTGATCAAGGCAGTACATCAAACGGAAATATTTGTTTGATCAAGGCAGTACATCAAAAATATTCGTTTGAAATACATCAAACGGAAATATTCTGTTTGATCAAGGCAGTACATCAAACGGGAATTCTGTTTGAAACAAGGCAGTACATCAAACGGGGAATTCTGTTTGAATATTCTGTTTGAAAGGCAAGGCAGTACATCAAACGGGGGAATTCTGTTTGAACAAGGCAGTACATCAAACGGGAGCATTCTGTTTGACAAGGCAGTACATCAAACGGGAGCATTCTGTTTGATCAAGGCAGTACATCAAACGGAAATATTCTGTTTGATCAAGGCAGTACATCAAACGGAATTCTATTCTGTTTGATCAAGGCAGTACATCAAACGGGGCATTCTCTGTTTGATCAAGGCAGTACATCAAACGGGAATATTCTGTTTGATCAAGGCAGTACATCAAACGGGGGATATCTGTTTGATCAAGGCAGTACATCAAACGGGATCAAGGCAGTATATTTCTGTTTGATCAAGGCAGTACATCAAACGGGAATTCGGAAGGCATACGGGAATTTCTGTTTGAACAAGGCAGTACATCAAACGGGGGAATTCTGTTTGAACAAGGTAGTACATCAAACGGGAGCATTCTGTTTGATCAAGGCAGTACATCAAACGGGGGAATTCTGTTTGAACAAGGCAGTACATCAAACGGGGGAAATTTCTGTTTGATCAAGGGCAGTACATCAAACGGGGGATTTCTGTTTGATCAAGGCATCAAACGGGGGATATTCTGTTTGATCAAGGCAACATCAAACGGGGGAATTCTGTTTGATCAAGGCAGTACATCATCAAACGGAAACATCAAACGGGGGAATTCTGTTTGATCAAGGCAGTACATCAAACGGAAATTCTGTTTGATCAAGGCAGTACATCAAACGGGGAATTCTGTTTGAACAAGGCAGTACATCAAACGGGGGGAATTCTGTTTTGAACAAGGCAGTACATCAAACGGGAATATTCTGTTTGATCAAGGCAGTACATCAAACGGGGGCATTTCTGTTTGAACAAGGCAGTACATCAAACGGGGGCATTCTGTTTGAACAAGGCAGTACATCAAACGGGGAGCATTCTGTTTGATCAAGGCAGTACATCAAACGGGGTTTGAACAAGGCAGTACATCAAACGGGGGGGAATTCTGTTTGAAAGGGAGTACAAGGCAGTACATCAAACGGGGGAATTCTGTTTGAACAAGGCAACATCAAACGGAAATATTCTGTTTGATCAAGGCAGTACATCAAACGGGGGGAATTTGTTTGATCAAGGCAGTACATCAAACGGGGGCATTCTGTTTGATCAAGGCAGTACATCAAACGGGGGATATTCTGTTTGATCAAGGCAGTACAAGGCAGTCAAAACGGAAATATTCTGTTTGAACAAGGCAGTACATCAAACGGGGGAATTCTGTTTGATCAAGGCAGTACATCAAACGGAAATATTCTGTTTGATCAAGGCAGTACATCAAACGGGGGCATTCTGTTTGAATTCAAACGGGAATATTCTGTTTGATCAAGGCAGTACATCAAACGGGGGATATTCTGTTTGATCAAGGCAGTACATCAAACGGGGGATATCTGTTTTTGATCAAGGCAGTACATCAAACGGGAATATTCTGTTTGAACAAGGCAGTACATCAAACGGTTCTGTTTGATCAAACGGGGGAATTCTGTTTGATCAAGGCAGTACATCAAACGGAAATATTCTGTTTGATCAAGGCAGTACATCAAACGGAAAATTCTGTTTTGATCAAGGCAGTACATCAAACGGCAGGCAGTACATCAAACGGAAATATTCTGTTTGATCAAGGCAGTACATCAAAACGGGGGAATTCTGTTTGATCAAGGCAGTACATCAAACGGGGGAATTCTGTTTGATCAAGGCAGTACATCAAACGGGGATTCTGTTTGAACAAGGCAGTACATCAAACGGGGGAATTCTTTTGATCAAGGCAGTACATCAAACGGGAATCAAGGCAGTACATCAAACGGAAATATTCTGTTTGATCAAGGCAGTACATCAAACGGGTTTGAATTCTGTTTGAACAAGGCAGTACATCAAACGGGGGAATTCTGTTTGATCAAGGCAGTACATCAAACGGAAATGTTTGAACAAGCAACGGGGGAATTCTGTACATCAAACATCAAACGGAAATATTCTGTTTGATCAAGGCAGTACATCAAACGGAAATATTCTGTTTGATCAAGGCAGTACATCAAACGGAAATATTCTGTTTGATCAAGGCAGTACATCAAACGGGGGAATTCTGTTTGATCAAGGCAGTACATCAAACGGAAATATTCTGTTTGTTTGATCAAGGCAGTACATCAAACGGAAATATTCTGTTTGATCAAGGCAGTACATCAAACGGAAATATTCTGTTTGATCAAGGCAGTACATCAAACGGAAATATTCTGTTTGATCAAGGCAGTACATCAAACGGAAATATTCTGTTTGATCAAGGCAGTACATCAAACGGAAATATTCTGTTTGATTACATCAAACGGAAATATTCTGTTTGATCAAGGCAGTACATCAAACGGAAATCTGTTTGATCAAGGCAGTACATCAAACGGATCAAGGAATTCTGTTTGAACAAGGCAGTACATCAAACGGGGGAATTCTGTTTGAACAAGGTAGTACATCAAACGGAAATATTCTGTTTGAACAAGGCAGTACATCAAACGGAAATATTCTGTTTGAACAAGGCAGTACATCAAACGGGGGAATTCTGTTTGAACAAGGCAGTACATCAAACGGGGGAGCATTCTGTTTGAACAAGGCAGTACATCAAACGGGGGAATTCTGTTTGATCAAGGCAGTACATCAAACGGGAGCATTCTGTTTGAACAAGGCAGTACATCAAACGGAAATATTCTGTTTGATCAAGGCAGTACATCAAACGGGGGAATTCTGTTTGAACAAGGCAGTACATCAAACGGGGGCATTCTGTTTGATCAAGGCAGTACATCAAACGGAAATATTCTGTTTGATCAAGGCAGGCGGAAGTTTGATCAAGGCATCATCAAACGGGAATATTCTGTTTGATCAAGGCAGTACATCAAACGGGGATATTCTGTTTGATCAAGGCAGTACATCAAAACGGGAAATATTCTGTTTGATCAAGGCAGTACATCAAACGGGAGCATCTGTTTGAACAAGGCAGTACATCAAACGGGGGAATTCTGTTTGAACAAGGCAGTACATCAAACGGGAGCATTCTGTTTGATCAAGGCAGTACATCAAACGGGAGCATTCTGTTTGAACAAGGCAGTACATCAAACGGGGGAATTCTGTTTGAACAAGGCAGTACATCAAACGGGGGAATTCTGTTTGAACAAGGTAGTACATCAAACGGGAGCATTCTGTTTGATCAAGGCAGTACATCAAACGGAAATATTCTGTTTGATCAAGGCAGTACATCAAACGGAAATATTCTGTTTGATCAAGGCAGTACATCAAACGGGAGCATTCTGTTTGAACAAGGCAGTACATCAAACGGGGGAATTCTGTTTGAACAAGGTAGTACATCAAACGGGAGCATTCTGTTTGATCAAGGCAGTACATCAAACGGGAGCATTCTGTTTGAACAAGGCAGTACATCAAACGGGGGAATTCTGTTTGAACAAGGCAGTACATCAAACGGAAATATTCTGTTTGATCAAGGCAGTACATCAAACGGGGGAATTCTGTTTGAACAAGGCAGTACATCAAACGGGGGAATTCTGTTTGAACAAGGCAGTACATCAAACGGGGGAATTCTGTTTGAACAAGGTAGTACATCAAACGGGAGCATTCTGTTTGATCAAGGCAGTACATCAAACGGGGGCATTCTGTTTGAACAAGGCAGTACATCAAACGGGGGAATTCTGTTTGAACAAGGCAGTACATCAAACGGGGGAATTCTGTTTGAACAAGGCAGTACATCAAACGGGGGAATTCTGTTTGAACAAGGCAGTACATCAAACGGAAATATTCTGTTTGATCAAGGCAGTACATCAAACTGGAACAAGGCAGTACATTTCTGTTTGAACAAGGCAGTACATCAAACGGGGGAATTCTGTTTGAACAAGGCAGTACATCAAACGGGGGAATTCTGTTTGAACAAGGCAGTACAAAACGGGAGCAGTAAGGCAGTACAAACGGGAGCATTCTGTTTGAACAAGGCAAGGCAGTACATCAAACGGGGGCATTCTGTTTGAACAAGGCAGTACATCAAACGGGAATAATTCTGTTTGAAACAAGGCAGTACATCAAACGGAAATATTCTGTTTGATCAAGGCAGTACATCAAACGGAAATATTCTGTTTGATCAAGGCAGTACATCAAACGGGTGGATCAAGGCAGACATCATCAAATATTCTGTTTGATCAAGGCATACATCAAACGGGAGCTGTTTGATCAAGGCAGTACATCAAACGGAAATATTCTGTTTGATCAAGGCATTACATCAAACGGGAGCATTTGTTTGAACAAGGCAGTACATCAAACGGAAATATTCTGTTTGATCAAGGCAGTACATCAAAAACGGGTTTGAGCATTCTGTTTGTTGATCAAGGCAGTACATCAAACGGAAATATTCTGTTTGATCAAGGCAGTACATCAAACGGGTGCATTCTGTTTGATCAAGGCAGACATCAAACGGAAATATTCTGTTTGATCAAGGCAGTACATCAAACGGGAGCATTCTGTTTGATCAAGGCAGTACATCAAACGGGAGCATTCTGTTTGATCAAGGCAGTACATCAAACGGAAATATTCTGTTTGATCAAGGCAGTACATCAAACGGGAGCATTCTGTTTGAACAAGGCAGTACATCAAACGGGAGCATTCTGTTTGAACAAGGCAGTACATCAAACGGGGGAATTCTGTTTGAACAAGGCAGTACATCAAACGGGTGCATTCTGTTTGATCAAGGCAGACATCAAACGGAAATATTCTGTTTGATCAAGGCAGTACATCAAACGGGAGCATTCTGTTTGAACAAGGCAGTACATCAAACGGGAGCATTCTGTTTGAACAAGGCAGTACATCAAACGGGAGCATTCTGTTTGAACAAGGCAGTACATCAAACGGGAGCATTCTGTTTGAACAAGGCAGTACATCAAACGGGAGCATTCTGTTTGAACAAGGCAGTACATCAAACGGGAGCATTCTGTTTGAACAAGGCAGTACATCAAACGGGAGTATTCTGTTTGAACAAGGCAGTACATCAAACGGGGGAATTCTGTTTGAACAAGGCAGTATATCAAACGGGAGCATTCTGTTTGAACAAGGCAGTACATCAAACGGGAGCATTCTGTTTGAACAAGGCAGTACATCAAACGGAAATATTCTGTTTGAACAAGGCAGTACATCAAACGGGAGCATTCGGTTTGAACAAGGCAGTACATTAAAATGGAGCATTCTGTTTGAACAGAGCTGTAGCATCTGACGGGAGCATTCTATTTGAACAGAGCGTAGCATCTGACGGGAGCATTCTTTGTTACCAATGCATCTGACGGGATAATATTTTCAGAGCAGGCTGTCGCATCTCATGGGAGCATTCCGATTGAACTCGGATATCATATCGATAAGGCTCCAATATCGAAACACTTAACGGTAGACTTGATGTGGTCGAATGTGACCCATTAGATGGACGCTGTCTCGTGTACATGTCATATGTCTGCTGCATGATTACGGACATCCGCTTGGGAGGTATAAATAGTGATACGAATGCTTTTGACCATTCTCTCTGATATTTTTGATCGTATGTATGTATGTATGTATGTATGTATGTATGTATGTATGTATGTATGTATGTATGTATGTATGTATGTATGTATGTATGTATGTATGTATGTGTGTGTGTGTGTGTGTGTGTGTGTGTGTGTGTGTGTGTGTATGTGTGTGTATGTATGTGTATGTATGTATGTATGTATGTCTATGTATGTATGTATGTATGTATGTGTATGTATGTATGTATGTATGTATGTATGTGTTGTATGTCTGTATGTATGTATGTATGTATGTATGTATGTATGTATGTATGTATGTATGTATGTATGTATGTATGTATGTATGTGTGTGTGTGTGTGTGTGTGTGTCTGTGTGTGTATGTATGTATGTATGTATGTATGTATGTATGTATGTATGTATGTATGTATGTATGTATGTATGTATGTATGTATGTATTTAGGCACGTTTGTAAGTATATGTTTGAACTGTTTAACAAGCATTGGCTGGTTCTCTCTAGTCACATACGTGAACATTCAGCAGCAGGAGTCTACTCACTGTGTTCTACAGGGCCGACAGCTTTCTATCGCATAGCAAATGTTACTCACATTGGCTGGTAACATATGCTCGTGTTTGCCTCTTTGTCCGTTCAGGCTTCAGTTATCCACGTTCAAACATTTACTGTGCTTGTTAATATGTCATGACCCAAGTGTATGTTTTATTTTAATTGAATACAATCGAGTCATATCGAATAATGACCCCCTCATGTGGCACTGCGGCATACAATCGCCCTACGTAACAACACAACATTGATTGGAGGTAACAGTGCAAACATAAAGTGTCCGTATAGTTCTCTGTTCGTCATGTACAGCAGTCGTACAGCAGCTGTTTAGGGCGGAGGATATAGCTCAGGCGGCGTGACGAGCGTTCAACCGGTGTGTGCGTCCATCAATACTTACGTCACACTTACGTCACACTTACGTCACACTTACGTCACAGCATCAATATCCCTCACGCGTATATATCACTTGTTTTTGTTGTGAATGTTCAGAAATGTTGATTAATTCTCCGAACGATAGTAAACGCTAAGCAACTTGACAAACTGTAACCAAATCTGGGCCGGGATGTTATAATTCTCCGGTTTATGACCTTGACCGATGGTTTTGGAATAATAGACTCTGATTGATGACTCTATCATAACGCAGTGTCGGTAAACCGAACCCCTGTTGCTTTTGCATCATAATGGCGTTAATTGGCTCATCTTTTTCGCCCCTGTTGCTGCATAGGGCGAGGCAATGATAACTGAAAGCTGTAAATAGACTCGCGTGAAGAATGTCTCGTAACCCATAACAAAAGCCCCCGCGTTATGCGTCCGATATACCAATAGCAAAGAGTGTATCGCTTCGCTGCGTTGCTTTGTCATAGCGCCCCTTTAATTCGGAGCCGTGGAAGCCTTGACCAATCAGATGACTCCATGTCTTTAACAGGATCCGACCCCGAGACGACGGATCATCAATCCCACGTGCTTTTGTTGATTTCATTGTATCGTCGCCTGATGACGGCATTGTATTTCTTGTAATTTCCGCACAGCTAAGCGAATCTATGAACGCAATGTTCGAGATCTTCACATATCCCTAGCAAGCCAAAAAATGTTAAAGTCCATCTACGGCCAGTCCCCTCGTTCTAAAAGGATGTTGACAATCTAATATTACCATCTACAGCGCGGACGGTTTCGAGGCGATACGACACCTTGCCGGTACAGCACTTCGTTGAAGCTGATGCGGCACTTTTTGCGTCTATGATAGCAACTAATCAATTTTTAAGCCTGTGTCCGACGTGTTTTGGCAGCGGAAAGGCTCTGCGAAACGACATTTTTCCCGCCCTCATTAATCGCAGTATTCCCATGTGCTTTTGCTTATACCTCGGTTTCGGCACCGAACGACTGCAGTGTAATACAGTTAGCGAAGCGATCACCACAGAGCCACTCGAAGTGAACCCTATAGTGAAAAGCTATACACTCTTTGCCAATAATACGTTCCCATCAATGGTCCTCGTTGACTAACTAGACAAACTCGTTGATGCCAGCAATAAGCCTATTCGCCTTAATTATCTGGGTTGCGTTAAGCAGCTGTTAGTGTGAGGTATTGAGGAACAGAATATGTGTAGCGTATTCCCGGTGTGACTGAGGGTTAGATGATCATGGATGATAGAGGCTTACTTCCATTTACCGTGTCGGGCAATTATATCAGCAACAATGTAAGCAGGATGAACTTCAGTGCGTCGTTAATTTGTTTCAAGCCTACGAGACAATAAACTGAACAAAGCGCTGGTTATCGTCAGCATAGTGAGTGGGGATAAATGGTATGCTAGCAATTTTGTTTTGAGCTCATGAATGTTTGCACTCGATTGCCTGGATTCACTGATCTATATACCTGCTGAATCCACGCCAATAAGCATTGTTGCAACTACGCCACTCAGCATTGTTGGATCCATGCCACTTAGCATTACTAACCAAGCCACTAAGCATTGCTGGATACACGCCACTAAGCATCGCTGGATCCACGCCACTAAGCATTGCTGGATCCATGCCACTTAGCATTGCTGTAACCAAGCCACTAAGCATTGCTGGATCCACGCCACTAAGCATCGCTGGATCCGATCTTTATCGTGGCCGTTAATGACGAAAACAAGGCAGGCGTGGAGACGCTAGATAGCTCGGCCTATACAGAACATGCCAGTCGTCATTTCAATGCTGCCATTGTCAAACATGAATATATACATATATATACACATATATATATATATATATATATATATATATATATATATATATATATATATATATATATATATATATATATATATATATATATATATATATATATATATGGTGACGTCACATGCCAGTTGGAAAATCGCCGTCGTCGTAATTTCTACCTCCCTCATGTGTGGTATGTACTCCCTATAAGTACTAGATTTCAATACATATGGGTATATACGCGTGTAATAAAACTTGGTTAAAGTTTTGCGATTTAGAATGTTGCACAACTTTGGAACTATTCCTATGTTTTTAGATGTTTTCTTACTTATGTGGCGAATATATACCTTCCATGTTAATTTATGGTCCAGAAGTTTATTTTCGTGAACAGTTTTCAAGGTAGCCTAGTCAATGTATATTCTGTTGATGTAATTATAAGTTGATGCTTGTTTGACGAATAACATACAGTAGCATTTAAGTATATTCAGAGATAACTAATTTTGGTTTAATCCATGTGGAAACGTATATCAGCATTCATTTCAGTCTCGATACATTACAGGTTATTGCCTTACAAGAACATTCTGGTATCAACAGCAAACATTATTGTATATAGGTGTTGGGAAACAGCTAGAAGGTCATAAATGTGAATTGAAAACAAAAGGGGTCCTAACATTGATCCCCGGGGAACCCCATATGTAACTTTGAACTGGTGGACTTCACTCCATTACATTATAGCTGTTGTCTATCATTAAGATAACATGTCAACCAGTTTAGAGCTACTCCTTGTAAGATAGCTCGTTAGAAGTATGGTATGATCGACTGTATCAAAAGCGTTTGCATGATTAAGATTGAAGGTCATTACATGTTCTTTGTTGTCCAGGGTCTCTGTTATTTTATCTATAAGTAACGGCACTGCCATGTGAGTGGGGAGATTGTTCCTGAAACCAAATAGATGGGGGTGTATCACGTTGTTGTTATTTCAAAAGAATAACTTTGGATTATACATTAACCGCTCTGAAATTTTTGAGAAGACAGGAAGAATTGATATTGGTCTGTATTCTGTAAAAAAAAAAGCTTAGGATCACCGTGTTTAAAACTCTGCGGCTCATTACTATTTACTTAGTCAGGTCAGGTCTCAATTTATCAAAAACATCATTGAACTTATTGGCGATTGTATGTTTATTGGGGCCCAATCCGGACTCGCGTGGGTGTTACCGGTCGACATCCGGATGACCTACTTCTACCATATACAACTAAGTTGCATCAGTTCCTTGAAATTCGTTGTTATCTTGTCATCCTTTAATACCATACGTCCATCATATGTCCACGCATCCTGGATTAATTTACCTTTCTTCGTTTGTCTGGCTTTTAACATGATCTTTGTAACACCAGCAATACGTATGGAATGGCGACCACTGTATTGCTCCTTGTGCTCGAGCGACCACTGAATATTTTCGACCAGATCGTCGATTCTCTGAGAGAGATCTAGAGCGCGAGAGAGAGCGCGAGAGAGCTCTCTCTCTCTCTCGGAGAGCTCTCGACGAGAGAGAGGCGAGTGCTCTCTCTCTCTCTCTCTCGCTCTCTCGCTCTCTCTCTCTCTCTCTCTCTCTCTCTCTCTCTCTCTCTCTCTCTCTCTATATAGAGATATCTAGATATATATAGATAGATATATATATAGATCTATATATATATATATATATATATATATATATATATATATATTATATATATATATATATATATATATATATATATATATCACCATAACGTTAAACTCTTAAAGCACCTTCTCCAGAGCTCTTCAGCGAGTTCGAATAAAACACGAGCCAGCCTCAAGGGAAACTATGTTCCTCACACGTCGACGCCATTGCCACCGAGCTTACGTATCACCAGTAGCCGTTCTTCCCAACCCACCCCTACCTCCCTCCCTCTAGTCGAACGATAACATCTCACTCACTGGTAACCGATATCCAAGTTTGCCATTAAGTCAGTGTTGTCAATCCCCGTAATGGGACCAGGTAAATAATGAGAAGCACGCGGACAGGAAGTCATCTCACAAGCCCGGCTGCTGCTGCTGCTGCTGCTGCTGCTGCAGGCCAACAGCAGCTGCGATATCGTATTGGTACCCGATGTGGTAGGACTTCTATGGTGACGTCATGATTCACCCGGACATGATATGGTGACATCAAATCTCTTGACGCAATACAAATGAAAACATTACTGGATCAAATGAGCGCGCGTGATAACTCGCCTGAATATCGACTACACCCAATGAACTGGACCAACAAGCACGTGGAACTGTGCTTTGCGTTAACTTACGTATCATACACAAACTAACAAAAACAATTGAGAATTTAAAAAACAAAATTATCTGCAATTGTGCCCTAGGCGTTGGTACATGTTTCTGATGTTGCTGTGGGCTTATAAGAAGTCCAAGAGCCGACAGAAGGCGGTGGTTGCCAGACATACCTGGTAAGAGGTAACTAGCGCTGTGAGGTACCAATGGCTTGGTCTCTACAAAATGAATGGTTACTGCAGGTAAAGAGTACCAGAAAGGGACGACAGGTGACGAACAGAGAAAGCCAGAACGAGTCACATATTACGTCATGTCCCCCATGAAGTGCGAAGTGTTCAGTGACAAAGACAGTCGTCATATTCTGATCAGTATTCATATCACCTGATGAGGCTTCGGTATGAGGGTATCGAAGGGGATCAGCGGGGATCAGATTAAGAGGCGCCATGAGCGGCCGTTGCTCAAGAGGCTGGTTATTACTCACCGGGTACAGAGGAAAGACAACCGAGACAGCTCCATCTGTCCGGGGTCAACCGGGGTCAACCTGGGTCCACCGTGCACTAGGACTGAGGATCTGTTTAATAACGTCTAACCAAGCATTGTTGGTAACCCAGGTAAGAAAGGGTAGAAATAGATGTCAGTAAATGCCCGGATGAATTAATAACAAAACCTACAGCGAGCATTGTCTTATGTACAGTGATGTGCTGAGTGAGGTGTGCATATGTGCCTATTGTTTGATCGAAGAATGCGTGGACACTTCTGTCTCAGATATAACTCCACCAGACTACAATTATGGGCCATTTATGTATTCAACCATTGTCGATACATACAGGTACAAACTAGTAAAACAAATAGCTTTATTTGTCATAAAGATCTAGATCATTTCCTAGTTCATCTACAAAAAATTGCCGTTTGGAATAAAATTCAAATGAACTATGATCTCTTGCATCTTAGAGTAGACTATGATATGTCTCACACCTTGAGGCAGACTATGACATGTCTCACACCTTGAAGCGGACCATGACATGTCTCACACCTTATAGTGAACTATAATGTGTCTAACACCTTAGAGTGGTATATGATATGTCTCACACCTTGAGGCGGACTATGACATGTCTCACACAAAGAAGCGGACCATGATATGTCTCACACCTTATAATGAATTATGATGTGTCTAACACCTTAGAATGGACTATTATCTATCTCACACCTTGAAGCGGACTATGATATGTGTCACACATTGAAGCGGACCATGATGTGCCTCACACCTTATAGTGAACTATGATGTGTCTCACACCTTATAATGGACTATAATGTGTTTCATACATTAGAGAGGACTATTATATATCTCACCTATTTGAATGGACTTTGATGTGTCTCACATCTTAGAGTGGACTATAATGTGTCTCCCGCCTCTTGCAGATTCAGACTTGCGGTTCGATATTTGTCTTGAGTAATCTTAATTAATGTCGTAGCCGGCAAAGTGGGATAATCAGACGAACTCTTCGTCCACATCAGAGTGGGACGGGGGGGGGGGGGTTCAATTAATCAATTGCATAGCAAACATTACAGTCACGAATTCCTCACTGTCTGTCAAAGTCACAGATCCAGTGTCATCTGATAGCATAATACACCGGGTCCCAAACAACGACGGCTTCATTGAACGATTATGACGTCATGGGTTTCTCCCATAGGATGCAGGCTGTAGAAGGCTAAAGACACCTCTTAACAGCAACAGTTTCCTGGCCGGCCAGCAGAATGTCGTCTTAGATATACATGTAATGTATTATATAAAGACATCGCCGATTGTGATCAGTGTTATGACAAGACCCAGTAAGCTACCCCCACCTACTCACACACACACACACACACACACACACACACACACACACACACACACACACACACACACACACACACACACACACACACACACACACACACACACACACACACACACACACTCTCCTTCAGGCCAGGAAACATTTCCATTAGCCCAGATCATGTTCCATTAAGAGCTCGCCAAGCACTTAAGAGAATACTATGTTTCCGACCGGTAGTCACATTGGAATATATAAACAATAAGCGGGGTGGTACATATTTTATTATGCAGAGGTGTAGTAGTACATTATGTGGTTACTGTGAGGCCTAGGGTCCAGATTATAGATAGTTCCAGTTAATTAGCACGTCTAGCATCTAAAATAAAAACGCCTCCATTCGGTGATGTGATGAGTAAATCTAGTGCGTCACCTCTGACAATGCTTCTGCTTTCAGTTACTGTCGGGCCAGCAGAAGTCCCACCTTCCGGCACCTACTATGAAGATAGTGTCTATTGTTTTGTGCGCATGCACTAAATGATCCAGAAATCACGGAAGGCATCTGTTTGTGTTTCGATCTCAAGCAAGCCTCGTCAGTTTTCTGATCCAACCTGAAACAAGACAAGAAGAGGAAGAGGATGAGACAGCACACCTTAACAGATGGAAGCTGGGCTTGGCTCGTGGTCACCCATATCAACTCATAGTACTGGGATAATCGTCGTCCATTGTGTCAGAAGGGATAATCGGCTGGTATGCTAAGTACTGGGGACAAGTGGTAAATCACCAGCTGATCATTTCTACTCACGCTTCCGACTGCTTCCTAGAGAGACCAGGGTGCTTTCACTCCCTGCAACACATCAACAAATATGACATAACTTTATGATTTTTCATTTGCGGGCATTCATTCAAACCTTAAAGTAGATCCTCACACCGAATACAGAGAGTGCATTAATTGATCATATCTACCGAATGAATATATCTTGCTCACTGAATCTAGCAGGTCAGATATAACATATTTCATATGCATAAATCACAACGGTACGATTTGGGATATTTTCAACCAATATGATATTGCCAAGATATGTCTTACATCGTCGGCGAGTTTTGAGCAGAGAACTTTGCGCTCATCTTCGCCTTGGGGACAATCGCTCCGTCCGTCACACAGTTCCTGCGCATACACACATTCGGGCTGCTGCCAGCTTCTTGTCGAGTGACACAAGAAAGTCGGTCGCGCCTCCGTCGACTCTTTGCATGCTGTACAACCATTTGCATTAATAACATGAGTTTTACCTCCACAAAACATTATCATCACAACGACTCTCATCTCCACAGACACCTGCCACGATCACGTACAATGCTATGGGTATCCCCACAAACCGCTGGCCCCTATCATCAGATAACGGGCAATAGAGAAGACCGAACAGGTTTTTCTGAATATAGATGTCAATCTACCGGAGAAGTAATTCTGATCTGAGTTGGAACGCGCGGCCTCCGATTTCCGTAAGGCGCTGACAGAGAGAAGTGTGGCAGTAAGAGGCCTCGTGGGGGTCCCACTCATTGACGCATCCATTAGCTGATGTCACAGGACCCTCGAAATTTAAGTCGCTTTAGTGTCAAGTAAGTTATAGCGTGGGAATTGTTGAACGAGGCGGCATTCATCAATATTGCACGTTAATGCTGTCAGAGCCCACCTAATGTTTCATCTGTTCTGACTGCATTGCAGCGCGGCAGAAACCGTCGGCTCGTTGCTCTGATCCGTTGATCCCAACTTAGTTTCTTTCATACCTTGGTATTTCAGGGAGTGGTTATATATGTGGCAACTGGGTAACATAACCTGCGTCAATTTATGACAACGCCGAGAAGGGTGCGTGTTGACCCGACCGAGAATCAATGATTTAAGGGTAACCTTTTTGGAGCAGGGTGCCAACCTCGAGGGTGGAAAATTAATTGCGCGGGTCAGAATGGGGCTGCAGGAAGCTGAAAAATGCAACTCACTACAAAAATCTGAAATATTCCTTTTGCTTTGAACATTTGAATGGTGCAAGCAAAATACACGAGTCCGTATACTATTTCAATCGCTGTTTTAGGGAGAAAGTTGTGCATTTAAAAATGCGGGACTGTTGTGATAGCACGCTCGATGACGTGAGCTGGTTGCTCGCGACGCTCTAACTGCGTTAGTCTATTGATCTCTGTCAGCACGATGTCATTGCTAAGACATTTTCACCTTACATATGGCTGATGATGTACAGTAACTGGCAAAGGTAAGTGGAAATGACGACGCGATATGAAAACCAGCAAGCATGTCGATGTGTCCATTGGCTGGGTTGGCCGCCTTCTACCGCTGCTCCATTAGGTCCTTGTGTGCCCCTACCCCATGCGGTGGCCGCCTACTACCGCTGCCCCATGAGGTCCTTGTGTGCCCCTACCCCATGGGATGGCCGCTTCTACCGCTGCTCCGTGAGGTCCTTGTGTGCCCCTACCCCATGGGGTGGCCGCCTACTACCGCTGCTCCATAAGGTCCTTGTGTGCCCCTACCCATGGGGTGGCCGCCTACTACCGCTGCTCCATGAGGTCCTTGTGTGCCCCTACGCCATGGAATATAAGATTGGAGGATGAACTGAAACAAGATCCCTGCTTAATGCTGCTTGGCTATATTGGTGGAACAATATCCGATGATAACGACTAAATGTATTCAACTAAGTGCTCTACGGTATTTAGTCAATTTCTCCTTGTAGATGAAATGAAGAGCTCCACTATCACCTCCATAGAGTCGAGGTAACTCTATCTACTCGATTTGACAGTAATTGGATTATGGATGACGACGTGTAAACGACTGACAGCCCTCCACACCTGCTTGTGCCTCGTATGTTGTCTCATATCTTCGGGACAAAACTCAATTATCGCTGCAAACCAGCAGCCCGCCTTGAACGCATACTGCTATTAGCTGATGTCCGACTCAGAAACCGGACCCACGGGCCATTCCGCGAATTGCTTAAAATGGCAGCAACTGGGATAAATATCTTGGCGCCTTAAGTCACCAGCAAAATGACTTTAACAGATCAAATATATGGGGGCGAACATACAGATGGCGGCCATGTCGACTGTTGAGTTATTGTAGAAACCGTGAGTTATTCACCTAATCCACACAGCTTAACCATAAGATGGGGTCGTGCGAAATAAAACATTTATCATAGGACGACAAGATGATCTTCTAAAATATCGCATGGCCATTCTGCGAACGAGTCCCAGCAGCTATCAATCAATTTCAGAAATATCTCTATGACCCCCCCACCCCCTCCCCTCTCTTCTCCTCCCCTCTCTTCTCCTCCCCTCTCCCACACCCCTACACACCCGACAGGCGCCTCATCTACAGTAGCTGCTCTCACCTCGCAGGTAATATGATTATGCAACGAAAAAGGGCGGCTCAGTCTAAGCATTGATACTGGTCGGCGATCACGTCCAATTGATATAGTCGTTTCCTCGCTGATTGATATCGTCGTTTCCTCGCTGATTGATATCGTCGTTTCCTTGCCAATTGATATCGTCATTTCCTTGCCGATTGATATAGTCATTTCCTTGGCGATTGATATCGTCGTTTCCTTGCCGATTGATATAGTCGTTTCCTTGCCCACTGATATCGTCGTTTCCTTGCTGATTCTTACATACGTCTTTGCCGAGGCACAGCAAAGGTGTCAACAAACTCCTCATATTGCCAAGTAGCGCACGGCGCGTTCCCAACTTACGCGCTCACGCTTCACGCGGACCGGAACGGATTAAGAGGCAGGTTTGCTTACGTGTCGTATAGTGTAAGGTGAAATATGACCTGTGAAGTCTTGATGCGATTCTCGTTAAGCTTGCTTATTTGCCGGAAGGATGAGGTCGGTAATGAGGTAAATATCGAAGACGTCGTTGATGCAATCGATAAATACTCGGGACATTTTATAGATTGACGAAGACATAGATCGTTAATATTTGATAAATCAATAAACCGCGTGTGGCATGATGAATCCCATCCGACCCCCCCCTCCCCCCCCCATCACGGCCTCATTCCTTCCGTCAGTACGAGACGCCGTCCCGTTAACACGGATCTGGTCGCCCCACCGGATCTCTCTATGTCTTTGGCTGTACGTGTTTCTCCGGGATCAGCTCAGCGTATTTAACCAATAATTATATTAAGGTCTTATTGTTGTATTAACTTTTGGGCATGTTGCAAACACGATACACGTAATTTATATGTGGGTCCCAGCAGAGGTGATAGTGACAGTGTTCTTGCCACGTACAGTGCAGGACAATCGTTGGCGTGGTCTGCGACAGTGGATCAAACAAGAGCTTCGTTCATAACGCAGGATTTATCTTGGTAATCCTGAGGCTTACGGTGGGGGAGTGGGGGGAGGCTCTCAGGGCGCACTGCGCTTCTGTAGGTGGAGTATTCAATGAGTTCCACAGCTACAACATGAATGAAGTTGATCTGGCTGGGCTGATCCCTTCATGAAGTTCACGGCTTTCTACGTGGACGATTTCGACATTGTTTGCTTCGCGTTTCACTTTGTTAAACAGTTTCAATTTAATGTTGACAAACCACGAAATATAGTAACGTTTGATTAATGACCGGGTTACATAGACAGCAAGCCTCGCTTATTCTCGTAAAAGGGATACCACCTTGAGGAGTATCATACAAAGGTAAATTAAAGCGATGGGTTTATTGTTTTCTGTTTGTTTGACAACTTCTGGATCTATAAGCATAGACGACTTAGCGGTCTCTGGAAGGTGTATTGTTTACGAGTGTTGCGTGTAGTTTGTCCTGGCGGCTGACCGCCCCGCTGACCGCCCGGCTGACCGAGAGGGACAAACGAAGCTCCGCTCTCTATGTATGGTCTACACTGGCTTAGTCCGAGGATAAATGTTTTTGATGAGAAAATAAGCGCACACAATGATACCATTATTAGTCATCTGTGTTTGCTTTCTCGTGTGAATGATATATATACATACGCCAAAAACATATGGTATCGCAACACAGCACACGTCAGGATTACATACATTAGGATCACCATGCAGTCTGTTGATTTTTCCTATCAAATTTGTTAGATGTATCTATTGTACCTTGATACACCCTCCTCCCAAGCATCAGCGCCACACGACGGTTACCTAAGAGCCACATGAAAATAACTCACCTTGTGCTTTTCGTAAATGAGCAATCCATTCTGTTGCTCCCTCGGATTTCTGATCTGACGCGGACCGGATTTCAAACGGCGGGAGAGCCAGTGAAAGGCCTATCACGATGCTCAGCACTAAACCAACAACTTGTACACGCGCCTTCATAGTGATAGGAGAAAAATTGAAGATATCTTTATTTCAGATAGAAATTCCTCAATCTAATTTCAGAATAAGAAATGTTACTTATTTCCGTGTTCTAAGTATATATTGTTTCCCCGCCGATGAATCTTGCCTGTAGATCTAAATGGACCCGTATGTTGTTGAATGTAATGGACGCAACCAAGTTTCACATCAACTTTATATAGGCCTTGGGTTGCTGATGATGGCGACGTGGGTGGTAAGAATAGGGTGTTAGGTGCCAGAGCATGTGGGCGGATCAATGTTGGCCATCAGCCCTCTGTGGGGCGTGGCTTCAGCTGGTGCGGAAAAATGTAGGCAGCCGAGGAGTGAGAAAGTCAGAGTTAGGTCATGGACGAAACCCCAGCACCAGTCAACAGGTCATGTCGTAACTTCTGGATTAGTTGTTATATTTTTTGGGCTTATCTATTGAATGACCTTAACTCCAGAGCCACGACAGGGGCCCAATCGCATGGCATCTGTTGATGGACATAGATATCCGCAACTGTAAGGAGCATCGATGAGCACCAAATTAGATGTCATAAGCGTAATATAATGTAGATTGTTAATCTTGTTGAAATAAATTTATTGTTAATAGCGAATTTATAGTGAAAACACCTACCAGTTTGTATTGCCAATGCGATCGTTGAAGTGTGCGACCGAGGGGTTGTCTGCCGCGGTATTTGTCTCTCCAGCTGATTTCGCTTGATACTCATATATGTATGGGTGTTGGTCCTGCAGCGTCTTCCGTGTTCACTGCTTCCTTTTCTAAGGCATGGTCACTCAGAACATCATTGTGGTTTTGTTTTTGTGATTTGTTCCAGTACAGACGTCACGAACAGCTCGGTAACAATCAGAGAGTGTCCGGTATATTCCGTAAAATGAACACTAGTTATTGATATCAGAGCGTTAGCGATCGATTTCTGATAAAAAAAATTTATTGGTTATCTTTTGGCTATAACCCATCTAACAACAAAAACCCCCCATATAACATGGCTGCATGACCTTTAAGGTGAACAAGCTCACCTGCAAGCAACATCAGTCCACCTGGATGTGATAATGCGAGGCTGTTATCTCGGTTATGGTCAGTTCTCACTCCTTGACCACAGCTCCAACACATAGCCATTAGAAGTGTTCTCTTCCCTGTAATCGCATACCTGACCGGCAAGTCTGACCTGAACCGTTTCAGTCTATGGAGGTTTTCAATTAACGTCTGATTGAGAATCAGGTGATGGTAATCTCATCACAGAAGACATGGCTGCAGTGGTCAGGTATTACCAAGAGCAGGATACATCCGGGGATGTCATGCTGACATCGCCACGAGCATGACACATCCGGGGATGTCATGCTGACATCGCCACGAGCATGACACATCCGGGGATGCCATGCTGACATCGCCACGAGCATGACACATCCGGGGATGTCATGCTGACATCGCCACGAGCATGACACATCCGGGGATGCCATGCTGACATCGCCACGAGCATGACACATCCGGGGATGTCATGCTGACATCACAACGAGCATGACACATCCGGGAATGTCATGCTAACATCGCCACGAGCATGACACATCCGGGGATGTCATGCTGACATCGCCACGAGCATGACACATCCGGGAATGTCATGCTGACATTACCAAGAGCAGAACACATCCGGGGATGTCATGCTGACATCGCCACGAGCATGACACATCCGAGAATGTCATGCTGACATTACCACGAGCATAACACATCCGGGAATGTCATGTTGGCTGTCAGGTATAGCCACGAACATGACACGTCCGGCAATGTCATACTGTAGCGCTTACTCCTCACGAGTGTTCAGCACTGACCCCAAGGATTGAATTAACGTTATTTATAATGCATGACATCCTTTGTCGAATCGGGTCTCCTTCTAGGATTCAATGGACGCTAGTGTTTCAAGCCGACGATACACACATTTAACATTCTGAATCAATCCACAATCAAAACAAATGTAATCTCATCTCAAAGAACACCTGAGGCTTCAGCCATCTCTACCAACTAATTATCTGTTGGGCATGCCTGTTTGGGGCATCCATTCACAGACGTCACAATGCGCTTATTCTTCAACTGTGTTTGAAGTCTGGAGGTGCTCGCTTCACATTCGACCTCTAAGACTCCCTACAGAGGCTGACAAGAGCTACAATTCAATAAACTGCTTTGATACTGACAATAATATCTTGGGCGTTACCTTGTCCCTGACAAAAACCCTCTGACCAAAACATACCAACATTAGATATTGATGTCCGCAGTCAACCAACACCATAAACATATGCTTTATTCCCTGCTGATTCACAATAACATCAGGCTCATTGCATTACATACCACAACAAGTGAGTTGTAAGATTTATTCAAATATGTTGAGTGATTCACGCATCTGCCGTCAGTTTGACGGGCAAGAGAAAGCGTTAGAATTACGAGTCGCCCACGGTATCACCGACTAGATCCACTTAAGATATTGCATTTCTTTTAACCAACATAACCTTAAAGAACCTAAGTGAAAAGGAATGCAAGTGTAGATGTAAGGGAAGTAAGATTACACATACAAAGGTATACAGACAAATATACATCGTACATACAACCATACAACCATACAACCATACAACCATACATACACACATACATACATACATGCATACATACATACATACATACATACATACATACATACAGACATACATACATACATACATACATACATACATACATACAGACATACATACATACATACATACATACACACATACATACATACATACATACATACATACATACATACATACATACATACATACATACATACATACATACATACATACATACATACATACATACATACATACATACATACATACATACATACATACATACATACATACATACATACATACATACATACATACATACATACATTCATTCATTCATTCATGCGGACGAACAGACGGATATACAAACAGACATACTGATATATATTTTTATATTTCAGCCACACTGGCTGGAACAATGAGGCTCCGTTTGACTTGGAATGTGGCAGGCTATTGCATTACAGGCATCATCTTCGTGTTGCCGTAATGGAGAGCTGACACTGGGCGTCACACCAAACACCCCTCACAGGAGGCGGCTATAGCCCCAGCGAGATTCCCGTTTATATTTGAAATCCCTATTTTATTTATAACCTCGTAGTCTTCAGGCATGATAAGATATCCCTTACACACCAACTAAGTACTTATAACAGTCAGGGTGCAATTTTCTCCTAATGACTCACTCCCTTAATAGTTTCGAATCTAATCATGACTCGCCGTTAGCTGGTCAAAGAGCTTGGTGATGACACTACGTCCAAGTTCGCATGCAAGCCCGACGCGGCAAGGCCGTGCTTCACCTCCTTCCCTGTCCTCCTACTCACTAGGCTCATATGCGCTTTCAGCTCCACTAGTGAGGCATTTATATGACAGCTTAACCTACCTCTATCATTAGTAGATGCTGTATCTTTATACATGGTCAATTAACCGCATTATTTCACAATGACGCAGATCATTTTGTTAGTCAAGTTTGCAGTTGTTTGACAGCTGTTAATGTCGCTATTCCTGCAGTCGAGCCTGTTGGCGTCGCAGCTGTTGTGGATCCGATAGTCTCTACCGAATGGCCCTCTTTGTAACTCTTGCTCCGATAGAACCGTATACCATGTAACTCAGGCTCCGATAGAACCGTTTACCATGCACCTCATGCTCCGATAGAACCGTATACCATGTAACTCATGCTCCGAGAGAACCATCCATCATGTAACTCATGTTCCGAGAGAACCGTCTACCATGTAACTCATGTTCCGATAGAACCGTCTACCATGTAACTCATGTTTCGATAGAACCGTCTACCATGTAACTCATGTTCCGATAGAACCGTCCACCATTAACTAGGTTTTCCCACTAATATCATCTTAGCTGATGGCTGTCTGGTGGATGGGCGAAGGAAGCTGTTATACTTTAACACGCAACCGCGTTACGCCAGGTGTTATTGGGGACATGCTAACTGCCTTCTCTTAAACTCAATTCCATTCTCAGGTGAGCCTCAAGGCTTACATGTTGTAATCTTCTGCTTGCCTCTGTTTAACCAGGTTACTACACGAAAGTGTCGCGCTGAAAGCAAGTCATATTCAATCATACCTGGTGCACCGTTTCAAGATGGCGGATGCTTTGTCAATTGTACGTTGGTTCTAGTTGTAAAGCGTTACTTACGTTGTAGAATACATTGTAACCACGGATTCTGAGCATTAATATAACGTACATTAGCGACGCAACATGATAACGAACTAGAACAAATGTTGTTACCTCGACTGAAACCTCGACGAAACGGATACTTCCTGAAATGCTACAAAGACTATTTTCCTCTTACAACCTTCATGTACCAGAATATCTCAATGGCAACGTCAAACACCGCAGCTGCATCTTGACAGAACCTGGTCTCTGTGTATATTGTGTTACACACCATCCATTTAAACGAGTTTATCTCTGCATAATCACCATCATCAAGGTCAATAGATAATGGCATTAGCATCCCCACTACGCCCACCAGGTGAACAGACTTTCATGGGTGCTATAGGTAAACATTTACATGTCCAACATAACCTTGAGAAAATATGTGTGCGTGTGTGTGTGTGTACGTATACAAGTGTGTCAACTTTCTCCTCGTCAGTTGTAAATTGGTCCACTCATACTACTTTTCATGAGGAATCTGCTGATGTGAATGACAGTCTGCAAAGTTTTCCCTTCAACACTACAGTAACATGCATTATATATATATATAAATATATATACATAAATATATATATATACACATATATACATATATATATATATATAGTATATATATATATATACATACATATATATACATATATAAATATATGTATGTATATGTAAAATGAATGTATATATATAATATAATTATATATATATATATAATATATATATATATATATATATATATATATATATATATATATATATATACATATATGTATGCATGTATATATAAATATATATATGTATATATATGTATATATATGTACATATATATACATAAATATATATATATGTTTATCAATATCTTAATATATATATACATGCATATTTATATATATAAGTAATTAGATAAATATATATAAACATATATATATATATATATACATATATATATATATATATAGATATATATATATATATATATATATATATATATATATATATATATATATATATATATATATATATATATATATATATATATATATATATATATATATATATATATCTGTATATAAATATGTCTATACATTACATATAAACGCAAATGGCCTAATATTCCAGGCAAATATCCAAATTATTCATCCCCATCAGGATACGTGTCACACAATGTTTTCATTACATGTTTGTGTTTCTGTTTTAAAGACCAGACGTTTATTCTGCCAGTCTATTCGCCTTTTCGTACCTCGATAAATGCGTTTGGTAATATACAGTTGCTGGACCAATGTTTCCGCGGTGGAAGCTATTGAAGGCATGCTGGTTCTGAGATGGTGTCAAGACCATTTTAGCAGCTAATTGTTTTCTCTGCAGTATTGCGTTGAGAGCGGTGCCTGATATATATATATATATATATATATAGAGAGATATATATATATATATATATATATAGATATATAGAGATATATATATATATATATATATATATATATATTATATATATATATATATATAGATATATGAATATATTGATATATATATATATATATATATAGTATATACA
The DNA here is from genome assembly GCA_034190875.2 of Urechis unicinctus. NCBI lineage: Eukaryota > Metazoa > Annelida > Polychaeta > Xenopneusta > Urechidae > Urechis > Urechis unicinctus. Next base: position 29,746,297 of record CM067345.1, on the reverse strand, counting down.
TATATATATATATATATATATATATATATATATAGGTATATATATATACATATATATATATATCTATATATATATATATCATATAAATATATATATATATATATATATATATATATATATATCTATATATATCTATATATATATATATATATATATATATATATATATATATACATATATATATATAACCTATTATTCAAATACCTGTGTAACCAGGAACTTGTTCTGCTGCGTTAGAGCTGGCTGTCCATCCATCTCGGATCAAAGCGGATGCTTCCTTGTTCCCGGTCTGAGGTTAGGAACGTATGGCCGCAATGCCTCAGCGCATGCGCTAGCGGTGCAGAACATGAGAGTCACCAACCTATAGAAAATGCATTCACAATGGATTTCACCATGCTATATTAAACGCTCTTTCACTTGGACAATCATGCTATAGAGTATGCACTCACAAAGAAAATGCATCAGTGCTGTAGAATATATATTTTCACCAAGACAACCACCACATAGGTTATCCTATGTTCAATAGAACATACAATCACCATGCGATACTACATTCATTATGACAGTAAATATGCTGCAGAACATAGATTCACTATGACAATCACCATGCTGTGCAACATAGATTTATCATGACAATCACCATGCTGTGCAACATAGATTTATCATGACAATCACCATGCTGTGCAACATAGATTTATCATGACAATCACCATGCTGTGCAACATAGATTTATCATGACAATCGCCATGCTGTGCAACATAGATTTATCATGACGATCACCATGCTGTGCAACATAGATTTATCATGACAATCACCATGCTGTGCAACATAGATTTATCATGGCAATCACATGCTGTGCAACATAGATTTATCATGACAATCACCATGCTGTGCAACATTTATCATGACAGAACATTTATCATGACAATCACCATGCTGTGCAACATAGATTTACCATGACAATCACCATATGCAAATACATTCACCATCTTATAGGAGATACATTCACCATGACAATCGCCATGCTGTGCAACATAGATTCACCATGACAATCACCATGCTGTGCAACATAGATTTATCATGACAATCACCATGCTGTGCAACATAGATTTATCATGACAATCACCATGCTGTGCAACATAGATTTATCATGACAATCACCATGCTGTGCAACATAGATTTATCATGACAATCGCCATGCTGTGCAACATAGATTTATCATGACGATCACCATATTTTGCAAATACATTCACCATCTTATAGGAGATACATTCACCATGACAATCACCATACTACAGAACGTGCTCTCACCATGCTACAGAACATTCACAGTAAATATCACCATATTATAGAACATCCATTCACCATGACGATCACAATTTTCGTTCCATCGGCGCATGACAAGCGTTACCATGGTGAGCACAGCCCTGTGGCAGACAGCGATTACCATTGGAATAACTTATTTCACGAAGGAGACGATCGAAGTCATAGAATGGGTGTAAGCCGGTGCCTCGCTAAAGGCGCCCTCATTTGGATATGCCTAACATGTAATGCACGCCGCATGACGCACACATGACGCACGCAACGCAGATTCAAAGAAGAAGGTGAGTAAATCTTGGGTGTCGGTGCTAATGTTTAATTCAAGACAAGTGCTCCATTCAAAAAACGTAAAGCGCACTGTCCTTGGTAACGTGGTGCCGCTCAACGCGCTACGAACCGTGATGATTACATCGCGCGGTACCCGCAAGAAAGCGTCAGTATCAACATCATGAGCGCTCACGTCACGGGATGCACTTGCTGAAGACTATATCCTTATCGAGTTATTTACTGTGGGATGTGGGTGTTTCTGAACTGAATGCAATCACGATTACAGTGGTAAGCTAACACCCCAGTACTAGTTCGTCTTGAAGTTTCAGCGAGGGTGAGTGAAGCAGTCATTGGTCTTGTCATCGTTGGACACACCTGGTGACATGGGATGTCTAGACTTACCGAACTATTACGTAATGCAATGCGACATCTGCCAGCACCTCGAAGAAGAAGTAGAAGACGACGCGGACAATACCGCTTGGTGATTCGGGTCGGCCGCAATAAAAAGTAAATTATTTCCATAATCATCAGCTGTCACGACCACAAAGAATCTCCTGATTACCGAACATACGAGGGCGGCAACTCGTTGAACATGGCCCATAGAGACACCCTTGCAGCACCAACAGAATATAATAGAGGCAAAGTTGTTAAACCCGCCATACCAGAAAAGAGGCTTTATTGCTACACCCACACAATATAATAGAGGTTTTATTGCTACACCCAAATAAAAGAATACGCTTTCTTCTTACACCCACTGAATAAAATAGAAACTTCGTTCTGATTCCTACGTAATGGAATGTAGGCTTTGTTCTTACACACACACACACAATAGAATAGGGATGACGTTGTTTCACCCACATGATATAACAAAGGCTGTGACGTTACACCCACGAAATACAATAGATAATATATAATCACACCCACAGAATAGAATAGAATAAAAGAATAGAAAGAGGCTTTGTTCTTACACCCACGGATAAAAATAGAGGCTTTCGTTCTGATCCCCACGTAATAGAATGCAGGGCTTTGTTCTTACACACACAGATACAATAGAATAGGGATGACGTTGTTTCACACATCATAGAATAGAATGAGAGGCTTTGTTCTTTAACCTACACCCGAATAGAATAGGGGGCTTTAAATTACAATAAGGATAAAACAAGGCTTTTATTCACACACCCACAGAATAGAATAGAAATTTTATTGTTATACACCCACAGAATAGAATAGAGGCCTTTGTTCTTACACCCATGGGATAGAATAGAGGCTTTGTTCTTACACCCACGGGATAGAATAGAGGCTTTGTTCTTACACCCATGGGATAGAATAGAGGCTTTGTTCTTACACCCATGGGATAGAATAGAGGCTTTGTTCTTACACCCATGGGATAAATCAGAGGCTGCGTTCTTACACACCACATGGGATAGAATAGAGGCTTTGTTCTTACACCCCATGGGATAGAATAGAGGCTTTGTTCTTACACATGGGATAGAATAGAGGCTTTGTTCTTATAGAATATAGAGGCTTTGTTCTTACACTCACAGAATAGAATAGAATATAGGGCTTTGTTCTTACACTCATGGGATAGAATAGAGGCTTTGTTCTTACACTCACAGAATAGAATAAAGGCTTTGTTCTTACACCCATGGGATAGAATAGAGGCTTTGTTCTTACACCCATGGGATAGAATATAGGCTTTGTTCTTACACCCACAGAATAGAATAGAGGCTTTGTTCTTACACTCACAGAATAGAATAGAGGCTTTGTTCTTACACTCACAGAATAGAATATAGGCTTTGTTCTTACACTCACAGAATAGAATAGAGGCTTTGTTCTTACACTCACAGAATAGAATAGAGGCTTTGTTCTTACACTCACAGAATAGAATATAGGCTTTGTTCTTACACTCACAGAATAGAATAGAGGCTTTGTTCTTACACTCACAGAATAGAATATAGGCTTTGTTCTTACACTCACAGAATAGAATATAGGCTTTGTTCTTACACTCACAGAATAGAATATAGGCTTTGTTCTTACACTCACAGAATAGAATATAGGCTTTGTTCTTACACTCACAGAATAGAATATAGGCTTTTGTTCTTACACTCACAGAATAGAATATAGGCTTTGTTCTTACACTCACAGAATAGAATATAGGCTTTGTTCTTACACTCACAGAATAGAATATAGGCTTTGTTCTTACACTCACAGAATAGAATAGAGGCTTTGTTCTTACACTCACAGAATAGAATATAGGCTTTGTTCTTACACTCACAGAATAGAATATAGGCTTTGTTCTTACACTCACAGAATAGAATATAGGCTTTGTTCTTACACTCACAGAATAGAATATAGGCTTTGTTCTTACACTCACAGAATAGAATATAGGCTTTGTTCTTACACTCACAGAATAGAATATAGGCTTTGTTCTTACACTCACAGAATAGAATAGAGGCTTTGTTCTTACACTCACAGAATAGAATATAGGCTTTGTTCTTACACTCACAGAATAGAATAGGCTTTGTTCTTACACTCACAGAATAGAATATAGGCTTTGTTCTTACACTCACAGAATAGAATATAGGCTTTGTTCTTACACTCACAGAATAGAATATAGGCTTTGTTCTTACACTCACAGAATAGAATATAGGCTTTGTTCTTACACTCACAGAATAGAATATAGGCTTTGTTCTTACACTCACAGAATAGAATATAGGCTTTGTTCTTACACTCACAGAATAGAATAGAGGCTTTGTTCTTACACTCACAGAATAGAATATAGGCTTTGTTCTTACACTCACAGAATAGAATATAGGCTTTGTTCTTACACTCACAGAATAGAATATAGGCTTTGTTCTTACACTCACAGAATAGAATATAGGCTTTGTTCTTACACTCACAGAATAGAATATAGGCTTTGTTCTTACACTCACAGAATAGAATATAGGCTTTGTTCTTACACTCACAGAATAGAATATAGGCTTTGTTCTTACACTCACAGAATAGAATATAGGCTTTGTTCTTACACTCACAGAATAGAATATAGGCTTTGTGTTAACCTACAACCCAAAAATACAAAAGGGTTTTAATTTTTACACCCAAAGGATAAAAAAGAGGCTTTGTTCCTGCATCTTACACCCCCACCCCCCTTAATAAAAAAAGAGGCTTCATTCTTCCCCCAACCGAATACAATAGTTGCTCTGTTCTCACGCCGACATGATTTTATCGAGCCTTTGAATATAATAGTAGCTTTGTTCTTACACCCAAAGAATATAATAGTAGCTTTGTTCTTACACCCAAAGAATATAATAGTGACTTTGTTTTTGCAACCAGATAATAGAATTGAGTATATCTTTACACCCTGATCAACAAAATACAGAGGTAGATAGTCGTTCTGTCTTTCCGCTTAAATTAACATAAAGCTTACCTTGTACATGCACGGTTTAACATAAAAACATTCTTGTCGACCAGAAAAGATGAATATCCAGGCTTACCTTACTGCTTCCCTAGTTAACATAAACGTTTACTCCACAACACGCACAGGTGAATATGGAAGCTTACATATCTACCCCGATAAATGCATTCAAAGACTTACCTGTTTGCACGCACAGATGAACAGAGGCTCCCGAAACGATATGGCCTCAAGGTCATGGAGTAAGAGCTACCGAAACGATATTGCCACAAAGTCATAGAGTAGAAGCTTCCGAAGGAATATTGGCCGAAGGTCATGGTGTGGGAGCTCCCGAAACGATATTACCCCAAGGTCATGGGGTGGAGCTCCAGAAACGATATTGCCCCAAGGCCATGGTGTAGGAGCTCCAGAAACGATATAGCCCCAAGGTCATGGTGTAGGACCTCCCGAAACGATATTGCCCCAAGGTCATGGTGTAGGAGCTCTCGAAACGATATTTTCCCAAGGTCATGGTGTAGGAACTCCCGAAACGACATTGCCCCAAGGTCATGGTGTAGGACCTACCGAAACGATACTGCCCCAAGGTCATGGTGTAGGAGCTCCAGAAACAATATTGCCTCAAGATCATGGTGTAGGAGCTCCCGAAACGATATTGCCCCACGGTCATGGTGTAGGAGCTCCAGAAACGATATTGCCCCAAGGTCATGGTGTAGGACCTACCGAAACGATATTGCCCCAAGGTCATGGTGTAGGAGCTCCAGAAACAATATTGCCTCAAGATCATGGTGTAGGAGCTCCCGAAACGATATTGCCCCACGGTCATGGTGTAGGAGCTCCAGAAACGATATTGCCCCAAGGTCATGGTGTAGGAGCTCCCGAAACGATATTGCCCCAAGGTCATGGTGTAGGAGCTCCAGAAACTATATTGCCCCAAGGTCATGGCGTAGGAGCTCTCGAAACGATATTTTCCCAAGGTCATGGTGTAGGAGCTCCCGAAACGATATTGCCCCAAGGTCATGGTGTAGGAGCTCCAGAAACGATATTGCCCCACGGTCATGGTGTAGGAGCTCCAGAAACGATATTGCCCCAAGGTCATGGTGTAGGAGCTCCCGAAACGATATTGCCCCAAGGTCATGGTGTAGGAGCTCCAGAAACGATATCACCCTGGAGTCGGACCCTGAGTACATCCTGCTCGCTGTGCAACCACTAACCTACCTGTAGAATAACCAATCAAAGTACCCCTACAGAACAATGGTGGTTACAAACACAAACCGCTGGTAAAAATACCCAGGGCCGATTGCGTATCGGAAGGGGATATCTGGCATCCACAAACATTGAGAACTTTGGTTTCCGAGTGTGCCGCAGATTCCCAACCCATGTGCCTCTTGGGTAGACATACTTGTGGCTGTGTGCTAGAGGGCTAATGGCCCTATGTCTACAAACGTCGACCGATGCAATATATGTCAGACAAAGCCCAGTTGTGGCCAAAGCCACAGCCAGCGAGGATCATCGTGAGAGTTGGGAATACAATAGACAAGAAAACAATACGAGATGCCATCGGTATAGACACAAGAACTGTTGCTGGCATATCCAAGGTCGGTCGGTGGTTTCGACGCCTCATCGTAAGTGTAAAGGAACCGCAAGACACGCCACAGTCTAGACTAGCACATCCCACGGCGAAGTTCGCCTGTACTGTACGTGGTAGGAGCACCAGACCAGCACCTGCTTGTTGGTATTGACAGGGGGCAAGCGCTAGTTACTGAACACCTCTGGGAAGTTGCCTGTGAAAGCAGGCCTTGTAGATCCGCCCTCACGCGGTTACCCAGGTCTGGTCGACCCGCCCTCCACCGCAACCTCGGACTGGTAGATCCGCCCCAGGCCGTTGCAAGGTTTGGTTGACCCGCCCTCTCCCGCTACCACGGCCTGGTAGATCCTACCCTAGGCCGTTACAAGGTTTGGTTGACCCGGACCCTCGGACTGGTAGATCCGCCCCAGGCCCTTGCAAGTTTTGGTTGACCCTCCACCGCTACCTCGCCCTGGTAGATCCGCTCTCCACCGCTAACCCTACCTGGTTGACACGCCCTCCACTGCTATCCCGTCCTGGTAGATCCGCCCTCCGCCGCTATCCAGGTCTGGTCGACCTGCCCTCCACCGTTACCCAGGCCAAGTAGACCACAACTATCCCCAATCATGTCTTAAAACATGTCATTGACAGAACTCGGAATGAATTTACCACGACCTTTCGGTTTGTGTTGTCCTTGTAGGTTTTTAGTATATGGGGGGTTTCCTCTGGTATGGGCGCTGAATATGATGCTGTTTTCTTGTATAAGGGCTAAATATGATGCTGACTTCTGGTAAGAGCGCTCAATACGATACGATCTGGTACAATCGTTGAATATGATACCATCACAGTTTTTCGCGTTCAAAATGGAACCCGCTGACCAACAGTCTTATAACAGTGGTGGATGAAGGTAGTAGTATTAACTTGAAGACATCTCCTAGAATAAGAGAAGTGACTCTTAGCAGCCACAGACTCGCAGCCAGATCATGTCGTAAACCAGTTAGCTGCCCAAAATGGGAGGAAGCCTCGAGTGAGCTCTGACATTAAGGATTATCATGCCGGATTTCGTCTGTTGATTTAGATGAAATTTGGTGCTTTCGACGGACAATTACACTGCGAATGGGATAGTTGTGGAGCTTTTTCTATTTGGTTCAATGTTGTTTCTCTTTTTTTTCTGAACATTGAATTCATTGCAGTGTCAGTTTGGACCAACTCAATACTGTGTCAATGACTCAACTGTCTTAAAAACTGTAAATCTGCGTCTAAGTGATTAAGTGGTTCGAGGAGGTGACACTGAACTCACTTCTCACCTACATTGTGTACTCTGTGGACACCTCCCCCGCCACTAAGATACACCAGGCCTGTCGCGATATCTACTCGTTGGAGGAAATCCAACAAGCGAAAGAAGCATTATGGAGTGTCGGGGATGGTGACATCCTCCCGCCCTTAGTACTACGGCGCGATTCTCCCACACGAGCTGTGGTAGACGCCGTGTTGGAAGATGTCATAGGAGGTCTTAAAAAACTGGATGTAGCTGGTAAAGTTCCGAAATTTGCCATCAGTCCACAGGGTTTGCATAGGATACCCAAAGCAACCCCTGCCGAAGCATGCCCAATCAGCCTCTGTGAGAGGGTGACGCAGTTAGAGGAAAACGTCAAAGTACTTTCGAAGCACCTAGAAGAGACGGTTTGCAAGAGGACCAAGTCTTACGCCACCGTAGTTAGTACAACATGCCCACCATCGAGACTTCACATTGGGTCACCTGTGGCAGTGATGACTACACAAGAAGCCCCTGCGGTCCCAATAGCCTCTGCATCCACAGCTGACCCATCGCCTCAATCGCGAATGAGTGAGGCTTCACCACCCGCGGACGATGGCTTTCTAGAGGTTCGGCATCGTCGACCCAGGCCAGGGCCAGGGAAAAGAAAACAGCCCGTGAAGGGAGTTATTTCTACCCCGCGAACAATTAGAGGCGCACCAGAGCCAAGTCGGGATGTGTTTGTGTTCCGAGTTGAAAAAGGAACAAGTGCAGAGGACGTAAAATCGTTTATTGCAGAATCGGAGACAGAGGTGAGAAACATTGAGCTCGTTTCCAATAGTGAAGCGAAATTTGAGAGCTTTAGAGTTGAGGTGAAAGTCTCCGATATGAAATCATTGTTGAATGATGAGTTCTGGCCCATTAGTGCGGAAGTATTACCGTAAGAGTGTTAGTCAATAAATGTTAAGTCAAACCTTTACAATCGGTACTTACAATTGTCGAGGACATAAGAACGATACCGTTATGTACATACGTCATTTAATGGGAGAATGCGATGTTCTTTTACTACAGGAGCGCTGGTTATTTGAATCTGAGTTTGCACTGTTTGAACGTAATATTGGTAATGTGTCCGTCGTTGGTATATCTGGTATGGACGAATCGGAATTGTTAGTCGGTAGACCTTATGGTGGTTATGCAATTTTACATAAGACATCTACCAAAGTTTCTGTTACACCAATTGATTTTGGAAAAAGTCGAAGGTACCAGGCATGCGAGGTTATTTGTCACTCTACTAACGGACCTGTTAAAATGTTGATTATTAATGTTTACATGCCATGTGATAAGGATAACAGCATATCAATAAGTAACTTATATAGTGAGCTTCTAGATCAAGCAAATGCTGTTATTACATCTCATTCGGAAGCTGATTTCGTTATTATGGGTGGTGATTTGAACACAGACTTTTCACGGGATAGTTCCAGGCATACTATATCGTTAAATAATTTCTGTGAACAGGAATGTCTAATCCCATGCTTTATGAAACCCCTTGCAAATGTCGATTTCACTTATGAAAGTGACATGTCGCATGCCAGATCGTCACTTGATCACTTAATGGTTTCAGAGAATCTAGAGTCATCTATTGTAAGCTATGAATGCATTCATGATGGTGACAATATGTCGGATTATAGTCCGGTTATCTTAAAATGTGCTTTAGAATGTTACATGTAGATATCGCCAAATTACCATCGGGTACTAAACGGAAGTTGAAGAGCGCAAAGGGTAATGACATTGATTTGTACAAGGACACCCTGCGTAAAATGTTGGCTAATCTGGATGTTCCAACGGAAGTTTTATCATGCGCGAACCCGAGTTGTTGCGAGCATGTTGAGAATATTGATCAATTTCACGATGACATAATTCATGCTTCGTGGCATCGTCTCTCTGTAGTATTCCGGCTAACCGACCAAAGAAACGCCGGGCTGGGTGGACCGACGAAGTCCAATCCCTGAAAAATAAAAAAAACCATTTTGGTGCCGCTTGTGTCGAGAGAATGGTTGCCCTTCTACCGGGACAATTAAAGATATAATGCTTAAGGCTAAACAAGACTACAAAAAGAAATCACGGAACGTTATGCGTAAACAAGACAAATTAGTAGCCGACAGAATGGCGGCTGCTAACGCGTCCAAAAATAACCCCAATTTTTGGAAGGAAGTTCGTAAGAAATTTAGCGCACGTGTGTCTAACCCTACCCTTGTGGACGATGCTCATGATGAGGTTAATATATGCGAAACCTTTAAGGAGAAATATTATAGGCTGTATAACTCCGTTTCATATAACGAGCTTGAAATGAACGATCTATACAGTTTCATATGTAAAGATACAGTTTCATATGTAAATTATGCTGCAAAACGGGCAAATGCACGTCTGATCATGTCATAACCGTTAAGCAGGTCGAATCCGCAACGCGGAACTTGAAGCCAGACAAAACCGATGGTAATTCTGAAATCAGCTCTGATCACATTAAGAATGCCTGTCAAGAATTGTTTGTTCATATCTCACTGTTGTTTAATGCGATGCTTTCGCATGCATATGCTCCACCGGGTATGTTGCATTCAATTCTGATACCTATACCAAAGAATAGAAAAAAATCGTTGAATAATAGTGACAATTACAAGTCCATAGCAATCAGTAGCATTTTTGGAAAATTACTTGGTAATATTATTTTAACATCCCAGAGTGACGCACTGAAAACTAGCGATCTGCAATTCGGTTTCAAACAGTCACACTCTACCACTCAATGCACGCTTGTTTTGCAAGAGATTGTTGATCTCTTCGTAACTCAGGGGTCATCTTGTTTTGTAATTCTATTGGACGCATCTAAAGCATTTGATCGTGTGAATTATGTGAAATTGTTTGCGCTTCTCAGGCAGAAAGGACTCTGTCCAACAATATGTAAATTACTCATTGATATGTACACACGTCAGAACCTGAAAGTCCGATGGAATGCTTCTAGCTCTGAGCCTTTTATTTGCACGAATGGTGTCAAGCAAGGCGTAGTTCTTTCGCCATTATTATTTTGTGTATATATCGATGAATTACTAAGGCGCCTTCGTGAAGCTAATGTTGGATGTCACATGGGCCATCATTATATGGGTGCTTTGAGTTATGCTGATGATGTTTCACTCATTGCACCTTCAGTTTCAGCGGCTAAGACAATGCTTAGAATATGCGAGGAATTTTCGAAGGAATACTGTGTGCAGTTCAATTCTACAAAAAGCCGGTTGCTTGCATTCAATGCTTACGACAGTCCAGTATATTTAACACTAAATGGTGAATTTATTGTACAAGAGAAACAAGCGGTTCACTTGGTTATTGTGTGAATTTGATAAATACACAGCGTGCATGTAGGGATTTGATAGCGAAAACGAATATGATTATGTCTCGCTTTGGATACTGCAACTCTGTTATTAGAAACTCACTATTTGAAGTATACTGTAGCAGTTTTTATAGGTCGGCGATGTGGAGTTTAAGACCCAACCAGCTGGTCAAATTGTGTAGTGTTTGGAGAAGGTGTATTCGAACTATATGGAAATTAGAGTCCAGAACATGTTCGAAGTATTTACAATTCATTTCGGGAAAATTGCCCCTTAGAAATCAACTGATGTTGCGCTTCGTCAATTTCTTTCATAAGTGCCTGAACAGCACCAATGTTTTAGTATCCTATGTAAGTAGATGTTGATTCCATAGCAGAACCAATTGTTAGTGATAATGTTCGAACAATAATGCATGCCCTGAACATCAATAATTGTTATTTATTGCAGCATAGTGAATGCATTAAGGACTTCAGCTATTAGATTGAGCCACCAGGTAATTCTGAATATGAGAATATTGCCATGCTCATAAAAGAGCTTATTTCTATTAGAGATGGGGATTCATTATCAGTGCTAACCCGACATGAAGCTGAAGCTCTGTTAAAGGAATTGTGTTTATCGTAACTTATTTATTTGTTTATTCGTTCCCGTGTGTTTTTTTTGTTGTTGTATCAAATAAAATGTTCCTGTACACCTGCTGTGCGAAAATAAAGATTATTATTATTATTATAGGGACAATATTCGACGCTGTGAACCAGTCCTGCCGAGCGTTGAAAAAGCGATCGAAAGCACTGTCTACCTGCCTACTGTGATTACGCGGTGCAAGGATTTTCTGAAATTTGCGGGGTCCAAGGTGAAATTTGTCTTAGGAATAGGTCTTTTCAGAGGTCGCGTCCCATCGGAGGTCGGTATTGTCATCCTAATTGCAGTTAGAATGGAACCAATAGTGACGCCCTGCTCCATGGTAGATGAAGACAATCAAAATTTCTCGAAGTGACCTGTGTAGTTGAAACAGGTGATCATTTGTGGTTTAGTCAACGTAATTATGTCGATGTTACCCGTCAGCTGTTAGTGAAGCTAGGGATGTAACAGCTTAGCTTCTGTTCTCATTCCTGGTTGTAACAACTTAGCCTCTATCCTCATTTCTTGATCTAATAGATTGTCCTCTATCCTCACACCTGGTTGTTACAGGTTAGTTTCTATCCTCATTCCTTGTTATTACAGCTTAGCCTTTATCTTCATTCCTTTGTTGTAACAGCTTAGTATCTACCATCATACCTGGTTGTTACAGCTCAGCCTCTATCCTGATTCCTGGTTATTACGGCTCAGCCTTTATCGTCATTTCTTTGATGTAACAGCTTAGTATCTATCCTCATTCCTTGTTATTACAGCTTAGCCTCTATCTTCATACCTGGTTATTACAGCTTAGCCTCTATCTTCATACCTGGTTGTTACAGCTTAGCCTCTATCTTCATACCTGGTTGTTACAGCTTAGCCTCTATCCTCATTCCTTGTTATTACAGCTTAGCCTCTATCCGGATTCTTGGTTGTTACAGCTTAGCCTCTATCCTGATTCCTGGTTGAAACAGTTTAGCTTCTATTTGTATGTTAGACCTACTATCGGCCGTTATGTCTGCAGTAGCGGTCTACCCCCTGCGAAGCCATAAGTGGTGGAGTGGTCAATCGAGAAATAATTCTTCATCTTACTAGTAATCCATTTGAGATAGACATACTGAGGAATAGTGGTGTAAATGTAGACGAACTGTTCTTCTTATATTGTGCGTATAATGAGAAACGTTGATCACGGTGAGGTAGTTAAGAATACCCAGGGTGGTCCTTCTGTGGATGCATCCACAGAAGGACCACCCTGGGTATACTTTTATAACAAATGGCATGCCATTCGTTATAAAAGTCTGCTAATTTTTGGTTGGCTTAGTACCAGATCTAACGGGGTAACATAAAGACTCACCTGTTACACGACCAGGAGATCATAACGACTCGCCTGTTATACGGCCAGGGTAGCACAATGACTTTCATGTTACATGGCCAAGGTAACATTAAGACTCACCTGCTACACGGCCAGGGTAACATAAAGACTCCCATGTCACACGATCAGGGTAACACTAAGACTCACCTGTTACATGGCCAGGGAACATAAAGACTCGCCTGTTACACGGCCAGGGTTACAAAAATACTCACCGGTTACGCGGCCAGATGAACACAAAGTCTCACCTGTTACACAGATCATCATATAGACTCACCTGTTAAAACCTAAGAAGTAGGATGATCGGCTGTTCCCCTGTAATATGCGTCGATGTCCAGCATTGGGCGTATAATAAGACACGTTGATCATGGTGAGGAAGCATTAGGCTTAAAGTGCCTATCGCACGAAAAATCATGTCATTTTTTTCGCCAGATTACGGAAATATAACCTAGAAGTACCTATTCTGTCTATGTATTAGTCGCCAAAGTGCGCGCTTTCGGATCGAAATTCGTCTTTAAAGATGAGTCTGGCGTATCGAGACGACGAGCTCATGAATAATTAATCTCCCTTACCTGACGTCAAACGCATGGTTGACCTAGATAATGGCTGCCGCAACGTTTTGTCGAGCGCGCTAATTTGAACTGACATTTTATCAAATTTTGGCCTTAACTGATCAGATGCGACGGTTATTGGACCGGTTTGAGTTTATTGATCACATTATGAATTGATTTCAGCGAAGTACCTATAACCGTGCGATAGGCACTTTAATAATGAGCAATTAAGCCAAGATAAGAGATAAAAGGGTGAGTCTTGCATTCACAAAAAAAGAATTAAGGTTCGCATTCGTCGCAGAAGTTTGGACAAGCTGATTCGAGTCATCTTGGAATGCACATTGAACTGTAATAAACTGTATCCATAGCAAGCGCTTTGCTTCAACATAATCAGACATGCAACCATGATTATTTGTCAACTTGCTAATCCAAATGTTTGGGCAATGTTCGGGCAATACATAGCGCTATAACTGTGAGTTATACCAGTGAATAACAAGATATCTATGGATATTGTTGTTGACATTTGAGAGAACTAAGATAGTCAGGACGCGCATGAATTCATTTATAAACGATCTAGTGTTCGCCATCGAAAACCACAGTAGCAACAAAAAGTGTATCACAGCAAAGTCACAACACTGTATGCTTTATGATGACGACCTTATGGAACACATTATGATTTAGAGGTGATCCATGATTGACGTTATGACGCAAGCAAAACGTAACACAAAGTCACGTTCTGTTTTAAGTACCATCAAATTGCTCTTAAATGTATGAAGGCTCTTACTTTGTCTGATGTACATATTCAAAACCTAGATATGTCTTCATGGTGTAATGGTTTCCTTCGGTATGACGTAATTTGCTGAACTGGACACAGTTCCCGCAGCCTAATTCGCTTTTCAGTACAACCTAAAAAGTCGGCATTTGATGAAATTGCTTGCTTAATATTCAATATAAACGATAGAAATTGTTTCATTGTAAATTTTTATGCATCTGAATTGGGAAATATGAGCAGACTAATTATCTACATCGATAGTACAAACAGACACGGCATCACATAACAAGCCTTTATAAATCAGACGAATCGATGCCATCCGCGTTGTTGCTTTCTGCTGATTGTCGCATGACAAGAAAATACATGGAACATGAAACACAATGAAAGTATGAACTCGCCTGAATTAAATCACTGATTTACAGGTTAGATATTATTATACAAAGTTGCCGAGAACGGATAACTTGTATAGGGTGATACAAAGGCCATGGACCATCCATGCACTGAAAGCGTTCTGTTTTCAGGTGAGGCGCCAAATGCGCCTAGCTCTTCAGTTAACTCTCAGTGTATTCAATCAATTAACAAGTTGTTGTGGAAATATCAGTTTGAAATATTCCGTAGCTAGATAAATCCTATGAACATGCTTAGAAGTTAGAGTTTTATTGTTCGTGTTAACTGTGCTAAGCACGTAGGTAAGAACCATGAA
Source organism: Urechis unicinctus (assembly GCA_034190875.2). Classification (NCBI taxonomy): domain Eukaryota; kingdom Metazoa; phylum Annelida; class Polychaeta; order Xenopneusta; family Urechidae; genus Urechis; species Urechis unicinctus. The sequence goes on along the minus strand of CM067345.1, from coordinate 29,731,098 downwards.
TGACCACATTAGCAAATGCCTAACTGCATTCACTGGACCAATGCCCATTATAGCTAGGTCCACCCCGACGTGCGACCGAAGACTGTATAGCTTCACTACGAGCGCTCACTCAAGCCTCAGCCCGAAAAAAATGTGAAGACGCCAACTGTTTCACTCTAAACACTAAAGGTTCCACATGGAACCTTTAAAGGTTTTATGTAGCCGGTATAGATAAGGAACTTTTTAAGGTTCAATTTTGAACCTTAGTATGGGGTTCAATAAAAGAACCCTAATCAAAGGTTCATTATTCGGAACCTTCAAAGGTTCTTTACTCCCTCAGTATATGGAACCTTTAAAGAACCCTTATCAAAGGTTCATTCTTTGGAACCTTCAAAGGTTCTTTACTCTCCCCAGCATATAGAACCTTTAACGTTTCTATTATATCAATATAAAGACAAAAATATTGAACCTTCGAAGGTTCTATATATATATCCATGTTCTATTAATATAACCCTAAAATTAACCCCAATCCATATTCCGTATAATCAATAAATACTGCATCAAACTAAAACTTTTATTCGAAAAGTACAGGGGCACGACTATCTACATATAGACTACGAACATAGGAATGTGTGCTGCTTCATTGCAGACATAGATGGCTGGTTGGCAAGCTCGAGAAGAAATACTTCAGCGTCAGACAAGGTATTTCTTAGACCTTTGGGGTAATGGACCCCATAAGTCCAGTAAATAGACAGCAAGCAACTGAAGGCCAAGGAGGGATCCATGTCAGTGGAGACAATAACTGCCCTCCCATCCAGCTACAGTTCTACACAGTCAGGTTGAAGGGGGTTGCTTCCCTTAAAAACAATTGTTGGTGTCGGCTGTGGAGGTTCCTGCCGAGCATGCAACAGTTCAAATATTACATTTAATTCAATTATGTACAGCTAATGTAGTATTCCATACAGCATTAGAACATAGCGATGTTGATGAAATAGGTTGATAAGAACCCATTCCATATCACCAAATAGAATTGTCTAATAAACATTTCATCAAATGACTGTCACTGATTATTCATAATCACTAGCACAATATTGAGATTCAGAGTAAACCAACAACTTTAAAATAGATTTTTCAAGTGTTTCTGACCTTATTTTCTACATAGAGATGACTTATCTTCTCTTTAAATAAAGTAGGCAATATCAATACTGCTGCGTTCAGCTCCATATCTATATGAAAAAAATACTTTGAAACGATGCCATCATCAATACTGTTAAAACTGACAATACACAACCATAGTGCAATACAAACCTAATAATCTAACTGAAATAAAAGATTTGAAATTTATTGACTAAAACCAAGTATTGTAAGAAACATTGAAAATTTTGATTTTTCTATCAACAGACACATACCTTTCCATTCTTGCTCTTCTTTGTTTTCAACAACCTCACGCAGAGCAGTGTCGGCGCTTGACCAAATCTTGGCTGATACTTTGGCCGATTTGTTCTGTAAATTGTAGTCGATGTATTTCCCAAACATAAGACGGACCTTATGAATGATCTGAAATCAACAACAAGAACACAACATGATTGATTTCCAAATATTTGACAACGGATACGTACCAAGAACTATTTTGCCAAATATACACCAAATAAACCCTGTAAATTTATTTTCATATGAGATTACCAGGGATGGTACTTGAGGAAGGGGTATTCTTCCTCCAGCTCCAAAGTTGTCTTTTGTTTGATGTTCTCTTTTCTGCTGATCATTGTTTTTTGGCCTGAGTTTGACCAGCCCTTTACGCATCATTACTTTGTGGCAGTCGGCAACGACTCCCGGAAGTCCCCTCACTGCTTCAACACACAGGTTGCTTGAACAGTTCCATGACAGTGGGTACCTCAAGAGACCGACATTGCCAATCGTACGAATTTGCAGGACAGCCATTTTATCAAAGCAACAAATGGGTCAGCGTGGTAACCCCCTAATCCATATTGGAGCGGCAGTCTACTTAGGATGGCAAATGCCATCAAGCAATTCGTGCACCCCTCCACCTAGCTTTAATGTTCACATTTTTGCGGTAGAGGGCGATATGAGTAGGAAGTATAATAACCTTGATACGACAGGCACATTTGTGCAGCAGAGGACGACACTAATAACGTGATACCAAATAGCTATACCACGTGGGCTCACTCGCACCTCTACGCGATAGAATATGTGAACACGCCACTAATGAACAGCGTTGTGCTTTGTCAAAGTGTCTCTTAAAGCGGGGATTCAGCCCAACATATGGGCAGGCAAAAGTTATCAGACTTTCAGTCGCTGTGTGTCTGAAAATAGATCTTGACTTCGGCCGTCGCCATTTTTGTGTTGTGGTCAAAAATGACGCTTGCGTGCTCGTTGGTCTGATTTTTGTGAAATGTTATCATGACCTTTATAATAGCAAAAATGGCGGCCTATAAGACAAAAACAAGATACTAACACATCAATCGCGAGGTAGTTAAAGGACCACGCGTAACGATTTACAGCGTCCGTTCTTTGGATCAAGGGAGGTACCGTATCGATGGCACGACACAACTTCATAAAATCGATTGCTACAACACGTCATGAGGATTTTCCATTATACAAATATGTTGAAAATTAATAACCATAATTTTTGCTCAAATAAAATTGCCACACAAAATAAACGACGGCATAATTTAGTTGCTGCGATAAACGTAGTAATATGCTATAATAAGATACCCCACTCGGACGTTTCTGTTGTGAAGCTCGCGACCAGCTAAAATGTAAACAAAAGCGCGTGGCTCAATGGTAAAAGATCGATCGGCGATAGCATGTACTCAAAAGTACCGCTGGATTTCCAAAATTTTACGACTTTTTGATAGAGCCAATACAATAAAACAAAGCCAATTACTATTGACACCTTTTTATCAATTTGTTTGATGATTTATTAACTACAATATTTTTTTATGAACGTTTGAACGAAGTCACATATATCAGTATCTTTCCCAGGCCTAGCCCCGATCGAACGGTAAAATACATACTTACTCAGACGTCCTGTAGGGCTGAATTTACCCTTTGTAAGACACAGTCGGACGTCTAGTCTACCCTTATTTGATGTTAAAAGATTAATCTGAATCATATTGGTTTTGTCATTAGTGTGGACATATTTGCGGCAGAATATAAGAAGTTGATTTAAATACATGCTCGTGATTTCCCGATTGAATGATATTTGATTTGTCACCCGAACCTCCACCGAATCAACAAGCTCAATTGTCGGTTGATGGGGTGCCCTGTGCAGACTTATGATTTTATTATGTAGTACTGTAACATGTATTCTTGCTTATTTTGAATACCAATATAATAATGAATTATTTCGGGACATATCATATACTAAAAACATTGATGCAGTTGAATTTAATCATCATTAACTCTTTATCTCTCTCTGTCTCTCTCTTCTCTCTCTCTGACTCACTGTCTCTCTCTCTCTGTGACTCTCTCTGTCTCTCTGTGTAACTGTCTCGTTCTCTCTCTCTCTCTTACTTGTCTGTCTGTCTGTCTGTCTGTCTGTCTGTCTGTCTGTCTCTCTCTCTCTCTCTCTCTCTATATATATATATATATATATATATATATATACATACATATATATATATATATATATATATATATATATATATATATATATATATATATATATATATATATATATATATATATATATATATATATATATATATATATATATATATATATATATATATTTAGGTCATTACAACTAAAACTCTCAGTCTTAATAGCTTACTCAGAACAACCACAAATGAAATGAGATCATCAGCATACATTAGAAGATTAACAACAAGCACAATTAAACTACACCGAACACAATTATTAAAACCAGAGCTCAATTCATCCATATAAATACTGAACAGATAGGTTGACAATATGCCTCCCTGTCTTATGCCATTAAACACACCAAATCAGCCAGACATAGTTCTGCCCCATCTTACACACACATCTGATAGGAGTACCATGCAACCAACCATTCTAACAGTATATCCAGGGACACCTTGTACATCTGCCATAGAGGGCTTTCAAGGAACTAAGTAAACAAATATCAATATTTGATTTTTGGGAAATCTACACATACAACAGCACTTAAAACAGATAAGAGCAAAAATTTCATGTGTGGGAAAATGTCAATATCTTACGATTTTTTCTCTCCTTATAACGAATAACTTACAGTTAGCCTCTCTCAGGGAATGATGCAACCTGATATTCCCCATAATACATATTACAGAAACATGACATCTGCATGATTCACATTGGAGTTTCTCTAATGATACCTCTTTAGCTAGAATGCTTACAACCCTGGCTTTACTTGCTTACTGTATAATACTGTGTCAATGAATTTGCGGCAATGTTCCTTAAGCCTGCATAATGCATCTACTAGTGATTTGCTCGGGACAACGAGCCCTTCCTTTGCACCTCGGAAATTCTTCTGGTCATGTAAATCATTGACTACAGAAATTTTGTTTCTGCATATTGCACACAACTTAATTTCCGGGCAATATAGCCAGAGACATATGCTAGAACATTCACTTTCTGTGTGGAAAGGCCTTTGTCAATTCATCAGTTAATTGCAGCGCAGAAATCCCAACTTGTGTTTGACCTTAGTCAGACATACTCGCAAGTCATAACGAAATTGGTTGTCTTATTATAACAAGATCTTTGGTAATATATCGACAAATGATCCCTGATAGCCCTATATGGGGCTGAATCCTCTCTTTAAAATCACAAGGAATTTTGGATAATTGGGGTGTGGTCGCCTCGACTTATCAGAAGACTCCATATCGTCAACATTATCAGCCAGACGCCAAGCCCCTTGACATTGGATCGACAGTCCTACGTGCTTTTGTTGCTTTCACGGTAGCACCGTAACAGGCTGGGCCAAAAGTCAGTCATCAACTCAAGAGCAATAAGACATATTACTACGTCAAGCAAGGCCGCAGAGCTTGTTATTTATGTCGAGCACGGCAACAAAGTCAATAATTTGAGTCGAGCGTGACACACCTCACAGTCACGACGTTATCATCCTAGCGACAAACCACACAATTTCGACGAGGTAATCCTAGCGACAAACCACACAGTTACGACGACATCATTCTAGTGATAAACCACACAGTTACGACGACATTATCCGAGCGACAAACCACACAGTTACGACGACATTATCCTGTAGACAAACCACATCGTCACGACGACATCCTCCCAGTGACAAACCACACAGTAACGATGACATCATCCAAGGGACAAAGCACACAGTTACGACGACATAATCCTGTAGACAAACCACATCGTTACGACGACATCATCCTGTAGATAAACCACACAGTTACGACGACATCATCCTGTAGACAAACCACATCGTTACGACGACATCCTCCCAGTGACAAACCACACAGTAACGATGACATTATCCCAGCGACAAACCACACAGTTACGACGACATAATCCTGAAGACAAACCACACAGTTACGACGACATTATCATGGAGACAAACCACACAATTACGACGACATCCTCCCAGTGACAAACCACACATTAACGATGACATCATCCTAGCGACAAACCACACGGTTACGACGACATCATCCTAGCGAAAAAAAACACAGTCACGACGACATAATCCTAGTGACAAACCAAACATTTACGACGACCTCATCCTAGTTTCAAACCACACAGTTACGACGACATCATCCTAACGACAAAACCCAAACAGTTACGACGACATCATCCCAGACATAAACCCCACAGTTACGACGACATCATCCAAGTGACCAGCCAAACAGTTACAACGACATCGCCATAGGGTCAAACACACAGTTACGACGACATAATCCTAGTTTCAAACCACACAGTTACGACGACATAATTTTAGTTTCAAACCACACGGTTACGACGACATCATTTTAGTGACAAACCACACAGTTACGATATCATTCTAGTGACAAACCACACATTTATGACGACATAATTCTAGTGACAAACCACACATTTACGACGACATCATTCTAGTGACAAACCACACAGTTACGACGACATCATCCTAGCGAAAAAAAACACAGTCACGACGACATAATCCTAGTGACAAACCAAACATTTACGACGACCTCATCCTAGTTTCAAACCACACAGTTACGACGACATCATCCTAACGACAAAACAAACAGTTACGACGACATCATCCCAGACATAAACCCCACAGTTACGACGACATCATCCAAGTGACCAGCCAAACAGTTACAACGACATCGCCATAGGGTCAAACACACAGTTACGACGACATAATCCTAGTTTCAAACCACACAGTTACGACGACATAATTTTAGTTTCAAACCACACGGTTACGACGACATCATTTTAGTGACAAACCACACAGTTACGATATCATTCTAGTGACAAACCACACATTTATGACGACATAATTCTAGTGACAAACCACACATTTACGACGACATCATTCTAGTGACAAACCACACAGTTACGACGTCATCTTTCTAGTGACAAACAACACAGTTACGACGACATCAACCTAGCGACAAACCACACAGTTACGACGACATAATTTTAGTTTCAAACCACACGGCTACGACAACATCATCCTGGGGACAAACCTCACAGCTACGACAATATCATCCTAGCGGCAACATTATCCTGGGGGTAGTCCTTAATCTAGATTGGAGTGGCGGTCTGTTTGGGATGACAGATGCTATCAAACAATTGTGTCCCAGATGCAATGTTCATTGGTGTGGCCGAGGGCGATAAGCGGGGGAAATGTAGACGCCTTAAAACGACAGGCAGTGGGATATGGGAAAGGCTTCATATAAACCAAGCCCCATGGGTAAAGTGGATAAAACGACAGTGGGATATGGATTGAGGTTGGGGGTACGGTTTGGAAAGGCTTCATATAAACCAAGCCCCATGGTACAGCAGTGGATCAGAGTAATGGATTGGGAATTCCATAGGCTTACAAGTCAGTAATTGGCGAGTCACATCAGAGAGAGATTGCTGGTGACTTTAATTGCAATCTAACATCAAACTACAAATTCCATAGTACTTGACATGAGAAGAACTATCTCCATTAGCAGTACAGAAAAACTCAGTGTCCCGCTAACCCCCCACATCAAATACATACTGATAATCTACACATAACAAGCCTTCATAAATCAGACGAATGTATGCCGCCCGGGTTGTTACTGTCTGTTGCTTGCTGTATGAGAGGGAAATACCAGGAATGTGGTGGGCGCTGAAAGTTTTTATCGAGGGAACACGCTGGAATCAAATCATTAGTTTATCGCTTGGATCTTGATCTGATGAGTTCCCTTGGTACGACAGCTATAGAATGATGTCGATTGCTTTGGCTTAATGATGCTGGTAAAAGTGGCATTAACGAAATGGACCACAAATATAGGTTAATTTGTAGGAGAGGAACCACTTGTGCGCTTGAACGATCCTGTATTCAAGTGCTGTGACAAACACTTGTGACCCACATCTAATATTTAGTCAATTTCAATTATCTAACAAGTTATTGCAGAACTAATAATTTGATGTTTCTGTGTGGTCTTGTTGATTTAAAGAGGATGCCTTACAATAAACGTGTTTCACTGTGCAGGGATGGTGTAATCTTGCAAGAATTATTGCCTGAAATTCGCACGGCTATCTGATATATCTTTATTCCAACATAACCAGCTCTTACCGCAGAGATTAAATCTTGATTTGTATGGAATCCATCTTCACATTGATCATACTGACGTCACTATCCACGTAGCAAGGTCACAATCAGAACCATGCGTGACATCATTTACTGGTGGTTCAAGCTGCTGGAGACAGTTAGTCGTCTTGGGACAAATGCCGCATGATTGAATGTACGCCTTGTATGTAAAAACCATTACATCAAATAGCAAGGTATTTGTTGAAAATAATATATGTAGACGCCATGTTAGACAAATGACAAACACATATGAACCTTGTTAGTCGTAGACTAAAATTACTTAAAAGACATACGAAGCCCACACAATGTTTAATAAACTACATCTTTTGATCTTCGTGTACATTTCAAGCAATGTATTGCAAGGAGTTCGCGAGTTCATTGAGAAGATTGATTTACTACAAACCTGTCATTGTAACTAGATTGTGCAAAACTCATTGTAGTGAACCCAATTCACTATCAGGATACGGAGATACCGTTAGAATAGGAAGGTGTAGTTATGATATCACGAAGTTGTGGGAGGGAAAAAAAAACAGAGGGTTGTCCAGCTGTTCAAGCACTCACTGAGAAGTAAAGCCTGTTAGGAAACTCTTCTGCAAGACCGCTATAGTTGGCTAGGTTTGACTCTAGGTAAACATTGGCCATCTGGTTGTCGCAGAGATCACCATTTCGTTATCAGGATAAAGCAATATCGTCAGAATGGGTCCAAAAACTATTGACTTACTAAGAAGTGAAGTGAAGCCTCGTCACAACAGCCAGCCTTTACGTGACCGAATTCACACCGTTTCCCGAATACAGCCATATCAAAAGAGAATGCAAACTATTTATACGAAAGAAAAAGACAAGCACCAGAATCCGTGGCCATTTTAATGTCTACCAAATATGCTCAAGATTAAAACAACTCGACCCCATAAAAAAACTATTCCACATCTTATCAAAATATACCATGAACAACAAACATACTGTACATTAGCATACCATATCACATGTTTAAATGGAAGCAATGTCTACCGGGAGTTTATTTAGGAGGGGGAAGAGTAAAAGCCACAATATTCGCCATGGTGGTGATCTGGATGATGATGACGTCATTTGAGAAATAGTGCCCAACAGAAGCTCCGTGTAATACGGCATATACATCAAACACACACACTGGATCGCACGCACATATATGGCTTTCTCACACACGTACCCACGAGGAAATAGTGCATCAAAACAAGCAGGTACACCAGCCTGACAACTGGCGAACTATTTCAACCATATTAACAAATAAACCACTCTCCACATTTCTTCTTACCACGCTGCACTGAACCACACCTCCAATGTACCCTCCACACATTAAAACCCATCCACTCTCACAATGTATTGCCAGTAAGACCCGTCCGTTACAGGGCCTCTACACACATAGCCACTCCCATACCCCCTCCCACACACAGAGCAGCCACCCCTTTCTTGCCACCCGTTCTCTGCAGTCCGTGTAACAGTGTCACTAGGATCCTAGCCCCGGAAGCGCCGATGGGGTGGCCCAGTGCGATGGCTCCCCCACTCACGTTCACCTGGAAAGCAATGGTCAATAGCAACATCAGAAGGCGATCACAAGTCATGCTTTATAGAGCAGGCATTACATAAAATATAAAAGAAACAACATGGCTTATGAGATGTAGAGGAACTAAATGACTTAAGCTGCCTTCGATCACAAAAGCTGCTGGTTTACCTTCGATACATCCACATTAAGCTCCTTCACAACAGCTATTGACTGTGCTGCAAATGCTTCATTCAATTCAAATAAGTCGACGTCGTCAGTCGACCAAGCCGCCTTCTCCAACTGCGTCCAAAGCACATGAAACGCCACCAGATATAAGTCAGAGAATTTGCATTACGAATTTGAAGTATGCAAAAACTCATTTGTGGCAATGCATCTTCAATTCTGTCGAGGAATAGCATTTATTGGGAGTCACGGTAGAAATAAGAATGGCCTCGTATAAAGATTTACATGAAGAAATTAAGTTATTCATGGCAAAAGAAACCCCCCACGAAGAGTATTTGAAACACTAATGCAACATCGCTGTGGTCCCAGCAATTCAGTAATTGATAACTGATTGCGACTTACATACCTATATGGTGTTAACAAAAACAACATAGAACATTATCAGGTCATACACAGTCATTTTTATCATCCATTATCTTATCGACGCAAACAGTCTGTTATATACGCCATGAATGACCATGAAGTTTATTAACTACGACGAGTAAGGCAAGAATGTCTGTTGTCAGACAAGGCTAGAATGTTTGTTATCTATGCCAAGGAAAGCAGATCTGCTATCCATGCCGTAGAAGACTGATACATCAGCTTTAAACTAAGTCTTTTATAGCTACCTTTGATGTTTATTGTGTGAATCAGGTAAGTTAAGAGACTTGAACTTCGCCATCAAGTCCACATAAGCAAATGCCTCACCGCTTTCTTGACCGCATTCAGTGGACCAATACCCATGATAGCTGGGTCCACCCCGACGTGCGACCACGACACGATCCTAGCTAGAGGCGTGAGCCCGCGCTGCTGGGCTTGTGCTGCGCTGGTCAGTACCACAGCAGCCGCGCCGTCATTGAGACCTAACAGACAGAATGACGTCATTTTATTGACACAAACCACACAGTCAGGACGATATCATTGTATTGACAAACCACCCATTACAGCGACATCATCTTTGTGGCATTGCTCGGAGTCATTCTATCAAAGACACAAATGGATCAGCGTGGGTAGCCCTTTATCTAGATTGGAGTGGTGGTCTGCAGAGGATGGTAAATGATATCAAGCAATTTGTGCACCCCTCCACACAGATATAATGTTCACATTGGTGTGGCAGAGGGCGAAAAGCGTGGGAAATATAGACACCTTAAAGCGACAGGCTGTGTATCGGGGGCGGGGATGGGGGGAGTGGTGTGGGGAGGGGGGGGGGGGAGGTTGGTTCGTATTGGTACGATTTAGAAAGGCTTCATTTAAACCAAGCCCCATGGTACAGTAGTGGATCAGAGTAATGGATTGGGAATTCCCAAGCCTTACACGTCAGTAATTGGTGTGTCACATCAGAAAGAGATTGCTGCTGGCTAAAAATGCATGCTAACATCAAACTATAGATTCCATTGTACATTCCATGAGAAGTACGTCATTCTATGCTTGTTGATATGCATCCCCGGGTGTCTCTGGGGTAACTTGGCATGACTATGGAACAGTTGGTCTGTAGACCCCGGCCCAGATAACGTAGGTCAGAGATGAACCATTAATTACAGTGGGGAGGCATTCAGAAGACACAATGGCTGGTCGATTAGCATTGGTTAGAGAGCGTCCCTAAGCCGTGTCGCTAAATAACGAGACCGAATGCGTAATTTCAAGTCCACTCTATTCAACTACGAGTTACTTTACAGCATAACTTATCGACACAATCATAGCAGGTGCGCATATACGATCAAAATCGTAATACATCGTAAAATTTACACGGAATCATGAGTAAGGCATAACCGACCAACCTCACCACGTAGTAACGTCATTCCGCAGTGACGTTATCACAGACTAACGCCATCCCGCCGTAACGTCATCACGCAAAACGTCACTATGCCATAAACTAATCATGCAGTGACGTTATAAAACAGTAACGTCATCATGCCACAATGTCATCATGCAGTGACGTTATCAGGTTAACAATCAAGCAATCGAACCCTGAAATATCATACATAACTGCGACACCTGGACGTCAGCTCAACAATCCTATGTGGTTTTGTTGATTTCATAGTATCGTCACCTGATGACGGCGTTGTAGTTCATGTTATTTCATAACCCCCACACAGCTTGGCGAAGCTATGAACTCTATGCTCGAGATCCATCAAATATTAAAGTCTACCTCCGGCCAGTTCCCTCGCTCTAGAAGGTTGTTGACAATGCAACATCACCATCTTAAGCGAAGTCATTAAAGATCGAGAATAGTAAACGGCGCGGATACTGTGAGAGGCCAACTGTTTTCGATAAGTTTATACGGACAATTTACCAAGCTGACATTTCTTACATATTGTAGTGGGTTTTTTCGCAATTTTCAAGCCTGTGTCCGACGTTTTTTAGCAGCAGAAAGGCTCTGCGAAACGACATTTTTCCCCGCTCTCATCAATCGCAGTGATGTCAGCCCAGTATTCCCATTTGCGGTAGCGCCACCTAACGATCGTAGTGTATTATAATTAACGAAGCGATCACCACAGCTGGGCTTGTGCTGCGCTGGTCAGTACCACAGCAGCCGCGCCGTCATTGAGACCTAACAGACAGAATGACGTCATTTTATTGACACAAACCACACAGTCAGGACGATATCATTGTATTGACAAACCACCCATTACAGCGACATCATCTTTGTGGCATTGCTCGGAGTCATTCTATCAAAGACACAAATGGATCAGCGTGGGTAGCCCTTTATCTAGATTGGAGTGGTGGTCTGCAGAGGATGGTAAATGATATCAAGCAATTTGTGCACCCCTCCACACAGATATAATGTTCACATTGGTGTGGCAGAGGGCGAAAAGCGTGGGAAATATAGACACCTTAAAGCGACAGGCTGTGTATCGGGGGGGGGGATGGGGGAGTGGTGGGGGGGGGGGGGGGGGGGAGGTTGGTTCGTATTGGTACGATTTAGAAAGGCTTCATTTAAACCAAGCCCCATGGTACAGTAGTGGATCAGAGTAATGGATTGGGAATTCCCAAGCCTTACACGTCAGTAATTGGTGTGTCACATCAGAAAGAGATTGCTGCTGGCTAAAAATGCATGCTAACATCAAACTATAGATTCCATTGTACATTCCATGAGAAGTATGCTAGCTGCGTCATTCTATGCTTGTTGATATGCATCCCCGGGTGTCTCTGGGGTAACTTGGCATGACTATGGAACAGTTGGTCTGCAGACCCCGGCCCAGATAACGTAGGTCAGAGATGAACCATTAATTCCAGTGGGGAGGCATTCAGAAGACACAGTGGCTGGTCGATTAGCATTGGTTAGAGAGCGTCCCCAAGCCGTGTCGCTAAATAACGAGACCGAATGCGTAATTCCAAGTCCACTCTATTCAACTACGAGTTACTTTACAGCATAACTTATCGACACAATCATAGCAGGTGCGCATATACGATCAAAATCGTAATACATCATAAAATTTACACGGAATCATGAGTAAGGCATAACCGACCAACCTCACCACGCAGTAACGTCATTCCGCAGTGACGTTATCACAGACTAACGCCATCCCGCCGTAACGTCATCACGCAAAACGTCACTATGCCATAAACTAATCATGCAGTGACGTTATAAAACAGTAACGTCATCATGCCACAATGTCATCATGCAGTGACGTTATCAGGTTAACAATCAAGCAATCGAACCCTGAAATATCATACATAACTGCGACACCTGGACGTCAGCTCAACAATCCTATGTGGTTTTGTTGATTTCATAGTATCGTCACCTGATGACGGCGTTGTAGTTCATGTTATTTCATGACCCCCACACAGCTTGGCGAAGCTATGAACTCTATGCTCGAGATCCATCAAATATTAAAGTCTACCTCCGGCCAGTTCCCTCGCTCTAGAAGGTTGTTGACAATGCAACATCACCATCTTAAGCGAAGTCATTAAAGATCGAGAATAGTAAACGGCGCGGATACTGTGAGAGGCCAACTGTTTTCGATAAGTTTACCCGGATCAATTTACCAAGCTGACATTTCTTACATATTGTAGTGGGTTTTTTCGCAATTTTCAAGCCTGTGTCCGACGTTTTTTAGCAGCAGAAAGGCTCTGCGAAACGACATTTTCCCCCGCTCTCATAAATCGCAGTGATATCAGCCCAGTATTCCCATTTGCGGTAGCGCCACCTAACGATCGTAGTGTATTATAATTAACGAAGCGATCACCACAGAGCCACTCGAAGTGAACCCTCTTGGCGAAGCTAAACACTTTTGAGTCTAGCTAGAGGCGTGAGCCCGCGCTGCTGGGTTTGTGTTACGCTGGTCAGTACCACAGCAGCCGCACCGCCATTGAGACCTAACAGATAGAATGCAGACATTTTATTGACAACAACTTCGCAGTCACGGCCGAGGGTGCGCTTACATATGTACAAGAGTATTTGTGATCTAAATACATTAATGTAGGTCAATCTAGCAAACGCATCGGCGGTAGGGACTAGTACACGGTATATGGCAGTCGGCAACGACTCCCGGAAGTCCCCTCACTGCTTCAACACACAGGTTGCTTGAACAGTTCCATGACAGTGGGTAAATCGTGCGTACCTCAAGAGACCGACATTGCCAATCGTACGAATTTGCAGGGCAGACATTTTATCAAAGCAACAAATGGGTCAGCGTGGTAACCCCCTAATCCATATTGGAGCGGCAGTTTACTTAGGATGGCAAATGCCATCAAGCAATTCGTGCACCCCTCCACCCAGCTTAAATGTTCACATTTTGGCGGTAGAGGGCGATATGAGTAGGAAGTATAATAACCTTAATACGACAGGCACATTTGTGCAGCAGAGGACGACACCAATAACGTGATATCAAATAGCTATACCACGTGGGCTCACTCGCACCTCTACGCGATAGAATATGTGAACACGCCACCAATGAACAGCGTTGTGCTTTGTCAAAGTGTCTCTTAAAGCGGGGATTCAGCCCAACATATGGGCAGGCAAAAAGTTTTCAGACTTTCAGTCGCTGTGTGGCACTGCGGTGTCTGAAAATAGATCTTGACTTCGGCCGTCGCCATTTTTGTGTTGTGGTCAAAAATAACGCTTGCGTGCTCTGATTTTTGTGAAATGTTATCATGACCTTTATAATAGCAAAAATGGCGGCCTATAAGACAAAAACAAGATACTAACACATCAATCGCGAGGTAGTTAAAGGACCACGCGTAACGATTTACAGCGTCCGTTCTTTGGATTAAGGGAGGTACCGTTATCGATGGCACGACACAACTTCATAAAACCGATTGCTACTACACATCATGAGGATTTTCCGTTATACAAATATGTTGAAAATTAATAACCATAATTTTTGCTCAAATAAAATTGCCACACAAAATAAACGACGGCATAATTTAGTTGCTGCGATAAACGTAGTAATATGCTATAATAAGATACCCCACTCGGACGTTTCTGTTGTCAAGCTCGCGACCAGCGCGCCACCTGGTTTCGTGGAAGCTAAAATGTAAACAAAAGCGCGTGGCTCAATGGTAAAAGATCGATCGGCGATAGTATGTACTCAAAAGTACAGCTGTATTTCCAAAATTTTACGACTTTTTGATAGAGCCAATACAATAAAACAAAGCCAATTACTATTTACACCTTTTTATCAATTTGTTTGATGATTTATTAACTACAATATTTTTTTATGAACGTTTGAACGAAGTCACATATATCAGTATCTTTCCCAGGCCTAGCCCCGATCGAACGGTAAAATACATACTTACTCAGACGTCCTGTAGGGCTGAATTTACCCCTTTTTAAGACACAGTCGGACGTCTAGTCTACCCTTATTTGATGTTAAAAGATTAATCTGAATCATATTGGTTTTGTCAATAGTGTGGACATATTTGCGGCGGAATATAAGAAGTTGATTTAAATACATGCTCGTGATTTCCCGATTGAATGATATTTGATTTGTCACCCGAACCTCCACCGAATCAACAAGCTCAATTGTCGGTTGATGGGGTGTCCTGTGCAGACTTATGATTTTATTATGTAGTACTGTAACATGTATTCTTGCTTATTTTGAATACCAATATAATAATGAATTATTTCAGGACATATGATATACTAAAAACATTGATGCAGTTGAATTTAATCATCATTAACTCTCTTTCTCTCTCTCTCTGACTCACTGTCTCTCTCTCTGACTCTCTCTGTCTCTCTGTGTAACTGTCTCGTTCTCTCTCTCTTACTTGTCTGTCTCTGTCTGTCTGTCTGTCTGTCTCTCTCTCTCTCTCTCTCTCTCTCTCTCTCTCTCTCTCTCTCTCTCTCTCTCTCTCTCTCTCTCTCTCTCTCTATATATATATATATATATATATATATATATATATATATATATATATATATATATATATATATATAAGATCATTACAACTAAATCTCTCAGTCTTAATAGCTTACTCAGAACAACCACAAATGAAATGAGATCATCAGCATACATTAGAAGATTAACAACAAGCACACTTAAACTACACCGAACACAATTATTAAAACCAGAGCTCAATTCATCCATATAAATACTGAACAGATAGGTTGACAATATGCCTCCCTGTCTTATGCCATTAAACACACCAAATCAGCCAGACATAGTTCTGCCCCATCTTACACACACATCTGATAGGAGTACCATGCAACCAACCATTCTAACAGTATATCCAGGGACACCTTGTACATCTGCCATAGAGGGCTTTCAAGGAACTAAGTAAACAAATATCAATATTTGATTTTTCGGAAATCTACACATACAACAGGACTTAAAACAGATAAGAGCAAAAATTTCATGTGTGGGAAAATGTCAATATCTTACGATTTTTTCTCTCCTTATAACGAATAACTTACAGTTAGCCTCTCTCAGGGAATGATGCAACCTGATATTCCCCATAATACATATTACAGAAACATGACATCTGCATGATTCACATTGGAGTTTCTCTAATGATACCTCTTTAGCTAGAATGCTTACAACCCTGGCTTTACTTGCTTACTGTATTATACTGTGTCAATGAATTTGCGGCAATGTTCCTTAAGCCTGCATAATGCATCTACTAGTGATTTGCTCGAGACAACGAGCCCTTCCTTTGCACCTCGGAAATTCTTCTGGTCAAGTAAATCATTGACTACAGAAATTTTGTTTCTGCATATTGCACACAACTTAATTTCCGGGCAATATAGCCAGAGACATATGCTAGAACATTCACTTCCTGTGTGGAAAGGCCTTTGTCAATTCATCAGTTAATTGCAGCGCAGAAATCCCAACTTGTGTTTGACCTTAGTCAGACATACTCGCAAGTCATAACGAAATTGGTTGTCTTATTATAACAAGATCTTTGGTAATATATCGACAAATGATCCCTGATAGCCCTATATGGGGCTGAATCCTCTCTTTAAAATCACAAGGAATTTTGGATAATAGGGGTGTGGTCGCCTCGACTAATCAGAAGACTCCATATCGTCAACATTATCAGCCAGACGCTGAGCCCCTTGACATTGGATCGACAGTCCTACGTGCTTTTGTTGCTTTCACGGTAGCACCGTAACAGGCTGGGCCAAAAGTCAGTCATCAACTCAAGAGCAATAACACATATTACTACGTCAAGCAAGGCCGCAGAGCTTGTTATTTATGTCGAGCACGGCAACAAAGTCAATAATTTGAGTCGAGCGTGACACACCTCACAGTCACGACGTTATCGTCCTAGCGACAAACCACACAGTTTCGACGAGGTAATCCTAGCGACAAACCACACAGTTACGACGACATCATTCTAGTGATAAACCACACAGTTACGACGACATTATCCGAGCGACAAACCACACAGTTACGACGACATTATCCTGAAGACAAACCACACAGTTACGACGACATTATCCTCTAGACAAACCACATCGTTACGACGACATCCTCCCAGTGACAAACCACACAGTTACGACGACATAATCCTGAAGACAAACCACACAGTTACGACGACATTATCCGAGCGACAAACCACACAGTTACGACGACATAATCCTGAAGACATACCACACAGTTACGACGACATTATCCTGTAGACAAACCACATCGTCACGACGACATCCTCCCAGTGACAAACCACACAGTAACGATGACATCATCCAAGGGACAAAGCACACAGTTACGACGACATAATCCTGTAGACAAACCACATCGTTACGACGACATCATCCTGTAGACAAACCACACAGTTACGACGACATTATCATGGAGACAAACCACACAATTACGACGACATCCTCCCAGTGACAAACCACACATTAACGATGACATCATCCTAGTGACAAACCACACGGTTACGACGACATCATCCTAGCGAAAAAAAACACAGTCACGACAACATAATCCTAGTGACAAACCAAACATTTACGACGACCTCATCCTAGTTTCAAACCACACAGTTACGACGACATCATCCTAACGACAAAACAGTTACGACGACATCATCCCAGACATAAACCCCACAGTTACGACGACATCATCCAAGCGACCAGCCAAACAGTTACAACGACATCGCCATAGGGACAAACCACACAGTTACGACGACATAATCCTAGTTTCAAACCACACAGTTACGACGACATAATTTTAGTTTCAAACCACACGGTTACGACGACATCATTTTAGTGACAAACCACACAGTTACGATATCATTCTAGTGACAAACCACACATTTACGACGACATCATTCTAGTGACAAACCACACATTTACGACGACATCATTCTAGTGACAAACCACACAGTTACGACGTCATCTTTCTAGTGACAAACAACACAGTTACGACGACATCAACCTAGCGACAAACCACACAGTTACGACGACATAATTTTAGTTTCAAACCACACGGCTACGACAACATCATCCTGGGGACAAACCTCACAGCTACGACAATATCATCCTAGCGGCAACATTATCCTGGGGGTAGTCCTTAATCTAGATTGGAGTGGCGGTCTGTTTGGGATGACAGATGCTATCAAACAATTGTGTCCCAGATGCAATGTTCATTGGTGTGGCCGAGGGCGATAAGCGGGGGAAATGTAGACGCCTTAAAACGACAGGCAGTGGGATATGAGAGATTGAGGTTGGGGGCACGGTTTGGAAAGGCTTCATATAAACCAAGCCCCATGGTACAGCAGTGGATCAGAGTAATGGATTGGGAATTCCATAGGCTTACAAGTCAGTAATTGGCGATTCACATCAGAGAGAGATTGAGGTGACTTTAATTGCACGGTAACATCAAACTACAAATTCCATAGTACTGACATGAGAAGAACTATCTCCATTAGCAGTACAGAAAAACTCAGTGTCCCGCTAACCCCCCACATCAAATACATACTGATAATCTACACATAACAAGCCTTCATAAATCAGACGAATGTATGCCGCCCGGGTTGTTACTGTCTGTTGCTTGCTGTATGAGAGGGAAATACCAGGAATGTGGTGGGCGCTGAAAGTTTTTATCGAGGGAACACGCTGGAATCAAATCATTAGTTTATCGCTTGGATCTTGATCTGATGAGTTCCCTTGGTACGACAGCTATAGAATGATGTCGATTGCTTTGGCTTAATGATGCTGGTAAAAGTGGCATTAACGAAATGGACCACAAATATAGGTTAATTTGTAGGAGAGGAACCACTTGTGCGCTTGAACGATCCTGTATTCAAGTGCTGTGACAAACACTTGTGACCCACATCTAATATTTAGTCAATTTCAATTATCTAACAAGTTATTGCAGAACTAATAATTTGATGTTTCTGTGTGGTCTTGTTGATTTAAAGAGGATGCCTTACAATAAACGTGTTTCACTGTGCAGGGATGGTGTAATCTTGCAAGAATTATTGCCTGAAATTCGCACGGCTATCTGATATATCTTTATTCCAACATAACCAGCTCTTACCGCAGAGATTAAATCTTGATTTGTATGGAATCCATCTTCACATTGATCATACTGACGTCACTATCCACGTAGCAAGGTCACAATCAGAACCATGCGTGACGTCATTTACTGGTGGTTCAAGCTGCTGGAGACAGTTAGTCGTCTTGGGACAAATGCCGCATGATTGAATGTACGCCTTGTATGTAAAAACCATTACATCAAATAGCAAGGTATTTGTTGAAAATAATATATGTAGACGCCATGTTAGACAAATGACAAACACATATGAACCTTGTTAGTCGTAGACTAAAATTACTTAAAAGACATACGAAGCCCACACAATGTTTAATAAACTACATCTTTTGATCTTGGTGTACATTTCAAGCAATGTATTGCAAGGAGTTCGCGAGTTCACTGAGAAGATTGATTTACTGCAAACCTGTCATTCTAACTACATATTGCAAAACTCATTGTAGTGAACCCAATTCATTATCAGGATACGGAGATACCGTTAGAATAGGAAGGTGTAGTTATGATATGACGAAGTTGTGGGAGGGAAAAACAGAGGGTTGTCCAGCTGTTCAAGCACTCACTGAGAAGTAAAGCCTGTTAGGAAACTCTTCTGCAAGACCGCTATAGTTGGCTAGGTTTGACTCTAGGTAAACATTGGCCATCTGGTTGTCGCAGAGATCACCATTTCGTTATCAGGATAAAGCAATATCGTCAGAATGGGTCCAAAAACTATTGACTTACTAAGAAGTGAAGCCTCGTCACAACAGCCAGCCTTTACGTGACCGAATTCACACCGTTTCCCGAATACAGCCATATCAAAAGAGAATGCAAACTATTTATACGAAAGAAAAAGACAAGCACCAGAATCCGTGGCCATTTTAATGTCTACCAAATATGCTCAAGATTAAAACAACTCGACCCCATAAAAAAACTATTCCACATCTTATCAAAATATACCATGAACAACAAACATACTGTACATTAGCATACCATATCACATGTTTAAATGGAAGCAATGTCTACCGGGAGTTTATTTAGGAGGGGGAAGAGTAAAAGCCACAATATTCGCCATGGTGGTGATCTGGATGATGATGACGTCATTTGAGAAATAGTGCCCAACAGAAGCTCCGTGTAATACGGCATATACATCAAACACACACACTGGATCGCACGCACATATATGGCTTTCTCACACACGTACCCACGAGGAAATAGTGCATCAAAACAAGCAGGTACACAAGCCTGACAACTGGCGAACTATTTCAACCATATTAACAAATAAACCACTCTCCATATTTCTTCTTACCACGCTGCACTGAAACACACCTCCAATGTACCCTCCACACATTAAAACCCATCCACTCTCACAATGTATTGCCAGTAAGACCCGTCCGTTACAGGGCCTCTACACACATAGCCACTCCCATACCCCCTCCCACACACAGCGCAGCCACCCCTTTCTTGCCACCCGTTCTCTGCAGTCCGTGTAACAGTGTCACTAGGATCCTAGCCCCGGAAGCGCCGATGGGGTGGCCCAGTGCGATGGCTCCCCCACTGACGTTCACCTGGAAAGCAATGGTCAATAGCAACATCAGAAGGCGATCACAAGTCATGCTTTATAGAGCAGGCATTACATAAAATATCAAAGAAACAACATGGCTTATGAGATGTAGAGGAACTAAATGACTTAAGCTGCCTTCGATCACAAAAGCTGCTGGTTTACCTTCGATACATCCACATTAAGCTCCTTCACAACAGCTATTGACTGTGCTGCAAATGCTTCATTCAATTCAAATAAGTCGACGTCGTCAGTCGACCAAGCCGCCTTCTCCAACTGCGTCCAAAGCACATGAAACGCCACCAGATATAAGTCAGAGAATTTGCATTACGAATTTGAAGTATGCAAAAACTCATTTGTGGCAATGCATCTTCAATTCTGTCGAGGAATAGCATTTATTGGGAGTCACGGTAGAAATAAGAATGGCCTCGTATAAAGATTTACAACAAGAAATTAAGTTATTCATGGCAAAAGAAACCCCCCACGAAGAGTATTTGAAACACTAATGCAACATGGCTGTGGTCCCAGCAATTCAGTAATTGATAACAGATTGCGACATACATACCTATATGGTGTTAACAAGAACAACAAAGAAAATTATCTGGTCATACACAGTCATTTATATCATCCATTATCTTACCGTCGCAAACAGTCTGTTATATACGCTATGAATGACCATGAAGTTTATTAACTACGACGAGTAAGGCAAGAATGTCTGTTGTCAGACAAGGCTAGAATGTTTGTTATCTATGCCAAGGAAAGCAGATCTGCTATCCATGCCGTAGAAGACTGATACATCAGCTTTAAACTAAGTCTTTTATAGCTACCTTTGATGTTTATTGTGTGAATCAGGTAAGTTAAGAGACGTGAACTTCGCCATCAAGTCCACATAAGCAAATGCCTCACCGCTTTCTTGACCGCATTCAGTGGACCAATACCCATGATAGCTGGGTCCACCCCGACGTGCGACCACGACACGATCCTAGCTAGAGGCGTGAGCCCGCGCTGCTGGGCTTGTGCTGCGCTGGTCAGTACCACAGCAGCCGCGCCGTCATTGAGACCTAACAGACAGAATGACGTCATTTTATTGACACAAACCACACAGTCAGGACGATATCATTGTATTGACAAACCACCCATTACAGCGACATCATCTTTGTGGCATTGCTCGGAGTCATTCTATCAAAGACACAAATGGATCGGCGTGGGTAGCCCTTTATCTAGATTGCAGTGGTGGTCTGCAGAGGATGGTAAATGATATCAAGCAATTTGTGCACCCCTCCACACAGATATAATGTTCACATTGGTGTGGCAGAGGGCGAAAAGCGTGGGAAATATAGACACCTTAAAGCGACAGGCTGTGTATCGGGAGCGGGGATGGGGGGAGTGGTGTGGAGAGGGTGGGGGGGGGGGGGGGGTGGTTCGTATTGGTACGATTTAGAAAGGCTTCATTTAAACCAAGCCCCATGGTACAGTAGTGGATCAGAGTAATGGATTGGGAATTCCCAAGCCTTACACGTCAGTAATTGGTGTGTCACATCAGAAAACGATTTCGTCATCACGCAAAACGTCACTATGCCATAAATTAAAAATGCAGTGACGTTATAAAACAATAACGTCATCATGCCACAATATCATCATGCAGTGACGTTATCAGGTTAACAATCAAGCAATCGAACCATGAAATATCATACATAACTGCGATTGTACAACGTCATACACAGGAACACAGACATATAGAATGAACTGAGTTGATAATGCCCATCATCATCATCCTCGTAATGAATGAGGAAGATAATGCCCATCATCATCATCCTCGTAATGAATGAGGAAGATAATGCCCGTCATCATCATCCTCGTAATGAATGAGGAAGATAATGCCCATCATCATCATTCTCGTAATGAATGAGGAAGATAATGCCCATCATCATCATTCTCGTAATGAATGAGGAAGATAATGCCCATCATCATCATCATCCTCGTAATGAATGAGGAAGATAATGCCCGTCATCATCATCATCGTAATGAATGAGGAAGATAATGCCCATCATCATCATCCTCGTAATGAATGAGGAAGATAATGCCCGTCATCATCATCCTCGTAATGAATGAAGAAGATAATGCCCGTCACTATCATCCTCGTAATGAATGAGGAAGATTATGCCCAAAGTATCATCCTCATATTAGATAAAGATGGATGGTTTGTCCGGTCGCGAACACTACCATCGTGTTTCGTCACCAGGACGTGGGGACGTTAAACAAAACATTACACGTCTTACGTCGTTGGTAGAGAAACTTGTTCGTTGTTCGTTATTTTGGATTGATGCCGTTTTTGACATCAAAGGTCATTTTCGGCACTGAATAGAGAACCGTTTACGTAATTTCCGGCTTTATAGACGGCTGTGTGTGGAGAATCCAAGAACCAGCCAATAGTAATGAATCAACCTCCTCCGACAGCGTGCTCTGAGTCGAGCTGTGGATGTACAGGTGAAGTGAAGGAAGGCGCGCACGCGCTGGTCGGTGGGTAGGGCGTGGCTCCGATTGTCTTCACCACGAATGACAACCACGACAATGGACTGGGTCATCTACTGCATCACAACAGATGCCATAAGACCGCATGTAACTGACCGGTCAAGTAGTCAGTCATCAAGCCTAGAGCAACAACACGCGCTGACATTAGCATTAATAGTAATCTATGTTTGGGTCAACAACACGCGCTGACATTATCATCAATAGTCATCAATGTTTGGGTCCATATGTGGCGAGCAGTAGAGACGAGGGGTGCTCTGAAGGCATGTGCAAAGTTCAGATGTCAGATAACAAAAATATCATGGCGGCCGATTACTGTTTATTTAACATTGTACACGTTTAGATGAAAGATCACTCGCTGGATGCCTGATCTAGGACAGCACGCAGTTTGTAGTGAAGCCATGCGTTAACGGTGTTTATTTTCGCGTTAAGCATTCTCAATTGCGGTGTAGCAGCTAACCCAATACTCGGCCAACTGAACAACGACATATATAAAACGCCCGATCTGTTGATGAGGAAGTTCAAACATTTGGTAGATCCTCTTCGTTAATGAATCTGTATTTGATGAGGTCATTCAGTGAGACGCATATGGTCTGTGCAGGATGGGACTGTTCGTTTAATTTAACATTAACCGCAAACTGAAACGTTCAATGAAGCATATTTAACGTCATGAACAAATTACATTCTAATCATAATTCACTAATTGCGTCTTCGTTTGCAAACAAAGGTTTCCGTACTTTGGCAGTCAGGACGGTCTCGTAATTTGCCTGTGAATCTCTTGCAGACAATGCAACGTCAAAAAAACGCCCCTTTAAAATCTTTCGAAATGCTTCATTGAAGTCTTCGTTTTTGGCGGCGTACACAATGGGATTCGTGAAAGCATTACAGCGCACAGCAATGCCGGCAAACTGCTCCCACACGTGGAGCCAGAGAGGATCCTCGTCCTTCACCTTCATGGCGAATGGTAACGACAGGAAGTAGGGAAGCCATGACAAGTAGAAGATGCCGAGCACTGTGGCAAGCATCTTGGCCAGCTTCGTATTATGAGAGAAAGTGCCATTACCATTAGCAGGGGCGTTATCAATACCAAGAGTGGACTGCGAAGATGTCGACCGAACTTGCTTGGTTATGGCTACATGATGCGCATGTGCAGTACAGGCTATCTTTAAATAGAGGACCGTGGTAACGACCAGGATGGCAAACATATGGGAGAGCAACATCACTATGTAAGACTTGGATAAGACGCTGGCAAAGTTACAGTCGGTCATATTGGCGTTCCAGTGATGAGTTGACGAGGACAACACTGGGATAGTAATGCACACGTAGATCCATATAAGGGCCGAAGTCACCATGGCAACTTTCTTGGTGAAGTGTCGCTTGTAGAAGAACGGGGAGTGGATGGCAACAAACCTTTCGATGGCTATAACAAACAGCGTCGTCATGGATACACCAACTGGACAATGTGCCAGTGTGTAACTGAGAATGCAACTAACTTGATTCTTCTCCAATCCCAGGTGGGCGTGGTGAATTAGAGCGAACGTAGGGGTAGTGACGGTGCCGACGAGCAGGTCAGAGAGTGCCAGACTGCTGATGAAGACATTAGTTGGTGTGTTCAATCGGGGAAACTGGTAAATCGCCCGCAAAACGAGTATATTGCCCAGGCCGATTGGTAAGATAAGGAGGAACTGAAGAACCAAGCAGCTTATATCCACCGTGTAATACACTCCAGTAGTTGACGAGACATCGTCCACGCTAAAATTCTGTGAAGATTCCATGAATGTAGATTTCACACGAAATATGTAACCACCTCCTAACTAAAGTTAACATTTCTCAAACCACAATGGTTTTGTCCGTAAGCTTCGACAAGCTAATGGTTTTGTCCGTAAGCTTCGACAAGCTAATGGTTTTGTCCGTAAGCTTCGACAAGCTAATGGTTTTGTCCGTAAGCTTCGACAAGCTAATGGTTTTGTCCGTAAGCTTCGACAAGCTAATGGTTTTGTCCGTAAGCTTCGACAAGCTAATGGTTTTGTCCGTAAGCTTCGACAAGCTAATGGTTTTGTCCGTAAGCTTCGACAAGCTAATGGTTTTGTCCGTAAGCTTCGACAAGCTAATGGTTTTGTCCGTAAGCTTCGACAAGCTAATGGTTTTGTCCGTAAGCTTCGACAAGCTAATGGTTTTGTCCGTAAGCTTCGACAAGCTAATGGTTTTGTCCGTAAGCTTCGACAAGCTAATGGTTTTGTCCGTAAGCTTCGACAAGCTAATGGTTTTGTCCGTAAGCTTCGACAAGCTAATGGTTTTGTCCGTAAGCTTCGACAAGCTAATGGTTTTGTCCGTAAGCTTCGACAAGCTAATGGTTTTGTCCGTAAGCTTCGACAAGCTAATGGTTTTGTCCGTAAGCTTCGACAAGCTAATGGTTTTGTCCGTAAGCTTCGACAAGCTAATGGTTTTGTCCGTAAGCTTCGACAAGCTAATGGTTTTGTCCGTAAGCTTCGACAAGCTAATGGTTTTGTCCGTAAGCTTCGACAAGCTAATGGTTTTGTCCGTAAGCTTCGACAAGCTAATGGTTTTGTCCGTAAGCTTCGACAAGCTAATGGTTTTGTCCGTAAGCTTCGACAAGCTAATGGTTTTGTCCGTAAGCTTCGACAAGCTAATGGTTTTGTCCGTAAGCTTCGACAAGCTAATGGTTTTGTCCGTAAGCTTCGACAAGCTAATGGTTTTGTCCGTAAGCTTCGACAAGCTAATGGTTTTGTCCGTAAGCTTCGACAAGCTAATGGTTTTGTCCGTAAGCTTCGACAAGCTAATGGTTTTGTCCGTAAGCTTCGACAAGCTAATGGTTTTGTCCGTAAGCTTCGACAAGCTAATGGTTTTGTCCGTAAGCTTCGACAAGCTAATGGTTTTGTCCGTAAGCTTCGACAAGCTAATGGTTTTGTCCGTAAGCTTCGACAAGCTAATGGTTTTGTCCGTAAGCTTCGACAAGCTAATGGTTTTGTCCGTAAGCTTCGACAAGCTAATGGTTTTGTCCGTAAGCTTCGACAAGCTAATGGTTTTGTCCGTAAGCTTCGACAAGCTAATGGTTTTGTCCGTAAGCTTCGACAAGCTAATGGTTTTGTCCGTAAGCTTCGACAAGCTAATGGTTTTGTCCGTAAGCTTCGACAAGCTAATGGTTTTGTCCGTAAGCTTCGACAAGCTAATGGTTTTGTCCGTAAGCTTCGACAAGCTAATGGTTTTGTCCGTAAGCTTCGACAAGCTAATGGTTTTGTCCGTAAGCTTCGACAAGCTAATGGTTTTGTCCGTAAGCTTCGACAAGCTAATGGTTTTGTCCGTAAGCTTCGACAAGCTAATGGTTTTGTCCGTAAGCTTCGACAAGCTAATGGTTTTGTCCGTAAGCTTCGACAAGCTAATGGTTTTGTCCGTAAGCTTCGACAAGCTAATGGTTTTGTCCGTAAGCTTCGACAAGCTAATGGTTTTGTCCGTAAGCTTCGACAAGCTAATGGTTTTGTCCGTAAGCTTCGACAAGCTAATGGTTTTGTCCGTAAGCTTCGACAAGCTAATGGTTTTGTCCGTAAGCTTCGACAAGCTAATGGTTTTGTCCGTAAGCTTCGACAAGCTAATGGTTTTGTCCGTAAGCTTCGACAAGCTAATGGTTTTGTCCGTAAGCTTCGACAAGCTAATGGTTTTGTCCGTAAGCTTCGACAAGCTAATGGTTTTGTCCGTAAGCTTCGACAAGCTAATGGTTTTGTCCGTAAGCTTCGACAAGCTAATGGTTTTGTCCGTAAGCTTCGACAAGCTAATGGTTTTGTCCGTAAGCTTCGACAAGCTAATGGTTTTGTCCGTAAGCTTCGACAAGCTAATGGTTTTGTCCGTAAGCTTCGACAAGCTAATGGTTTTGTCCGTAAGCTTCGACAAGCTAATGGTTTTGTCCGTAAGCTTCGACAAGCTAATGGTTTTGTCCGTAAGCTTCGACAAGCTAATGGTTTTGTCCGTAAGCTTCGACAAGCTAATGGTTTTGTCCGTAAGCTTCGACAAGCTAATGGTTTTGTCCGTAAGCTTCGACAAGCTAATGGTTTTGTCCGTAAGCTTCGACAAGCTAATGGTTTTGTCCGTAAGCTTCGACAAGCTAATGGTTTTGTCCGTAAGCTTCGACAAGCTAATGGTTTTGTCCGTAAGCTTCGACAAGCTAATGGTTTTGTCCGTAAGCTTCGACAAGCTAATGGTTTTGTCCGTAAGCTTCGACAAGCTAATGGTTTTGTCCGTAAGCTTCGACAAGCTAATGGTTTTGTCCGTAAGCTTCGACAAGCTAATGGTTTTGTCCGTAAGCTTCGACAAGCTAATGGTTTTGTCCGTAAGCTTCGACAAGCTAATGGTTTTGTCCGTAAGCTTCGACAAGCTAATGGTTTTGTCCGTAAGCTTCGACAAGCTAATGGTTTTGTCCGTAAGCTTCGACAAGCTAATGGTTTTGTCCGTAAGCTTCGACAAGCTAATGGTTTTGTCCGTAAGCTTCGACAAGCTAATGGTTTTGTCCGTAAGCTTCGACAAGCTAATGGTTTTGTCCGTAAGCTTCGACAAGCTAATGGTTTTGTCCGTAAGCTTCGACAAGCTAATGGTTTTGTCCGTAAGCTTCGACAAGCTAATGGTTTTGTCCGTAAGCTTCGACAAGCTAATGGTTTTGTCCGTAAGCTTCGACAAGCTAATGGTTTTGTCCGTAAGCTTCGACAAGCTAATGGTTTTGTCCGTAAGCTTCGACAAGCTAATGGTTTTGTCCGTAAGCTTCGACAAGCTAATGGTTTTGTCCGTAAGCTTCGACAAGCTAATGGTTTTGTCCGTAAGCTTCGACAAGCTAATGGTTTTGTCCGTAAGCTTCGACAAGCTAATGGTTTTGTCCGTAAGCTTCGACAAGCTAATGGTTTTGTCCGTAAGCTTCGACAAGCTAATGGTTTTGTCCGTAAGCTTCGACAAGCTAATGGTTTTGTCCGTAAGCTTCGACAAGCTAATGGTTTTGTCCGTAAGCTTCGACAAGCTAATGGTTTTGTCCGTAAGCTTCGACAAGCTAATGGTTTTGTCCGTAAGCTTCGACAAGCTAATGGTTTTGTCCGTAAGCTTCGACAAGCTAATGGTTTTGTCCGTAAGCTTCGACAAGCTAATGGTTTTGTCCGTAAGCTTCGACAAGCTAATGGTTTTGTCCGTAAGCTTCGACAAGCTAATGGTTTTGTCCGTAAGCTTCGACAAGCTAATGGTTTTGTCCGTAAGCTTCGACAAGCTAATGGTTTTGTCCGTAAGCTTCGACAAGCTAATGGTTTTGTCCGTAAGCTTCGACAAGCTAATGGTTTTGTCCGTAAGCTTCGACAAGCTAATGGTTTTGTCCGTAAGCTTCGACAAGCTAATGGTTTTGTCCGTAAGCTTCGACAAGCTAATGGTTTTGTCCGTAAGCTTCGACAAGCTAATGGTTTTGTCCGTAAGCTTCGACAAGCTAATGGTTTTGTCCGTAAGCTTCGACAAGCTAATGGTTTTGTCCGTAAGCTTCGACAAGCTAATGGTTTTGTCCGTAAGCTTCGACAAGCTAATGGTTTTGTCCGTAAGCTTCGACAAGCTAATGGTTTTGTCCGTAAGCTTCGACAAGCTAATGGTTTTGTCCGTAAGCTTCGACAAGCTAATGGTTTTGTCCGTAAGCTTCGACAAGCTAATGGTTTTGTCCGTAAGCTTCGACAAGCTAATGGTTTTGTCCGTAAGCTTCGACAAGCTAATGGTTTTGTCCGTAAGCTTCGACAAGCTAATGGTTTTGTCCGTAAGCTTCGACAAGCTAATGGTTTTGTCCGTAAGCTTCGACAAGCTAATGGTTTTGTCCGTAAGCTTCGACAAGCTAATGGTTTTGTCCGTAAGCTTCGACAAGCTAATGGTTTTGTCCGTAAGCTTCGACAAGCTAATGGTTTTGTCCGTAAGCTTCGACAAGCTAATGGTTTTGTCCGTAAGCTTCGACAAGCTAATGGTTTTGTCCGTAAGCTTCGACAAGCTAATGGTTTTGTCCGTAAGCTTCGACAAGCTAATGGTTTTGTCCGTAAGCTTCGACAAGCTAATGGTTTTGTCCGTAAGCTTCGACAAGCTAATGGTTTTGTCCGTAAGCTTCGACAAGCTAATGGTTTTGTCCGTAAGCTTCGACAAGCTAATGGTTTTGTCCGTAAGCTTCGACAAGCTAATGGTTTTGTCCGTAAGCTTCGACAAGCTAATGGTTTTGTCCGTAAGCTTCGACAAGCTAATGGTTTTGTCCGTAAGCTTCGACAAGCTAATGGTTTTGTCCGTAAGCTTCGACAAGCTAATGGTTTTGTCCGTAAGCTTCGACAAGCTAATGGTTTTGTCCGTAAGCTTCGACAAGCTAATGGTTTTGTCCGTAAGCTTCGACAAGCTAATGGTTTTGTCCGTAAGCTTCGACAAGCTAATGGTTTTGTCCGTAAGCTTCGACAAGCTAATGGTTTTGTCCGTAAGCTTCGACAAGCTAATGGTTTTGTCCGTAAGCTTCGACAAGCTAATGGTTTTGTCCGTAAGCTTCGACAAGCTAATGGTTTTGTCCGTAAGCTTCGACAAGCTAATGGTTTTGTCCGTAAGCTTCGACAAGCTAATGGTTTTGTCCGTAAGCTTCGACAAGCTAATGGTTTTGTCCGTAAGCTTCGACAAGCTAATGGTTTTGTCCGTAAGCTTCGACAAGCTAATGGTTTTGTCCGTAAGCTTCGACAAGCTAATGGTTTTGTCCGTAAGCTTCGACAAGCTAATGGTTTTGTCCGTAAGCTTCGACAAGCTAATGGTTTTGTCCGTAAGCTTCGACAAGCTAATGGTTTTGTCCGTAAGCTTCGACAAGCTAATGGTTTTGTCCGTAAGCTTCGACAAGCTAATGGTTTTGTCCGTAAGCTTCGACAAGCTAATGGTTTTGTCCGTAAGCTTCGACAAGCTAATGGTTTTGTCCGTAAGCTTCGACAAGCTAATGGTTTTGTCCGTAAGCTTCGACAAGCTAATGGTTTTGTCCGTAAGCTTCGACAAGCTAATGGTTTTGTCCGTAAGCTTCGACAAGCTAATGGTTTTGTCCGTAAGCTTCGACAAGCTAATGGTTTTGTCCGTAAGCTTCGACAAGCTAATGGTTTTGTCCGTAAGCTTCGACAAGCTAATGGTTTTGTCCGTAAGCTTCGACAAGCTAATGGTTTTGTCCGTAAGCTTCGACAAGCTAATGGTTTTGTCCGTAAGCTTCGACAAGCTAATGGTTTTGTCCGTAAGCTTCGACAAGCTAATGGTTTTGTCCGTAAGCTTCGACAAGCTAATGGTTTTGTCCGTAAGCTTCGACAAGCTAATGGTTTTGTCCGTAAGCTTCGACAAGCTAATGGTTTTGTCCGTAAGCTTCGACAAGCTAATGGTTTTGTCCGTAAGCTTCGACAAGCTAATGGTTTTGTCCGTAAGCTTCGACAAGCTAATGGTTTTGTCCGTAAGCTTCGACAAGCTAATGGTTTTGTCCGTAAGCTTCGACAAGCTAATGGTTTTGTCCGTAAGCTTCGACAAGCTAATGGTTTTGTCCGTAAGCTTCGACAAGCTAATGGTTTTGTCCGTAAGCTTCGACAAGCTAATGGTTTTGTCCGTAAGCTTCGACAAGCTAATGGTTTTGTCCGTAAGCTTCGACAAGCTAATGGTTTTGTCCGTAAGCTTCGACAAGCTAATGGTTTTGTCCGTAAGCTTCGACAAGCTAATGGTTTTGTCCGTAAGCTTCGACAAGCTAATGGTTTTGTCCGTAAGCTTCGACAAGCTAATGGTTTTGTCCGTAAGCTTCGACAAGCTAATGGTTTTGTCCGTAAGCTTCGACAAGCTAATGGTTTTGTCCGTAAGCTTCGACAAGCTAATGGTTTTGTCCGTAAGCTTCGACAAGCTAATGGTTTTGTCCGTAAGCTTCGACAAGCTAATGGTTTTGTCCGTAAGCTTCGACAAGCTAATGGTTTTGTCCGTAAGCTTCGACAAGCTAATGGTTTTGTCCGTAAGCTTCGACAAGCTAATGGTTTTGTCCGTAAGCTTCGACAAGCTAATGGTTTTGTCCGTAAGCTTCGACAAGCTAATGGTTTTGTCCGTAAGCTTCGACAAGCTAATGGTTTTGTCCGTAAGCTTCGACAAGCTAATGGTTTTGTCCGTAAGCTTCGACAAGCTAATGGTTTTGTCCGTAAGCTTCGACAAGCTAATGGTTTTGTCCGTAAGCTTCGACAAGCTAATGGTTTTGTCCGTAAGCTTCGACAAGCTAATGGTTTTGTCCGTAAGCTTCGACAAGCTAATGGTTTTGTCCGTAAGCTTCGACAAGCTAATGGTTTTGTCCGTAAGCTTCTTTGTCAAGCTTATGGTTTTGTCTGTAAGCCTCGTCAAGCTAATGGTTTTGTCCGTAAGCTTCGACAAGCTAATGGTTTTGTCCGTAAGCTTCGTCAAGCTTGTGCTCGTACTTTTCAGTTTAGTATTTAATAAGCTGCCGTTGTGCAGTTCTATTTCAGGTTCGGAGAATATTCGATCCAACAGCTGGCCGCTCATAATCTTCCGAAAAGCATAGTTAAATTCCTTGTTCTTCCATGCATACACAATGGGATTCATGAAAGCATTACAGCGCACAGCAATGCCGGCAAACTGCTCCCACACGTGGAGCCAGAGAGGATCCTCGTCCTTCACCTTCATGGCGAATGGTAACGACAGGAAGTAGGGAAGCCATGACAAGTAGAAGATGCCGAGCACCGTGGCAAGCATCTTGGCCAGCCTAGTGTTATGGGAAAATGATACGCTTCCGTTGATGGAGCCATCCATACTGTCGAAGCTGGCGGCTGTTTGGAGAACATGTTGTTGTTTTTCGATAGCAACATGGTGAGCATGCGCAGTGCACGCAATTTTCAAATACAGCACGGTTGTCACGACGAAAATAATTAACATGTGACCCAGTAGCATAATAATGTAAGACTTGGACAAAACACTGGCAAAGTTACAGTCGTCCATTTCAGCATTCCATTTATGAGTGGTGGACGAGAGTACGGGTAGAGTGACCCACACATAGACCCAGGCAAGGACGGCTGTTATAACCGCCAACTTCCTGGTGAAGAACCTCTTGTGGTAGAACGGGAAATGAATGGCAACAAACCTTTCGATGGCTATAACAAACAACGTCGTCATGGATACACCAACTGGACAATGGGCCAGGGTGTAACTGAGAATGCAACTAACTTGATTCTTCTCCAATCCCAGGTGGGCGTGGTGAATTAGAGCGAACGTAGGGGTAGTGACGGTGCCGACGAGCAGGTCCGAGAGCGCCAGACTGTAGATGAAGACATTGGTAGGTGTCTGAAGTCGCTCGAATTGATGGATAGCTCTTAAGACGAGCAGGTTAGCGAGACATATGGGAAGGATGAGGATGAACTGGAGTACGAGACACGTAATGTTGACCGTGTAATAAACACCAGGAGGCCGCGTGCCGTTGTTCACGTCCGTAGACACCTCAGAGCCACTTATATTCTCATATAGGATATATATATATTGATGGGGTGACCACAGCGACTTGTCGTGAATAATCCGTGTGAACAGATGCGTCCTCCATAGCCCCTGTGATTTGATGTTATCCACCAGCTTCCCCCAACAGTGATCAGACTGGGCATGTCTTCAGCCCAGTCTAATTCGCGGTGAGTCACGCATCTAGCAACACGCAACTAGCCCAGCAACGACTTCAATTCATATAGGCGATGCTCCTTTCCCTGCACCAGAACTAATTTCAGAAAAATATTACCAGAGGTTTTGCGGTAAACTGGATGAGTTCTGAGTACGGTTATGGGTATTTGCCGAGATGTCTGAGAATATCGGCAGCTGGTGGCGCTGTTGGCGCTGGTGGGACAACGAGGTTCTGGCAACAACCACCACCGTGCTCATCAACGCATTAACGCTGTTTGCCAGAGCAATAAGGGTCCCCACGGAATAACGAATGTGTCTCCCCGACCACTCCACATGTCATCCACCTTGTTGATCCAGGCTGTGTGACTAATTGTTGCCGGTTGTTCAACAGCGATCAGCCTGTATGCACGTGGCCATATCAAGATATATATATATATATATATATATATATATATATATATATATATATATATATATATATATATATATATATATATATATATATATATATATATATATATATATATATATATATATATATATATATATATATGTGTACACTTATCGCATGGCACCCTGCTCTCAGCCAATCAGAGCTCGAGAAAAAGCTCGGTCTTTTTCCCATATCGCCTCAAACACAGTTTGCCGTGCGATAACTGCGTGTAGGTGCCATCGCGATAAGTATGTTATCGTATGGTCACGCGGATGATATGGGGAAAGACACTCGGACGCTCCTCATATCACCCACGTGACCATGCGATAACCAACACTTAGACGCGGATGGGACATGCTCGAGACGGTTTTCTCTAATCAATCGTATCATATGATTGGTGAACCGAAACTCGCTTAGTTAAGATCAAAAATGTCATTCTTGCGACGGCATATACAAACTGCAACGGAAGCCGTACACGACCCCTCGAGCAGCCATACCGATCAGAGGTCAATATGAAAAATAAATATCACACCATTCTGCCTGGTAACGTTCATTCCTGCAGAACAGCGCAGAGTTTTGAGAAGGTCAATATGTTCGCGTCTCTCCCAATATAAACACCAGGAAAACAAATTTGTCCGACGTTGACACTGAGTTGCTTGGCGTAAAGTTTCTCGGTCAATGTAGTCTCCGTCTTTCCAGAGCTGTTGGTTAGACGACATTTGATGAAAGCATCTGTAGATATTACCCAAACCTCACAACCACACCCCAACAACTACTTGAAAAAAAGCACCGACTCTTTCCACAACAGGTGGCAACACTACCCTGCACCCTTCCACGGGTGCCCGGCTTTCCTAAGCAGATAAATAATGTACGTTTGTTCCCTAATGGTGTCTCTGTTACATAGAGTACACAGAGGGAGGAGGATTTATATGGCTGGCTTCTGATGCGCCAAAGCCAAATTTGTAGTGGCCCGATGGAAAAAAAAACCGACCATGCTAAGTGATATAATATAATGGTATATTAGGTCCCCATGTATCAGGGTAACCGAGTCGTGTTTATTCTCAACCTACTTTGAAATGAAGGCTGATGAGAAATGTCATTCATATCGGGCCAATGATATATGATGAAGGCTCGAATGAAAATCCAAACAATCATCACCATGGTGACGAGCACGAAATACAGACTCCATTGTCCCAATGCGCCAGACCAACTCGCACAAATATTTGTTTTTGTTACAGCATATGATTTGTGAGTTACATTATGATAGTGTAAATATATTATTTATTCCGCATGTATTATGAAATAGTTAATATACGGATCAATAACTCTTCACAATCAGCCACATGTTGATGCATACATGATTACCAAAGTCCTCTTGTAAGCACCAATTACTACTACATACAACTTCTGTCAGTTACTTAATTAATACACCAAATGAGTCATCATGATATTGAATTTATCATATGCAGGGTGGATGCCACATAATTAGCTATGATAGATGGCCACTAATGATCTTGAAGTGTTTCATATTCCAGTCAACATCTAAGGTATAATGAAGGTCAGTTGTGATGAGTCGACATGGAAACAAGTACAACCACCTCCTTGTGCCACACCAGATGGGCTTCCTCGGTACAACCACCTCCTTGTGCCATACCAGAGGGGCTTTTTCAGTGCAACCACCTCCTTGTGCCATACCAGAGGGGCTTTTTCAGTACAACCACCTCATTGTGCAATACCAGAGGGGCTTTTTCAGTACAACCACCTCCTTGTGCCACACCAGATGGGCTTCCTCGGTACAACCACCTCCTTGTGCCACACCAGATGGGCTTCCTCAGTACAACCACCTCCTTGTGCCATACCAGAGGGGCTTTTTCAGTGCAACCACCTCCTTGTGCCACCCTAGATGGGCTTCCTCAGTACAACCACCTTAGTGTGCAACACCAGACAGGCTTTTTCAGAACAACCACCTCCTTGTGCCACACCAGAGGGGCTTTTCAGTGCAACCACCTCCGTGTGCCACACCAGTGGGGCTTCTTCAGCCTAACCACGTCCTTGTGCCAAATTAGTGGGGCTTCTTCAACACAACCACCTGTCACAACCACACTGACTGTGGAATATGCTTCCCAGTCTGTTGAACTATTGTATTTCTTCTATACATGGGTCAATCTTAGCTTATGTTCTCAGTGACAAGCCAGGCCACCAGGCCATGAAAGTTGGTGGCCTACATAATTATTTGGAGGCCCTTAAATAACCACAACATGGGATTTTGTTACTGAATAAGATGTTCTTAATCTCATTTATTTATGTCACAGGTGTAGTCATGTTAATTCCTATCACAGTTTAAGTTGTTGTGCCCTATCATCAACAGTAGACTGTGTATCGAGTTGAACATATGGTGGCCAACCAGGTCACCTGTTTGAGAAGTCAGGAGGCTCTAGATAAATTTCAGAGGCCAGTTCCCCCAACAATTTTAAACCCTGCCATTTATGAATCATTACTGATAATGATTGGTGCATAAAACCCTATAAAACAATTGTTATGAATTAAAGCTATTTGGCTGCTGTACCTGATGCATTGGCAGCCGTGACTGTGCCCGACCCATCCTTCACAAAGGCCGGTTTCAGCTTCTGTAAACCCTCGATTGTACATCCTGCCCTGGGGAACTCATCTTTGCTGACCATGATAGGACCTGTAAATCAGGCAATAAAAAACATTGATCTTGTCATCTTTATAAACGCAACTATAGACATGACCAGTTTCATATATGCACCTGTTGACAATTGCATGTGAGGTACCTTTTCTATTGGGAACTGAGACAGGAAAAATCTCCTTGTCAAAGTGTTTGCTGTTGATTGCAGCTTCACATTTGAGTTGCGACTGAAGCGCAAATGCATCCTGCTCTTCCCGAGAAATACACCACTTCTTGGCAATATTTTCAGCTGAAACAGAAGTTTAACAGAATCAAATACAAACTAGTTTAGCATTAATAAAACCTTTTCCAATTAATAGCATGTATGGATGAATGACAAGAGGATCAATGCATGTTTACCAGTGATGCCCATGTGGTATTTGTTGAATGCATCGATGAGCCCATCCTTCATCATAGTATCCTCCATAGACATGTCACCAAACTTCACTCCATTACGTAAGTGGGCAGCATGGGTAGCCTGCAGAGAGAAACAATCAGATATCAGAGGTGAGTTAGCCGTGGCCAGATTCATGGCAACAATACAGAGGCAGAACTTACATTACTCATACTCTCTTGGCCCCCAGCCACAACGATCTGAGCATCTCCCAGCCGTACAGCCTGATAGCCCAGGGCCACAGCCCGCAGGCCCGACCCACAGAGCTGATTCACGCCCCACGCTGGTACTGTGTCTGGCACGCCAGCCTTGATACTTGCCTGGCGGGCTGGATTCTGACCCTGTGCTGGAACACAATTGGGTTCACACAGATTCACTGAGGCAGTCATCCAGGCCAGATCACTCTTGGGTTGTGGTGTTTAAGGGTAAAACATAGAACAACATATGCAAAGAATGAGGCATCAAAGGAAAACCAAGAGGAATGCTACAGATGCCTATGAACAATTCCCCCAGGTGCGTCTAACACAACGTGCAGTTGTTTATTAGCAATACTGAGAGAAACAAAAATCACAATAGCCTAGTGGATCAAATTTTCAATGTGAGTATGGATAATACAATAATGATATATGCTATGGTAAAACAATATAATACCATCCAACTGATCGAGGTGCTGTCATCTGTACAATTTGTGAGAACCAACCTGCAGTGAGCACTTGTCCCATGATGACCTCTGACACATCTTGAGGAGGTACAGAGGCTCGCGAAAGAGCCTCTTGGATCACTATAGAGCCTAAGTCATGGCCACTAAGACTGCTCAACCCTCCCTGAAAAGAGCCTAAACGCACAACATATGAGGCAGGTTGAAGACAAGAAATAAATTAGTTATGTAACAATCAATGCAGATAATTCAAATATTAACACATATATAGTAAAATCACCGATGTATGCAACGCCGTCGAGAGCTCGAGACCGGTCAAAAGCCGGGTCTTTCGCGTGAGCGATAATATAATGAATGCAATTCAGGCGATCATTTATCGCGCTTTATTATGCCTTCAGAAATGATTATCCGAAAAAGCTCAGAGCAAAATGTGAATCGAATCAAAACTCTGTGGATCATCTGACAAGCTTACCAACAGGTGTCCGGACTGCAGAAACAATAACTACCTCTTCTGCCATCACGAGTATCGTCTGTCAATATTCACAACAAACTTACTGTGGCCAATTCCGAGTGAAGATCGGAAGGGTCG
Source organism: Urechis unicinctus (assembly GCA_034190875.2). Classification (NCBI taxonomy): domain Eukaryota; kingdom Metazoa; phylum Annelida; class Polychaeta; order Xenopneusta; family Urechidae; genus Urechis; species Urechis unicinctus. The sequence goes on along the minus strand of CM067345.1, from coordinate 29,693,189 downwards.
CTCGGCAATGATCGGAGATTGTCCCGTAGTCGCGTGATGCCAATCATGCGAGGTCTGCTGTTCATAGACATGGCGTGACTGGCGGGTGGTTGTGACATGCGTTATCAGATCACCGCGTCTAGCGGGGGGAGTGCCGATACTAATCTTCTCCTCTTGAATGTGATCGAGGGGTTTGTACGCCGGACGGCAGCAAAGATCGAGGGTTTATTCTAATCGAATAAATGTTTCACTTTTGATGCAGTGAGTAAGTAAACTCATCAACTTCTCGTTAAACTCTTGCATTCCTCTCACTGTTAATAAACCCTAGGCGCTGTCTGAACTCGGTCGTTCCTATGACTCGAAAGCCCCTTGAATGTAATAATGGTGAATATTCTTCTTTAAATCAGACGAGCAAATCAAATAATATACTTGGACAAACCAAGGGGATTTATTACCTTACTAATTACGCAATGCGTAATCAATTATAATAAAATTATAACTATAGCATTACACAATTAATTATGCAACACTAACTAATATTTACTTAATATCATCACATAATATTCATAATTTCGAAATGACAATAAGTAATGAGAAATCTCCCGGAAAGGGAAACTGGAACATACAACAGGGTTATCTGATCTGGTTATTGAAAACAAGTAATTTGTGTCTGCGTCACGGATAAAAAAACTGTTATCATAACTATACCGTTAGTCACATCGTTTCGTTGATGGGTGAGGATAATTGATTTGACAAGCGCTGTCGCCAAGAGGACTGCTTAGATGCGCAGAACGTTACACTCAGGAGTTAATCGTTGTCTCATCTGCATGTTTTTCTTTAGTACACCAACAGCACCATTTATATAATTTATTTAGTTTATTAAGAAGGTCTACTCAAGAAATCAACCTTAGTACTGTCACTTCCGTTGCTGAAATGTATCGGTGTCAATAACAAGTGATATCGCGACTTTGTACGAACATCTGTTCCATGATCCAAGTCACACTTGACATGGAACATGTTGCCCACAATGGGCTGTGAAGCCCCGTCGCTGACACGTAAATCTAAAGAGATTTTCTCCAGTATCCCATCTGACTCCAAGATAATGATCCCGTGTTTGAGAGTGCTTTGTCAAATAAAACCTTTCGCTACCTGCTTGCTAACCGCTCTCAGGGAATAATGGTATCGCTTTGTCTTAATGAAAACTATGAGTAGGAGGATGCCCACAATTTAACATTATGACGACGTCTATTAAGAATCACAACAGATCTATCTTGCTAGAGTTTGAGATATACCTAGTAAGTTGTTGTCCTATATATCTCCAGTAATTTCCTGTCATTTTAGCGTCTTGATTCTTTGTTGTTAAGTTTCATCCACGCCACCTTATTAAATGCAATAATGGATCTAAATTGAATAATACTATTTCTATTTACGTATAGTTTCCTTGATGTGCTGGTTGGTTCCTCGTCCTGCCCTGTGCTGTTAGAATATCACGAGTAACAGATGTTCAACGCAGGCAGAATTCGCATTAAAAATTAATAAATACCATAATTAATCGTGGCTCTAAATTCTGCATGCTGACAACAATATAGCCAACATGTCATTGTATAAAAGTTTGTTGCCGGGTTGCTCTAAATGTAGGCATTGTTGTTTGTAATAGTCACTTTTATAATTGACGTAACCATCTGATTACATACTATACCTATTTTCCCAAGCTCTTTGTCAAGAATATGTGACGTCGTAAGGCGAATACACCACGGGTTTTTTATTCATCAAAATGATAACAACGGAAAATTTAAAACATTTAAGATTTTAAGCCACAAAAATAATTGCACTATAATCAAATACCTTCACGAGGCCATTATTGGGAAGTAAGTTATTGATCTAAATCCCCAAAACGGTGATAGGAATGTAAAATTAGTGACAAGTCAGTGGGAACCTTTACAACCATCTAGCCGCGAAGAGGCAGGTGAGTAAGAACGCCAGGAGTGGAATGCCACCCCGGTCCATGTTGCCGCTGTCCCTGGCATCAACATCCTCCCAGTTGGGTACTTCCGATATCTGTGCTGTTCTAGCTGCCAGCCAATCATAAGCTCGCTGGTCCTGGGGACGGTGCTCCTGTAGGTACGCTCCTGTTTCTTCCAAGCAGCGTTTGTTGTATTGGTTTATCCATTTCCTCTGTGATGTCAAAAATCAATAGCTACACGGAAATGTTGCCGTACAAATACAGTACCAAGTACCCCATCATTGTTTGAGTTCAATTTCTGATAGAGATCTAAGAAATTTCTTCTGGCACTGGGAGAACGATTTCATGACTATCAACGTTACCAGTGTGTATAACAACATTTATAACACTAAATGATAAGATGGCTAGCTGCACGCCATCAGATGGCTAGCTGCACGCCATCAGATGGCTAGCTGCACGCCATCACGATTCCTTGCCACTTTCCTAATTGTGCTTAATCTCAATCGATTCATTTTCCCACCTGAATCAGACGAAATACCTACATGTCTCGTCTCGAGCAGGTCGTAATCGATAAGGTTGGGCTCAAATGGAACCAAAGTTGCCTCACGAAACGTCAGATAGGTGGCGTCATCGAATTTGTTCTGAAACAAGCACACCTGTCAGTCTGACCTATATATACATAAGACATCCAAAGGTACATCTCATTTACAAGAGTCAGTCTCGCCTTAAAGTTTAGCTGACCAACGGATCACCTGTAATGACTCATCTAAATGAGTCGGTCTGACCTACGACTCTACCGTAATGACTCTTCAACATGAGCCAGTCTTGCCTTGAAGCTAAGCTGTTATTACTCATCAATATGAGTCAGTCTGACCTGAAACTCAGCTATAATGACTCACGACCATGAGTAAGACTTGCCTTATAGCTCACCTCTAATGATTCATCTACATGAGTCGGTCTGACCTAAAACTCTACTGTAATGACTCATCAACATGAGTCAGTCTTGCCTTATAGCTCAGCTTTTATGACTCACGGGAGTGTCGGCCTCCTCGACACCGACGATGGTCTCCAGGCGGATGCCGTATTGTCCATCCTCGTAATAACCAGGCTCTGGACACACATCAAACTGCTGGAGAAGAACTGCCTTACAAATCTACAAATGTCAAAATCAAGTAGCTTTCTATTCCTACAAATCATCATATAACAATGAAATGAAATATTGCAAGGGTTTGGACCACATAAATAATCAAACAGGTTGGTCCACATAAACCATGACACATAATTTATTTTTAGGGTTCGCGCCCAGGACTTTTTGTACCAGCCCAAGGTATCAATCCTACAAAAACATACCCCCCCCACAAAAAAAAACAACCTTTTTTTTTGTATTGTCAAATAGCAATGATAATACGATAATATAAACTCTTCTGACGTCATATACATCAGTGGCGTCATTAACAGTCGTCAGCACACAAGTTTATATTATCCCCAAGTTCGACAAGCTGAGAACGCTTTTCCTGATCACATCTGAATGAAGTAATGAGGGTAATGGGGCTACTCCACAATTAAACTGACCTATTCTAAGATATACCACATTGACTCATGATGGTTATTTACTAGGTGATCTCATCTATTTTAAATCCTGACAAAATTACAAATGTCTGCAAACCTCATTACTATTAATATATTTAATGGTACGAGTTACGTAAATATTTGAAAATACGTGAAAATCCCACAAAGTCGCGATGAGCTCGTACAGCGGCTTATATTGAATGGTATAAATAAACGGTGCATTATTTTCGGGGCCTGATACAATTTTTAGTTTGTTTCCGTTTTTGTCTAGTTACTAAAATAAAGATTACTGCGAATCCTGTTTAACATCATATCAATTTTTGCAAGGCTCTGGACAAGGTGAATAATTAATACATAATTCATGACCAATATCTCGCCAAGAAGTATGAAGATTTCTGCCATGTTAGGTTCCACACTCACCATCCGAGAAGAACATGCCCTCGGTTAGAGGGGCGTGGTCAGGGTTGTACCCCAGGTTAATACGTCCAGGCCCCTCGTGCACATTCAGGAAGTAACCGATACCATGTCCGGTACCATGACGATAGTTCCAGCCGTTCTCAAACAGGGGAGATCTGGCCCGAATATCTAGCTCGCTGCCTGCAATACAGGGTAATACAACAAATTCTTTTATTTCGTTTCAGACACGGCATTATTTAGTAGTACATGCGATGACAATGAGGTCTAAATAATCTGACAGAAGCTGGTAATCGTTGAAGATTCACACGATGGAGATAGATATACAACTCACCGCGCAGAGGGAAGGGCCAGACTGACAGTGATAATTCAATAGCCCCCAAGAGCACGCGAGTGTAGGCTTCCTGAAATAACCATCAGTCTCATATTATTTATAAATCGGCCCTACTATGCGTTCTTATTCCATACGACCCATGAACCCCATGATATGGAGCAACCAAACGTTGTTTACCTTCTCTATAGCTTTAGGTGTACCAAAATGGAAGGTTCTCGTTACGTCGGTCGTTCCGTCACTGTAACAACACGCTTACCATTAATAGTCAATATCCACCGCAAAGGAAGCGGAAGTGGTATAGCTATATCTCATATAACGCCCCATTGTATCGCACCGAGCTTGGTTCGCCATTACTTAGTGTCGTAGTTTACTAAGAGTTTACTGATATTGTCCGCCCGAGTCTAGGAGGTAGACGTCGTCCTGTGTGATCTGGGTGTCAGTGTCCTCCGACGGCCGATAGTGGATAACAGCCGCGTTCGCTCCGACGGCCGAGATCGAATGGAAACTCACGCTATGGAAATGCGGGTAAGTTCTGCAAACACAAGGTAGGGCAATATTTAGACAACATCGTCGACTCATTCCATTTGAGAGAGAGAGAGAGAGAGAGAGAGAGAGAGAGAGAGAGAGAGAGAGAGAGAGAGAGAGAGCTTTGTCTGCGTAAAGTGGTGGATAAATGCGTGTGTGGTATGTGGTTAGCAGATAGGATGGATCAAAGAGAGTATAGCTTTGTTAAGAGGGCTCACTCGCGCCTCCAGCCAACAAAAGTTTAAACGCCACCTGTGAGTAGAGCGCTAATTTGCATTACATAAAAAATCAGTCCTGAGTGAGCCCTCAGAGCGTAGCTTTAGCATTTTGGCTGGAGGGCGAAGAATAAAACATTAAGATTACCTTCTGATTTCGACAAGCTTCTCCGACGCTGATAGCTCAGTCCAAGTTTCTCCCTGTTGTATCTGTAAAACACACCGCCTAGTCAGCTTATTTTCACTGTTGAGATCACGGACACCGTCACCACTGACATGACGGACACTATCACGGCGGAGGTCACGCACACTATCGCCACGGAGATCACGTATACTATCACAACGGAGGTCACGGGCACTATCAACACGGAGGCCATGGACTCTATCACCACGGAGGTCACGGACACTATCACCATTAATGTCGACAAGTATACAAATGGATAAGATAATTTGAGTGTTGATTTGATTCATCAGCTTTGCAGTGCTGAGAACTCCAGACTCCGGGGACATTCGTACAACATATCTGCCCTTACCACCCATCACCATAAGGTCTTACATGGCCATCTTTGTAAATATTTGTAATAATCACGTTCTAACTGAGACGCACCTGCTCCTCCAGGTAAGCCACGAACTCAATCAGAGCAGCGGAGTCGCGCACCTGTACACAAATATGGTTTTGTTTTCATATCCAAGTTGATAGTTTCTGGCACATTGGAGTGATCAAGTTGGTGTAAAAGCCTGCTATGTTATCATTTATAGAGCCCTGTTATCTGTTACCTGACACTCGTAGTACCTGCGTCTCTCAACTTCATTCTTGACGGACTTCATGAGCTGAACGGGTGAGTTCTCGAGGTGCTCCTTGCCCTGAGTAAAAATCGCACCAGGCTCGTTTCAGTTCATTAAATGGAATGTTGTTAAAACAGGACTACCACTTTCTGATTTGTGTTTCTTATGTATGTGAAAGTCGAATAAGCTAAGATATTAACAGACACGACTGATGGCCAACATCTCATCTATAGTGGTCTATATGCTCACGGATACTGCAGACAGGATGGCGTAGTTGGACTCCGGTGTCACCCAGATGACATTCCCTGTCACTCTACTGGCGAGATTCTCTAGTTCAGTAGTTATGCTACCATAGTCCTTCACCTATCACGAAATAGTGTTACGATTGTAGAATGCATGTTCTTGTGTATTCCGGGTTCGTGTAATATACCGCGAATTAGCTTCATAAATAACCCTAAATCTAATTATTACCATAACCCTTCTCCCAATGTATCATAACTCCTCCCATGTTCTTACCATAACCCCAGCTTACTTCTCACCAAAACCCCACCCTAGTTCGTACCATAACACCGCCGTAGTTCTTACCATAACCCCACCCTAGTTCTTACCATAACCCCACCCTAGTTCTTACTATAACCCCACCCTAGTTCTTACCATAACACCCCACCCTAGTTCTTACCATAACCTCACCCTAGTTCGTACCATAACCCCACCCTAGTTCGTACCATAACCCCACCCTAGCTCGTAACATAACATAACCCCTAGTTCGTAGTTCTTACCATAACATAACCCCACCCTAGTTCCCCACCCTAGTTCTTACCATAAACCCCACCCTAGTTCTTACCATAACCCCACCCTAGTTCGTACCATAACCTCACCCTAGTTCGTACCATAACCCCACCCTAGTTCGTACCATAACCCCACCCTAGTTCCCTAGCCCTAGTTCGTAACATAACACCGCCCATAGTTCTTATCATAACCCCACCCTAGTTCCCCACCCTAGCTTAACCTTAACCCCCACCCTAGTTCGTACCATAACCCGTACCACCCTAGTTCGTACCATAACACTAACCCTAGTTCGTACCATAACCCCCCTACCCCCCACCTAGTTCGTACCATAACGTTCGTACCATAACCCCACCCTAGCTCGTAACATAACACCGCCGTAGTTCTTATCATAACCCCACCCTAGTTCGTACCATAACCCCACCCTAGCTCGTAACATAACACCGCCGTAGTTCTTATCATAACCCCACCCTAGTTCGTACCATAACCCCACCCTAGTTCGTACCATAACCCCACCCTAGTTCGTACCATAACCCCACCCTAGTTCTTACCATAACCCCACCCTAGTCCCTACCATTACCCCACCCTAGTTCCTACCATAACCCAGCCCTAGTTCTTACCATAACGCCTAGTTCTTACCATAACCACATCTTGTTCATACCATAACCGCGTCCATTTCTTACCTGCACGCACAACCCGTCCATACCGGTGCACGTGCCATCTGCGTTAGTGTTCAGATGGCTCTGTACGTCAGCTGGGCTAATGAGTTGCTCAAAGTTGGTCAAGAACAAACTGAAAGGAATCAAAGAGGCGAGGTCTTGTCTCATTTCCGTCTCTATAAATGGCACGGAGCCAATAGGATTGGTTATCATTCACATAAGCATATGAGGTGCAGCAAAAGTGCTCACGTGACGTCATCTTGGGTGATGATGGCGTAGGAATAGAAGAGCGCCGAGGTATCCCTGTCATTCCCCCGCAGGTTGAACGTCCCTGAACAAAAACGCAGTGTCAGTAGGAAAGACGCACCGTCTTTGTCAACACTAGTGAATTAATATCGTATGCAATGATGAATGATGATGCCTACATGCGGTGTCGTCGAGAGCAGTGAGCACCAGAGCCTCCTTGGCGTCAGTCGACAGCCTGGTGCGGATCTTTCCGATCTTATCACTCAGGAGCTCGCCTGTTAACACACCACTGGTTCATGTGAGGTCGGGTTACGCTCATGGTGTGATAGCTAATTTATAAACGACACTGATTCCCACCATCGTCATTTTAGAACAGAAAAAAGTTGTACTAGCTTATATAACAATACCTGGATAAACTCCGCATATGTTACAAGTCTGGCTCATTTAAGGGAAATTCATGTCAAACGTTGCCATTTCTAGGTTTCTCATCCACCCATCTTTTCATTCATTCGGGCATGCATGCAACCGCGTGCATGCAACTGCCCATGCAGTGTAAATGACTCGTTTATGCGAGCATTATTCATGGAAATCATTGAATTATAAACAACGTTGGCCCCTATGTTGGACCCTATGTTGTATTAAATAATGTTTTTAATTGCACGTCACAGCCAACGTCAGAATAAGCTTCACATTGAATGGTCTGCGAGGTGTTTTCAGATGCCTGACCTGTGAACTCGAACGTGTGAATAATTAGAGGTTCATTTGGGCGTTGGGGCCTGTCTTCTGTCCAGATGGTGTCGACCAGGTCGTTCACCTCGACGAGAGAGATGCCGCCAGTCGCCAGGGACTCTGTGTAGCTCTTCCAGCCTCCTGAACACATCAATGAGCGACATAAGTGCGTCTCTTGTTCATGGAATCGGAAAAAGCCAGATACATGGTGATTAAGTCGGTTATGAGAACTTACCAATAGAAACATATCTGGGGTCGGCGCCGACACTGTTGCCTGATGTGAGAACAGCAAGCAGCCATTCAGATGCTGATGGGTAGCCTACCGTTCCTGTAAGTACATACATTAGAAACGGATGAGCCACACTCATACGACGCGTGGAAGAGAAAGTCAGAGATAAGTACGGCTCGTGTCAGGTTCACTTGTATAATCGTAATTCCTTATAGCTGTCTATGAGGTTTTAGCGCCTTAGTCATTCTGACCTTGATCCCTTTCACTCTGACCTACATGTCTGACCTTCATCCCTTTCACTCTGACCTACATGCCCAACAGGCTCACAAACATGCGCAGCATACTGATAAGCATAGCAAGCACACTAACAATCATGCCCATCACATCAACAATAATGTCCATCACACTAACAATCATGCCCATCACATCAACAATAATGTCCATCACACTAACAATCATGTCCATCACATCAACAATAATGTCCATCACACTAACAATCATGCCCTCCATACTAACAATCATGCCCATCACACTAACAAATATGTCCATCACAATAAACATCATTTCCATCAGGCATCACACAATCATTTCCCAAACAGCATGTCGGTTCTCGTGACACTGACCTTGTTCCATGAGGATCCAGTTGCAATCCATCTGTTGGTCCGCTTGAAGGAAATAGCGACCGTCCGTCCACAAGGCCGCCCGCTCCTTCGTCACCCACACGTACCCTGCAATACCAGCGCCACAAGACTTGTGGTTCTTGTTTACAGTTATAACAAATGTCATTAAATACGTGGACTGGAGGTGATTCTTTACCCGCCACCGGCACTCGAGTCATATAACGCCCCGCTTCACTGGCTTCTAGTATATATACATATCTGTACTAGAAGCCAAAGAGGATGAGCGATTTATGACTCGAGTGCCGGTGGTACCTGCAGAGGTTGTACAGCCGCTCATGAAAGCCATCCTCATATCATGGGCTGACCCTCCGCTCTGTAACACAGACCAACCAGCCAATCAGATCACTGCTGTCTTCTGCGACGTTCTGCCTTAGACTAAACATTATTTAAATTGTTAACCCAAATATTGCATATAAGCACCTAAAAGCCTCTCTGAACTCGATGATTCGAGGATCCCACCACAGCACTGTGTATGAAATAATGGAGTACTAATTGCAAAGTTGATCTCGCCATGAGTGACGTATATCTGCGGGTCAGTGACTACTGGCTATCGTGACAGGAAATGTCGTCATTTCGATGGATTACACTCAACGCTCGTGGTTGATAACGCTGTATATCTGCCTTGTTTGACGCGCGCCAATAAACGTACCATTTAGCCAGAGATGTCGGTTGTCTACGATTACTGTAGTAATTATCCTTGTAACGAACTTCAGACAATAGCTGCGTGATCGGATAAGGCATTTGACATCGCCATGATTGGCTCCGTACGCATGGTTCTCTCATGTGAATTTGCTTTGGCTAAATCGATGCGTTATAAATTGACCGACATAGGACGCTTCGCAAACTAACACCTCATCTCCATTAGTGCCATTTTTACAGTTATAAATGGGCATCTTTAGAGATCATTCGTCATTGTCTTCCAGTCTAGTTGTTCTAATTGTCCCACTCTACTGCCCCATCCCATAAGTCTATACTAAGATGGATCGCTACCCCTCAATCCCACCCATTTGTTAATGCCGTACCAGGCGTCCTTACCCCATGTTCGTCTCTGTATTCCAGCAGGTACCCATCAAGGGGTGGGCTGTGTGCCGCCATCGCCGCTCGCAGAGCAGTCAGTCTCTCTGCAGTGTCAACTCGGTTCGGTGGTCTGTTCTGAAAAAGTATAACAAACAATTGATTGTTTTCCCTGACGCTAAATATGTTAATTGGTGTTAATAGCACCATTTGTGATAGTTCTACACCGAGAAATCACACAAGAGGCAGAGTTTGGTGATGCTATTATGCATGATTCACCTCGGGAGTCTCGGGGCATAACGTTCTATTGTTGGGCGAGATATTAGCGATGAGCTGTGTCGGCAGTGACCGTCTCGAACGGAGGTTCACTTGCTGTGGTGCCGGCTCCTGCATGCATCCTGCCAGTGCACTGTGAAACACAGTCACTGGAAACGAAAATGAATATCATATGAAACTGTTCAAAGGTACAGAAAACCCGTTCAATTGGGAGGGAAAACAGTCTTTAGCATTCTTCCAGACAGAGTATGATTTGTACTTTCAGCAGCTATGGATGCGCGCAAAAATATCAAAATCGCTGACACTTCAGCCTATTTCCGACAAATCCATAGGGACTCGCACCTAACGTTTGTCTTTATAAACAGTACTTGAATCGGGTGATCAAAGAGCGCAAGCCACGGTTTAAATTCATAGTTATAAGCGTAAGAGCGTGTGATCAAAATGATTGAAATGATAATTTACTCAACGAGTCCCAAAACTATTCATTCGCTCATTAACCTAGAGCGTTATGTAGTTTAATGCTTCCGTCGGGTGTCATTTATTGTTAATCAAAATGGCTGTCAGAATTAAAACTCATCAAATGAACACTGCAAACGGCGCCGTCTGTCGTAACCAGTCTATGCTATGTGAAATATGAGTTGGGAATTTTGTTGAGATAAATTTGGAATTTAACAAGACATTGATGTGGATGTCCGAAAATGATTAAAATCTAAAAAGACGGTTGATGTACACGGTGCGTGAACTAAGGAATAATCAAAGTGCAGAGGCTCTTACCTAGAAGTAATCCGTACGTGGCAAACTTCATGTTGTCTCTGTTCGTGAGACCCGCGCATCCAACTCTAGGACTAACTGATTATTGAACTTTGTACAATCTAATAAATTTGATCTGTAAAGGGCATGGTCTGTGCACTTGTAATTCGACAAATTATCAGTGTTGAGAGTGCATCCGTGTGTATTTATGATTGACGTATAGTGCCTGAGCCGTGTGACCAACTCAATGCCACGCTCAACTCGAATTCATCCCAACGCTTGGCTGTTGTACATGGATGAAATTATGCATCGAAAAACGTAACATGATTTTTGAACTTAAATTTAATGAAGGTATGATGGTCAAATTATTGTTGTCTGTAGCTGAGAGGTGGGTTTGTGGTATCAGTAATCATTCAGTGTTATCTTGTTCGTCGTGACAACCCGAACTTACTCAACATTGCGACTGAGCTTGTATGGAAGTACAGTTGAGGTAAGGAATGAGAGAATGGGACAGAAGGCTGGGTTGTTACAGGCTGGGTGCCTAGATTGAGACGCATAGCAAATTATACAGAGGGAGAGCTTTTTAAATGGAGAGAATGACAAAATACAAACAAGGGGTGCAGGGATGGCAAAAGGTGATCTCAGCAAGTCCGCCGTAAAAGGGTGTACTTTGATCATATTTGAGGGGTAATCTATTGTCACTGAAGTATGTGACAAGATTGGTTGCAGAATAATTACAGCATCAAGTCCAGATGGGGGCATAGAGTCATGAAATGACTCGAGGGTGCGGGCGACTGTTCAAATTCTTCAACTAATATATTATGTGAGACATCATTACAAGTCCGAGTCCATTTCGAAGTGATGGTATCAAAGTTCCCTTTGATAACCAGCTATCTCTCGCTGATCTGGTAGGCACTGATTCGCTTGCCTGAGATGCATAATTTATGTAGCAGGGGCATAGCACAGACACTCAAGTAAATACATTCAACGAGCGCTTCGGTTTCACCTGACTTGAATAAATATATATGTGACTGTCGCTCCGGGGTAGTGACTTGAATGCGTGTGGTGCATAGTATTCACCCTGGTCTCCTCATTACTACAGCTGAATACATCACATCGGTCATGCTCGACTGAACTGCGTAAGGCCAGCAAGGGTGGTCAAAGAGTCCAACAAAAATGACGTGAGTCGCGCACTGACGCGAATCGCACGCTGACGTGAATCGCACGCTGACGTGAAACTCACATCTACGTGAAACACATATCTACGCGAAACACACATTGATGCGAATCTCACATTTACGTGAAACTCATTTTGATGTGATATTCACACTGAGGTGAATCGCACACTGACGTTAAACTCGCACTGATGTGAAAGTCACACTGACGTGAAACACACCCTGAAGTGAAACATACTCTGGTGGGAAACTCACAATAGAACGTTACTGGTTAAGTCCCGAGGTGAATCATGCATCATAACGTCATCATACCCTGCCTCTTATCGGCGCAGAACTACCACAACTGTCAAAATTGTAGGCGTCAGAGAAAACAATAAATTGCTTGTTATACTTTTTCAGAATAGGTTAGGCGTCCATCTCACACTGATGTGAATTCGAACTGACGCGACTCTCCGAGAGTTATTTAATTGCCTTTGCAGAAACTTAGTGGTCAGGTGAAAGTATTGAATGACCTTTTAATTCGGTAAAATATAATCGAAAGGATGGGACTTTTTTTAAACTTTGTCAAGTAGATAAGCCAGTCAGTGGTAGACACGGTCATTCAATCTTCGCCTCTCCCCGCCTTCGCGTCGTTTACTGCACACGTTCTATCATGCCCGCGCTGTCGAAGGCAACTTGACTACGGTTGCGAGCAGCCAATGCCTGTTTGTCAATGGTATGTGGTTCACTAGACAAGCACAATTACTGTTCACAAATAGAATTTATCACATGTATGCAAAACGCACGCTTAGAATCAGTCTTCCAAACACAATTAAATTGATATGTATTAGGCAAACTGTTCGCAAATAAACTGCTATGTATGTAAAAATATACCAGCATGCAATTAAATTATAAAATGCCACCTGCATCTTACGAGATGAATATCTTACGAAATGAATATTAATCACCATCCCTCCACTACACGTGCACTCGACATTAAAACAGAATGACTTCTTTCAAACAGGTGGCCCCTCGCTAGCGACAACCCCATTGTCTTAGAAAATATATCATGTACAAACGTTGGCATATACATAAGGGAATCGCTTGAGATAAGGAACCTGGCATTAATGGCCAACAATCCTCAGTTGCAAATGGCCTTACGTAGAAGCTTAACCCTGTAACTATACTTTAATGAGTATTGTTTGTATGACGATATTTTTAGTTTTGCGGTAGAATTAGTTGCACACCTATTGTATTCCTATTGTATTGTATGCTGCACTATAAGGTTATTTCATGTCAATAACGTGAATGTGTAGGCTCCTAGAGGGCGCGTGATTGATTGTCAATAAGCGTCATTGTCATTGTACGCATCTGGTAGCTACTGCTGTGCCAAAACAGTGAGAAATGGGAGTAACAGCGACTTTGCTTTCTCCATAAGTGAATGGTCGTACAAGGTCATGTATTTCATTAAAGATAATGAATGGATCATTTTTTGGCTTATTCAGTATATCCACGGGTCTTTTTTCTAAAGATTTTGTATATTGGGAGCCCCGGAAGCTTAGGCCAAACTTATAAAGGCTCCACGAATAATAATATGATAATGATAAAAACTTTATTGCAGACTTAACATTTACATGATAAAAATATTGAGATCATCTTTAATAATAATGATAATAATAATAATGTATTTTGTAAAGCATGAATTCCACAAAAGTGCTCTACACCGCTATCGACATAAATAATCACATGGAATGTACGTGGCAGCATGGTACACAATATGTGTCATATTGATTTTAACAGGAGGTTGTCGGGAAGGACAAAGTTATTCATAATATTCAGTGAACAAATGGGTCTTTAGCCATCCTTTGAAAGTTGAAAGGTTGGTGCAGTTTCGGATATCGAAAGAGACCTTATTCCATTGACTAGGTCCAGCAACGCTATACGCGCGTTGCTTAGATGCGATTGACTTGGTATGTGGCACAGCGAGCAGCGATTGGTCGCATGACCGTGAGGTCCTAAATAAAACGTGGGGATGTACGACTACTAGAATCTTGACTATCATCATCTGCTGTACTGGCAGCCAATGAAGTGCATACAAGACAGATATGGTCAATTTCTGTGCGATCATTTGCTGTGGCAACAGGGGTAACCGAGATACAGAGAAATCAATGTAAAAACTATGCCAATATAATCGCTTATGTTATCATATGCTCAACGTCTTTGCAACTCACCATGTGTCACGTTGCTGTAATCTTGCACAGGCTTCGCTTGCTTTTAATAAATTCTAGAACTGTTGTCAAAAGCGACAACCCAGTGGGCACAACACGTGGAATCCACGTGGAAATCATGTGGATTTTTGGTGAATTGGTGGATCCACGTGTTTTCACGTGATATCCACGTGGATTCCACGAGTATTAATCACGTGGAATTGACGTGTCAAAAACACGTGGAAAAGACGTGTATTTTAGGACCCATTTGTAAATTATTATTTAAATATTCTTTTTTTCAGTTTATACCAGAAATATGGCCATGTGTTAACCTGACAGCCCCAGCTAGGCTTGTGCTAGATGCTAGATATGCCAAGATATAGTGGGTTTCACAACTTTTGGTGCTATCGATCTATGAGCTCTGGGGATGATGACGGTTTTTGGCTTTCATCTGCTTAGTTACTATCGTGTCAGGGGTCTCCTGGAATAATGAGTCGAAATTCAGGTGAGATACTCTCCAAACGTAGGCGAGGTTCGAACCCGTGACCTGCTGGTCCGTGGTGGAGACCCCACCGGGGGTTAACCGCTAACCGCTGATTGGCGCGATTTGCTGCAGTTTTGGAAAGTTGAGAATTCATTTGCTTTATATTTGACAGTTTCTAAGTTTACAAGTGAGTCATATTCAAATGTTATTCTTTCAATGAAAATAAGTTTACTCAAGTAGCTGTACAAAAACTGCTTGCCGTATATAATGTCTTCATGGTTTATGATTTTATGCTCATTGGTGCATGAAACCTGTATTATCGCTCTCAGCAAAGTGCCAGCCGTTGCACTTGCAGCTAGTTAGTTGCAGGGGAAAGGCTGTAGGCACGCCTCGTGGTTTTTTGGAGGCTTGCTCCTTAATACACCACAACCATCTTATACACACGCCATGGTTCATCTGTTGACTGTTCCTCCATCTCACAGTCATCGTTCATCTGTCAGTCCATCTCACAGTCATCGTTCATCTGTCAGTCCATCTCACAGTCATCGTTCATCTGTCAGTCTAGCTCTGGTGTAACGGTAACATGAATTTATACCAGACGTCTTGTAGGGCTACTGTCAGTCCATCTCACAGTAATCGTTCATCAGTCAGTCCATCTCACAGTCATCGTTCATCTGTCAATCCATTCCACACGGTCGTCATCGCTCATTTGTCACTCAGTCCCACAGTCATGGCTAATCTGTCACTCATTCTAGTAGTCGTCAGTTGAGCAATGATGGTTTTCCTTTAACATAAGTGCACATTTGTGAATATTTTCTTTAAATATTTTCTCTGTTTTAATGCTGCTATTGAGAAAGGTATTATTTATGAGTTTGTAGTCAGCAGCATAGTAATTGAACACTGCATAATTTGTTTGTGCACAGGTTTTCAGAAGCGCTGCCTCTCCTGCCTCTGCAAATCAGGGATATACTGAACAGGCAGGAGAGGAGAGAGCTGGCCGATAGTGGCAAAATGCTTCCTGAAGCTGTGCAGATGAACAGCTATGAGGAACTTCAACATTTAAATGAGCAACCAGAGAAAGAATTTGTGGGTATGTAAAATTGCAGTTTTTACAAGGAGGAGTGGGCATTAGATCTAATAAACAGCAATGAAATATTTTCCAAATGTCACATTTTTGTGTCAGTTTCAGAAGTGTATGAAAATCATTGTGCATTGTCCGGGATACGATGAACGATTTGACAAGCAGGTGAGATTCTCTATGTATATGATGTAAATCCATGATCCAAACAACTTGCACTTATGCATTTTGTCTGAATTGGCAATGTTTAAGAAATTTTCATGCACCAATTGTATTCATTCAGACATATTGCTTGCAGATTAATCACTAATTCCCTGCAGTGCAAGCTTAACATGAACGGGTCAGGTGACAAAGCTTTGAGAAAATGGCACTCTGCAAATTAATTGTCGGTA
This sequence comes from Urechis unicinctus, assembly GCA_034190875.2. Lineage (NCBI taxonomy): Eukaryota > Metazoa > Annelida > Polychaeta > Xenopneusta > Urechidae > Urechis > Urechis unicinctus. Next base: position 29,676,720 of record CM067345.1, on the reverse strand, counting down.
GGTTCACCATTGGCTAATTACTTGGAAGTCCAGGATAGTTTTTGATTTTAATGATACACAATAAATAATGAAAGTCAGTTGTACGATGTATGAAATTAGATAGCTTATATTGTCCTCTTTGTACTGTGCAGATAGTGTAGTGAAGAGTCATGGGTTCAGCGAAGCTGCTGTTAATGTCTTTCTAGCCAACCGACTAAGGAATGCACCCAAGAGAAGTTTAAATATTGCCTATTGGTAATGATTGTTGATTTACTCACACATTTATATTTTTCATAGATTTGACTAGATCGTTTACTTAAAGAGCCACTTACATGCAAAATTCAAATTTGTGTTGTCATCTAATTATGAAGATGATTTTGTGACATTTTGACAACAGTATGACTGATATGTCATAACTGGTTGCCGAGATATTACCGATCAAACTCGCAGACTTTCCTGTATGAAGTCATCAAACTCATTCACTCACTTTCGTTTAGTGGTTTACTGATAAAAGCCATTTACCCAGACGAATTTGACTGATTTGTGTCAATTAGGTGACGTCACCCAGAAAGTCACTTAAAAATTATCATCCAAATGCGATAACAAAAATTCGGTTTTGCATTTCAGTGGCCTTTTAAGTACATTTTATAATTTGCATTTTATTAGGGTGAAAGTAAATCATGTTATATCTGTGTATATTCATGATGCTCATGCATGTAGTGACCGGTTTAATGTGTTTCATGTTTCATAATTTGTTGCCTTTGTATGTTGACATTTGCTCGTAATGTTTAAAACATGTTTAATATTGTTATTTGTGATCATGTAGCACTTATAGTTGGATATTTCTGAGAAATAAATGTACTTGGTTCAATGATCTTGTGAAATACATTAAAAAACAAAAAATTTACTAAAGAGGAAGTAAAAACCACCTGAATACAGATATTTTGTATCGTTGAATTTAGGTGGAAGAGCACACGTGTTTTCCACGTGTCCATATCCACGTGAATTCAACTTGCCTTTTACGCGTATTATCTACGTGAATTACACCAGTTTCTCCACGTGGATTCCACGTGTTGTGCCCACTGGGAAGTTGGAATTGTGATGGGACTTTCAGGTAGTCGCGAGAGCCACATGTCAGGCGAGTTTTAAAACTACTTTATAATTGCTATAGCGTGTTGTGAAAGGGTTGCTTTTAATGAATCTCATATTACTGCACTATGAATTTTTAATGCTGTCATTAATTGAATTTTATTCTAGTCTTCACATTAATTGCATGGCCGAATTGACTTGTGATCGACTTAACACCTGGCCGAGTTGTCCCTAGGCTGGTATATATATATATATATATATATATATATATATATATATATATATATATATATATATATATATATATATATATATATATATATATACGTACGTCTACTCTGACGTAGGGTCTAGGTAGGGTTAGGCTGGTCCATGGCTTGGTTGTCCTCCCTCACCAGGTGAGACGTAACATCTGGATAACTGATGAGAGATGCATAAGAATTACCTACGCACTGATATTACACAACACGACGTAATAATTCGAAAAAAGATAACAATAACAAACATATCTCAGACACCTCATATTCAGTGTACGAAACGACTCCCGGTTGCATGTACGAAACAACCATCTGTGTATGAAACGACCTGTGTACGAAACGCTTATGTACGAAACAACCGCACACCGTTTTATGCACATCATAGCGTTCTCAGTATCCAGGGACAACAAACATGGCAGACACCATGAAAATAAGCGTTTTCGGTCTGCTGAACGACGTAACATTCCACACAGCAAAATGCTGCGCAGAGGTAGGTTAAAAATGCTCTAATACGGGTTTTCGTGGCTACCGTATTCGCATAATTAGCCGTGAATTACCAATAAACCAATGTCGTAACTCGCCATGATCTTGACTTGATCACTTCAGTTGTCGTTGGTGATAACTTTTTAGTTTACGAAACCCAAGTATAAGACTATGCCAATCAAAACTAAGCTTGTCAATGATCACTAGTTTCGGTGATGATATTTTTATATGTATGTTTGTCAACATGGTATAATTTCTAACTCTATGACCTTACCATGAATCCCATAGGCAAGCAGCTGGTTACCTCGCCCATGTCCATGAAGGTAGCCCCGGTTGGACTTGGACGATGATATACATATATATCATCCAAGATAGATGCTATCCAACGCATTGGCAAAATTATATTTCGATCAGCCTCCACTTCACATAAATTTTGTGTACTTGCATATATGGATCAAGATTTGAGATGAATATCTTGTGACCTGCATTGTATTGTTTATCCACTGTCGCATGATTATTTACAAATTTTCACATAACCTTTACTTCACAGCAGCCTACATCTTGAAAATATGTCACATTATGCAATTTCAGTTTCATTCCCCAGTGGCTGTGGTTATCCAGAAATGTTAATCTTGCTTAATTGTGAAGGTAATATCGTTGAATACATATTCTCCCTGTAAGTTAGGCATTGACAAATAACACGTGCTTACATAATAAAATACGGAAAGCAATAGTTTCCTTTCAACGAACATTGTCCGAGTGTACACACAGTGCTGTCCTTGTCCACCAAAATGGACATGAGGCTAAGATGTCAGAGATGTGTGGCCTTTGAAGTTATCTCACCAAGAACCTACTTAACTTGTTGATAAACATTCTTCATACGTGCATTTTGTGTGTGTATCGTGTATGATTGGATTTTTTGTGTAACGTTGAGTTACAGCACTACAACAAGCCGTCCCGCAGGGCTAAACTGATAGTTGACAATGTGATATCCCATATATTTTGACTGTTTCATTGAACAAGATGCTGATAAGCAAGATTGCCCGGCACTCCATATCATTAAAATAACAATAAACAATGGGTTTCCAATTTTGCTACTGCAGTTAATGATCTGGAGAGAGGTTGTGAAGTAGGTAGTAATCAAACCCTGTGGGAATACAGCCAGACATTAAACTCATAAACAGCCCTTTCTGGGCATTAAAAAGATCCTTACCCCAGAAATATTTAACTTTGTCCAAATCAGATGACATGGCAGGTTGAGGACATTTGATTAATTGAGACTTTATTGATTGTTAATGCTAATCACATAATGTTTCAATGTTTTGTTTGATTCCTGAATCATACATCGTCTTGTTTTGCAATGATTTGAACAATAATTATAATTTATTGGAGAAGGAATTTAATTCTGTATTCATGTTTCTTGCAAGATGAGTTATTCCTTTCATTCATTCTATGCCGAACACCTCATTTTATCACTTTCTCAATTTACTTTTATTTGTATTGTGTGCAGGACTTGGCAAATGCCAACCCTACTACATTCAGTGCTCCTGAGATCAAAGGAATGTTAGAATTTGAATGGGACCTATTCATTGAAGCCAAGAAAAAGGTTTCGTATTCAATTTGTAATCTTGAATGAGATGTTCATTGTGAATTGCTAGTGATAAGTGCAATAATTATAGAGTTTGGCTGTTTTCTTTTCTAGGAATTGCGTGGAGAGACTTGGGTGTTTGAAGAAAAAGCAATAATTTCCATCAACAATCAGCTGATTGGAGGCCCAGAAATTTTCCTTAAGTATGCTGAGCAAGAATTCAACTATGAAAACTTCAGACCTTTGCCACTTTATCAAACACTGGCAGAAGAAGCATACAAAACCTACCTAAACTCAACAAGTGTGGGTAGTAAATGAAACTGTTGTTTGTTATTACCATGAAAACATAATGAATTCCTAAAGCATTGACTATGTTTCAATGACATTCACAAGGAAAGAAAATCTGATAATCATGATATTCCATGTAACTGTTTAGTAAATTGTTAGTGATATATGGCCGGATATATTGACACCTGATATATTGACTCCTGACCATATTTCATTACCTTCTTTCTCCAGCATGACTTTGTTTACATGGATATATCAATAGGTGATAAACCCGCAGGGCGACTTGTCTTTGAGGTGTGTGTTCCCAAGCCAATCAATAGTTGTATTTCAATTAATTTACTTCATTTTTTTTACCACAAATGTTCATAATATCTATTCAACTTTTGAATTGATGGTTGCAGTTATTCTCAGATGCTGTTCCTAAGACATGTGAAAACTTTCTGGCCCTTTGCACTGGTGAGAGGGGAGAGTCTGAAGCCACAGAGTACAAACTTCACTATCAGAACTCTATCTTTCACAGGATTGTCAAAAATGGATGGATTCAAGGCGGAGGTTTGTAGTTAGATAGAAAATGGTTTCATTTCCCCATCCTATTCACAAACAATTGTGATTGGTTAAATCACAATAATTCCCCAGCCGTCTAATGATGTTTCATTTAGATATATGGATGAAAAGAGGCGATGGTGGAGAATCTATTCATGGCGAAGTCTTTGAAGGTACATTGATGAAAGTTTCTTCATTTATGTGGATTGTATTTAGCAAATCCTGTCCAAATTCTTCTGAGTTGTTGACTTAAATTGATGCGTTTTGCAGATGAAAACTTTGCAATAAGTCATACAAGGAGAGGTATTCTTGGAATGGCTAACAAAGGTCGTCATAGCAATGGATCTCAGTTTTACATTAGTCTGCAGCCTACACAATGGATGGATACAAAATATGTTGCTTTTGGGTGAATATGATTTCGAAAACACTTCACTTGCTTTTTTGTAACACACAACACTCCTATTACCAACATTTTAAATACCAAGTAAAGTACATTTGAATATTTGCTTTAATTTCAGTCAAGTGATCGAAGGAACAGAGACACTCAAGATGATGGAGTCACAAAACACTAATAATGAACGGCCAATGAAAGAGATTCTTATCACTGATTGTGGGGTTTGCACTTATCAGTTCTAACGTCTTACAGAAACTCAAGTTTGCAAGTAGGGAAAAATACCATACCACTCTGATGATGCAAGATACTGTAAAGTGATTCAGTGTGTGTGGTACAATTATAAATCACATTTACATATGATGAATTATGATCATGTTGGTTAAATTTCCATTGTGAAACAATGCTGTGATTGTGAGTCTTCTTCAGATTAGTTATCTTCATGTGCTGAGTTTATTCAAAAAAATATTAAACTCATTATATATGTCACTTGTGTGTTTATTTATAGGGTTTTGAAACATGTATAGCACTTATTATGCAAAATCCAACTTTACCTTTTCATTACTTAAACTATTGAAAAACATTAAAACTAAAAGTTAAGTATCACCTGATCACTAGATGGTCACTTCCATGTTTGGGTGTAACAAGTGCAATTTTGGATTGATAACACAGTGTAAGGTTTATTTATTATCATTTTCAAATAACAAGGATGAAATACGGTTGACAGAAAGTCATTTGTGCTAGGACTTGTTAGGCATTATAGTTTGCCAGATTGTGGTATTCAATGTCAGAACTGCCTCCAAGATTAGGGTGGGATCACTGGGGATTAGGGTGGAGTCTTGGAGCAATGGAGGGTAGGGCTATGGTAGAGATTAGGGCCGTGTCTTACAGGGGATTTTGGTGGGATCACGCTGGTGATCGGGGTGAGGTCATGGTGATGATGGGTGGGGTCATGGCAGTAATTAAAGTGGAATTACAATGGGGATAAGAGTGGAGTCATCTTGGTGATTAGGTTGTGTTCACCACAGGAATTTGATTGGGGTCAAAGTGTAGATTTAGCCCCGCTCGGATGGTAATATACATTTATACCGTCTATACGACGTTCTTCAGGGCTAAGTGTCGTCACGACAGGGATTAGATGGGATGATTGTAGGGATTTGGGGAAGCAGTAATTGAATGATCATTTGAATACCTAGCCCTACAGGACTGGTACAATAATGAAATGGTACTTCTGTACAGGGCCTTTGACAGTGCGCCTCACAGTACCATCCAGACAAGGCTCCTTAAACTTGGCATAGAGGGAAATGTCTATACACTAGTCAAATCAACGCTTTGTGGGGCCAAGGCATGTGTAAAGCTTCCCATGGGCCTAACAGAAACCGTCTAACTACAAAAAGGGATCCACCAGGGGGACAGATTAAGTCCTGCTCTCTTCAACTTAGCCATATAGATTATATCATTAACAAAATCTTGGTACCAGGATGGGAAGCAGTTACCATAAACACTACAGAGGTCAATTGCTTGCTATATGAAGATGACATGGCACTAATGTCACAACTAGAAAACTAGCACACTCAGCAGTAACTGAAGATGAGCGGGATACCATCCTCTTGCAATATCACTGGGAAGAAATGCAAACCCACCAACAAATGTCACAGAAAGTAAATGCAAATGGTGCTCTGACAAAACTGGAGACGAAAAGCACTTTCTATTAGACTGCTCAGCCCAAGACGCAAATATGCTGAAGCACATATAATTGGAGAGACACAAGAGAATACACCAACTGTGTCAACAAACAATCAATCCAGGCAACTCACAACTAATAAGTTATATCTTCACTCCAAATAGCAAGGAGAGTGTAATGCTGGTTGGTAGATAAATCAAAAATAGACTGGATTACTATATTAAACTCATTTGAGATGAATAAACTACACGTTTATGTTCCCTCCGAGGCGGGGGGGGGGGGTGTGTGGCTTAGGTGTATAGAGGTTTTATACCGCCGTTTGTGCCGCGCGACGCTTGTACGACGGCCACCTTAGTACAGTAGTAAATAGCGCGTCGCTGTCAGGGGCGGAGTTTTTTGCCTAAAGGCTAAAGTACGAGGCCCAACATTGTATGTCAGCCCTCGTGCTTATACCTATACTTATACGACGGGGTATGTTTTTCAGCTGCAATCCGTACGACGGGTTTTTGGGGGGGCTTCGTTTTGTACGATGGGGTATGTTTTTCTCTTTCGATCTGTACAGCGGTTTTAATATACATTTTGTTTCAGTGTGTCGAGATTTTCTCTCGGTATTTCCGAACGCTCGTTGACAATACAAATGCAATGAATGGTCCCTGTGTGACACGCCGAGAATCACACGCTCGACCGTGCAAGCGCGCGAAGTTGTTACTGCATGTAATCAGAAATCAGGTGATCAGATTTTGAGGTTTTTCCGACACTTTTATCCTTCCTACGACGCACGACGGGTTATACATTTTCATAATACCTTGTAGGCTTGTACGACGGGGTACGTTTTTTTGCCATTTTCACCTTGCACGACGGGTTATACATTTACATAATACGTACCTTATACGACGGGTATGCTTTTGGTCATTTTTACCTTGTACGACGGGTACGGGTTTTCGAGGTCCCGCGGCAAACCCTCATCCAGTGTAAGGCCAAGTGCTCCCCACCCCCGGGAGGTACTTTCCAACTACAAGAAACAGTGACTGCATGAGCACAAGACGCTCATAAGCCTAGCTACACAATTCCAATACATGAACACGTGGTACATATCTTCATGTTGCGAGTAGGTTCCAATCCAGAAATAAATTTTGGTCGACAATTAATTGAACCTACTTGTTCTGATTTTCGAGATTAGAAGAAGTATAAGATTATATTGTCTTTGTGATGTAAGGGACAAAAAGGCGATTCCCATGATGTAAATTAATCAATTTACTGTTATACATGATGGTTTAAAATATAATGTAGCAATAAAGTACAATGAGCCCTATGAGAATGATGATGCTTATAATGCAATTGTAATTGACTGACAAACCCAACACAGATATCAAATCTGTTAAATGCAGTTTATCGTCATAATGTTACCGAATTATAATGATCCGGTTAGATTGTTCATTTTGCGCGTCTAACAATGACAATGACGTTTATTAGCAACACGCGCCCTCTAGGAGCATATACAATCGAGTTGTTTATATGATTTTGATCTGAGAAAGTGAAACATACAATACAGTAGGAATACAATAAGTGTGCAACTAATTATACCGCAAAACTAAAGACATTTCAATACAAACGGTACACATTAAAGATAAAGCATAGTAACAGGGTTGGATTTCTAAGTGAGACCACTAGCCGAGACACCTGCAGCTGATCGAGAGTTGTTGGCCATTTAGAGGCAGTTTTCGAATCTCGAGCGATTCCCTTATGAATTTGCCAATGTTTTTACTTAAGAGTTTGTCCTCGTTACTCATCACCCATATATATTTGTCATTGGGTGACAGGTGAGAAAATGTTTTGTTGTATTTGGCAATATCGTTAAACAATGGGGCTCTTTTATCTTTATATTTGGGGCATGTGATCATGAAATGTGTTTCGTCTTCTGTTGCTTGCATTGCGCAACACTGACATATTCTATCATTTGGGTTGGAAATGGTTCCCCTCATTGCTTCTATATTTAATGGATGGGAGCTCAGGCGTAGTTGTGATACTGCAGTTCTGTGGTTGATATTGTCTATATTAAGTAAGTATTTCTCGAGTCCAAAGTGTTGTTTGAAAAGTTTATAGGTTCTCAATTTATTTCCCCCTTGTCTTCCAGATAGGCTGTTAGTATTATTGAGTTTGTTGTGCCAGAATTTATAATAGAGAGTTTTCATAGCACCTTCAGCTCTTTTCGCAAATATCTTTGTTTTGTTCTCAGGCACGTTAATGTTGTTGTATTGTAGAATACATTTATTTTTGAATGATACACATTCCACTCTGATGCATGAAAGACTACATATGTGACAAATATTTGTTAAAACAGATTAGTTTTGATGACATCTTTCAATCATTCATCGCCCCAAAAATGTAATTTAAGCGCGGAATCTTATGCCTGCATTAGGCATTAGGTGATCATTTCTACAACACACAGTATCAAACAGAACCTCCGGTGACAAAGCGAGATGGTAAGTAATGTAGATTTTGTTAATACTTAGAAACGGAGCTTGATTAATGTTTTCGATGTGTAATGATAAGATTTAAAACATTGTTTATTCCATTTTGTGAGAGTACATCAATGATTGAAGAAACTGGCTTTTAATGTTTGTTCCGAGTTTCACCGGTTTGATGACACGTGGGCGATAATATATCAACTTTCGTATAATGCTAAATCATCTCCATCACATCTCGATTTTTTCTTATATTCACAGTTCCGTAATCAGTACGACTACGACGTTACAGTATGGAGTCCACAGGTATGTGAATCAATTTATCGTTTTACAATTTTTTCAAACAGCTGCATGAAACACTGACACTTATCTTCAATTCGATGCAACATGATATGTCATTTGTTCGCCTAGCCGTGCACGACGTCTTATTGAGGTCGTGCGATGATCGTAACCAAATGCGGCGCGACAATACATAAGTTCCAATTATACACGATAATTACACACATGTACATATGAAGAATAATTGTTCACATAATTGAATGTTTATTAACAATTGAGTTAGTTTACGTGTGAGATTTCGTCAAAGGCGATTTAATCCGGCCACACAAATTAAGAAAAGTTCATGTTCATTTTGAACGACAAGATCGGTTTCTGCGTGCATGCGCAGACAAGGTTCTTCGCAAGCGAACTTTTTCTTTCTGAATTTTATTATTTAAGTATATGTGTCATTTTGTCAATGATTATCTTTGGAAATATCTACTTTGAAGGGCGATATGTATTCAACGATATCACATTGATCTTTTAAAAAAAAGATAACACTTGATTCTCGCAGTCTGGAGGGGGCACTTGGCCTTGTCCTGCGTAGGGGAGTGCCCCGGATCTCAAAAACCTGTACCCGTCATACAAGGTACAAATGGCAAGAGCATACCCCATCCTACAATTATGAGGTCAACAATACCCGTCGAGAGGCCGAAAAAAACCATACCCCGACACATGTATACTACCTCTATAAACTTAAGTGCCCCCTCCCCCGGGACCTGCAGTCATATGGCGAGTGAAACTGGAACTTCATAATGTGACGTCATATCTCGAAAACTGGGGCTGCTGTGAATGAAAGTTGTGATTCTAAAAGTTTTATTTGACAATTGCTAAATAATCACAAGCCAGTGGATAACCAAAATAGCCCGCATAAGCGGATATTCATCTCATTTTTCGACATATATATTTACGTAAGTACACAACTTGGTGGTAAGCCCCGGGCACGCGAAATAAAAAGAATTGCCACACGACCCACATACTTTCAGGCACGACGGTATATATTTATATTACCGTCGTGCGCGGCTATTGTTCACCCTGCACTCCGCAGTACGTCGTTTAGCCTGCATGTCGAATTCCGAACATATTGATATACTGATATAACTAAGTGGCTGAGATTCATCCCTCATTCACTCGCACTCTTTTGACTGTTTCATTAGATTCCTTAAATTGATATAATGTAAAATCTTGTGACTTTTAGGGCAGCTTCCTATATCATGTTTATGGAACAATCACTGAGTCAATATTTACAGTGTCATGATGTGGACCAGATAGTGTTTGTTTTTAGAAGCTTGTCATTCTGTTAGTTTCTCATGGTCAAACCATAGCTCTTGATTGTGTACACATGATCAGGGGTGGAAACTAACTTTTTCAGCTACCGGCCAATCGGGCCGGTACGTGTAAAAAGTCACCGGCCGGGCTATAAACCTACCGGCCAAAAAAATGTGTACGGACTTTATGCTCCCTGAGTGTCAAATTTATTCGAACAAAAACGCATATACAGAACATAAATGCCTATGCGGAAAAATAACCCAAAAAATCTGAAACCTCAAAAAATTTATGACAGGTGGTCACATTATTGAAAAAAAAATGCTCATACTATAACCTAAATAAACAAATCACAGATAAGTGGTCCTTAAACTCCTACCCTTAGCTCTTGAAAGGCTCCAAGGACTTGTCTAAGCCTTAGGCAAGTTCTTGGAGCCTTTCAAGAGCAACACAGAGTTGAAGTGTCATCTTCCTCACCATCACTCTCCTCATCAGTGTCTCCTTTACCCTCCATGAACATGACTTGCTTCATTCTGGGGCCACCGTAACACAATGGCCCATGATGGGTCATTGCTATCAATGTCTGATTGAAGCATTATTGTCATTAGGTCATATAGGGTGGTTGTACTGAGGCTGAACCGTCACTCACTCTTGATAAGCCCCATTGAGCTGAAACCACGCTCCACATTCTGCAGCAGAGGCAGGGAGAGTTAGGAGAAGATCCACCAAGAGGAACAGGTTTACACATTCTTCACCATACTCTCTGGTCATGTGGAGCCAGCTGCTCATGGCCCTGTGAACGTTTATTTTCTTTTGATGCTTTCGAGCTTGAAATTTCCAGTGCCCTTGTTAAAAAGACCTTTTTTTAGTTGCTCTTTGGTTGTGTGTGCTCTGCATTGTTTACAATGCATTTTTTTTTTTCATGGTCGAATACCAGTCACTCCCTTATTTTCCCCAAATCATCTCGAATCCACTTCTCGTTGAACTTCCTTGTCCTGTGATCTCTATCGTAGGTTCTTGCTGTTTCCTTCTGTTCCCAGATAAGCACAAGATTGATAGTTGACGCCCCAACATAGCTGACATTTTAAGTTGAGTAGAATATGAGGTAGCCGAGAACGGACTGGTGCGACGATTTTCATAAGCTCAACGGTGACGCTCAGTTTATGCACGTCGCAAGGCTCGAATGGTTTTATTCGCTACAGATCAGATAACAACTCTGTCTCTTACACCCAGCTTACAGCGTCGTCCTACTAGGTGTAATTATTCTGTATTACCAATGTTTAATCTTTTGGTGACGTTAACGAGTAATTGCATGGTTGATACTAAAAGCAAATAGCGCTAGCAATGCGAGATTGGCGTGATCATCTTTTCCTAGGTGCACGCTGACCAATGATTGGCTGTCTGTTACCAATTTAATTAATTATTCATGTGGTTGATCGCGGATGCCAGGCTGCTGCTTCTTGCAGCCAACCTCAAACGGTGACAGAATACAAGAAAATCCTGAGACGAGGTTTTGCCATGGTAAAAATTGACTCGCCAACCGGCAACTGAATTGGGTACCACCACTCACCCAGGCCTGATTTTACTCGCCATTGGCGGGCGGGCGAGTGCTAATTTCCACCCCTGCATGTTCTAGCCTGAGGACCCTGGCCTGTATGGCTCAAGTTGGAGCTCGTATTGAGATCTCTGGGGGCTAGATATCAACCGATGTATTAAAATATCAAGACACCTTGAAATCCTCTCACCAAAATGTGCTGAAGCCAGAGAAGAGCGAGCATTCACACAAAGCTCTAGACAGTTGCTGTTACCGAGACATTTAAATATGTTTATGTAACTTACATCGCTGTGAATAAACCCTACAAGTCCTTTTAAGGGGGTGATTCAACAAATGCCTTTGCTTGCCGATAATTCCATGCATCTTGTAATTTGGCAGGAGCTAACTTGAAAGTGTTCGGCATTACCAATTTATTATTATTTTACCAATCACAGCACAGCTCTCTTATCATTTCACCATTCAGGAAATGGTTTACAAAGTATACCCCCCAGGTAAAGAGATCAGTCGAGAGATTTCTGGATGCATACCTAAATCTACTCCTGCGTATTGGCCGGGTATGGCTAAACTTACAGTCCCAAGTCAACCCTACACTCTGCAATAGTAGAATGCATGGTATTTTCACCCACATGCAATTAGGTCGCTTTGACTGTTTCATAGGCTTCCCCATACCAAAATTACGTTGAATCTCGTTGACGACTGTTGACAGACCTATATAACTGAATATCTCCTAATTTCCATCACTGAATTTACAATGTCATGTAGGAAGTGGCTTTGAGAAGTGTTCCGATATTGATGTAGTGATTCATAGATGATTTGTGCATTGGGGTCTTGGGACAGTGAACTACAACAAAGAAAAACTTTTTGACTGCATGAACTAGCCAAGATCAGGCGCTGAGTGAATTATGTCCCATGATGTTGAGGCTGCAGTACCGTTTTAAACGAGCGTTGGCAACATAAAATATTAAACTGTTTGAGTATAATTTGTCAGAAAAAAAATTGTATTCTTGTGTGCCAACCCTACTGGGGTTCATCGTATAATATTGACATTGTATAGCCCTTCATTAAATGGCTATACTCTGCAATTAAAATTCAGTATCCAGTTTTGTCATTGTGACTTATGGACTGTCATAATATGTGTGTGTGTGACTACACATGATCCAACTTAAACCTCATTTACATGTCTAACCCTACATTTATTTTAAAATGAAGAATTTCACTGGAAACTAGTTCAATTTTCCAGTCATTTTACTCAAGAAATGAAAGTTGGAAAGTTACAATTTCTTTAGCCATGATTGAATCATTATGTTTTAAAGATTATTTTGCCAATTATAAGGTTTTCATATCAACATCACCATAAAGTGTTCATGGATGGGGCGTAGAATTAAGCATTTCTGCATGATGATTGTAATAAATGAATGTACAGAAACTCATGGCCATTGTAGTTCTATTATTGTGAGTGCATAATTTAATAATTTTGTGTGTGGATATAATTCCCAACTGTGTATCAATTGGAACTTATAAGCCTTGTATGTTGCTTACCAAAGGGGCGTATCCATCAGATTGAATATGCCATGGAAGCTGTGAAGCAAGGATCGGCCACTGTTGGTATTAAATCTGAAACACATGCTGTCCTTGTGGCACTAAAGGTATGTACATTCATGGGACACATTGCAAATCAATTCAATGCCCTGAATCTGACCTTGAAAGATCACAATCATGCTCTATACTTTTTTTCACTAGTATCCAATTCAACGTTAGGATGCTTTGCTTTCACAGATAATGTGCAACCATATCAAGTATAACCATATGGCTTTTTAATAGATTTTAAATTGGCATCTTTGGTGTTTCAGAGAGCTCCATCAGAATTGTCTGCTCATCAGAAGAAGATTTTGCCCATTGACAGCCATGTGGGTGTGTCCATAGCAGGCCTTACAGCAGATGCCAGGTTACTCAGGTACTTACCAAATAGAATGACAGAATTGTTTTCTTTGGTAGTGCACTTAAAAGATATATTTTTCTTTCAAGGAATTCACCTATCTATCAAACTTTTATTTAATTATGTAGCATTGTAATAATATACCCATAAAGTGACTTGTTCTACACTGAATTTCTTTCTTTCATTTTAATCATAATGTATAATTTGTGTATGTTTAGCAAATACTTGCGCACAGAGTGCTTGAATTCGCGATATGCCTACGACACACCTATGCCTTTGTCTCGTCTGGTAGCCATGATTGGGAGCAGTATCCTATCTTTTTTGCACAAAAGCTTCTCTATATTTTTCCCTTGTTTAACATTTGGTATAAATAGATCCATGTTATAAATCTGTTAACTTGACTCCTTAATATTTGCAAAAACAATTATGTATTCTTCCAAATGATTGAAACTGGAACGGTGTATAATGAAACTTAACTTGGTTCAGAATCGCAAATTCCAACACAGAGATATGGAAGACGTCCATTTGGTGTTGGTCTATTGGTGGCGGGCTATGATGTGAGTGCTTTAGAATGACTTTTTATCATGTCTTGCTGTATTATTATCTGTGATATTGTCTTCCAAAGTAAATCACTTTTAAATAGAATGGTCATTTGTAATATGATTGTAACCAGGAGCAAGGACCTCACATATATCAGACATGTCCATCAGCTAACTACTTTGATTGTAAAGCCATGGCAATTGGAGCAAGATCTCAATCAGCCAGAACTTATCTAGAGAAGCATCTCAATGATTTTGGCACATGTAAGTTAATAATCATTCATTACTTTGTGACAGGCTCACTGTATTTTGTGCAAAAATATAAAAGAGTATAAATTGCCACCTTGCAGGTGATGGTGAAGAGCTTGTTAAGCATGGTTTGAGAGCTCTTAGGGACACCCTTCCTAATGAAATAGAACTCACCACAAAGGTAATGTTTCTATCACCTGTTTGTCTGTTTTGATTCCCAAATTTAATTTGGATTCTTTTTATTCTTAATGAAATAGAATTAGGGACAAGGTAAAACATTCTACTAGATAATCTTTGAGACAATTTTTTTTATGCCAATTAGTGCCCATCTATACACATTGACTCAATATACCAGCAAAGAAACATTATCTCTTGTGTCTTTTTCAGAACTGCTCTGTAGGGATTGTGGGCAAAGATACAGGCTTTGCAATATATGAGGACAGTGAAGTGGAAAAATATGTATCCTTGATTATCAGAGGGAATAACAATACTAACCTTATTAAGTAAATGATATTGATGTTACTTGTTACTACAGCATGAATGCCATTGACCATTTTTACCATCCTTGACCCTGTAAAGCTCCAAATGATTGAGGGTGAGGAGAGAGCACCTGTCCCAGAGAAGGAAGATGAGCCAGTAAGCAACTAAATATTGATGGGCTTATAGAAAGTATAGCTAAAGCCGAAGTAACAGTGTTTGTATGTAGAGTGAAATGTACTCCAGCTCTCAATTATGGCTATTGCAGTTTTGAAAGAGAATTACTGTCAAATACATTTGAATGATCTGTAAAATGTTATAATTTCAGACCCCAATGGAGGATGACCAGGAGGCTCCAGCTCCTCCCCAGTAGGACAGCCAACCCTCCCAGCAACTGACAACTGATTGTACAATTATTGCTTTATGTTAGTATAAGCCATTGAAGTACCAGTTGACCTCATTCCAAGAATGAACCACTTTGAGTCTAGGAAATCTGGACATTGCTAGAGCCGAGCCTGTATATTGTGTTGGGTGTGAAATGGCAGTACCAAGTGTTCTGGATATATTCCGTTTGTTCACAAATGAGGTTAATAAAACTATGCTATGATATCTTGATAAACAGAAAAGTTCTGATCGGTTACATTCCCTGATTTGGTATTAGAATATATACAGTATGGCATTAGACCTCCCAATACAGGACACTTATTTGAATTAAGCAAGGCTTGTAACTGTTGAACTGATGTGTTATTTACTTGGGTTCAAATTTTCACACTATTTGTGTAAGCCTGCTTTCATCAATCTTAAAGCTAATAATTTTTGCAATTACCCTGTGGAAATATACGAATCAAGGAAACGAGTTAACATACAATATGATGTGAGGGAGGAGACTACAGCAGAATCAGATTCAATAATCATAACTAGCTTTAAAGGGAGTAATTAGGGAGTAAATTAAGTAGAGATACATTCTGGTATAATTGCCCATTTTTGGTTTAGATTTAGATAATTGATCGTAGTTAATGCAGTGTGGCAATTCCTTTGTCCTGTCAAATAGCTTGATAATTTAAAACAAAGGCCAAGAGAATCTAAGGAAAACCTAAGATATTAAAAACATAATTTATTGTATACTACATACAACATCAATGCATACATGAGCTCCAGGTTTTTAGTACCTGTGTTCTTTAAGACAGACCAGGGCAGTTGTAGCTCATTAAAATAGAAAAAAAACAAGGGTATGGAAAATATCTCTTATTCAGCAAGAGTAGTTTCTCAATAGCCTGGCTGGATAAGGCTTTCTCAAATAGTATGAACACTCCCTGACAGGTAACATATTACAATTAGCTACTTGGACTGTACAGAGATTTTCGGCCTTTATGCATATATACAGGCACAAATATGTTGATCTGTCAGACAGACACGTCTTACTCAGTATTTCTTCTGGGTTTTCTTGATAAGTGCAAGTCTCTGTAAATAACAATGATGATATGGTATGGATATGTTGTACAGTATATTTCAGAAATGGAGTACAGAAAGATTCCTTCAGGAAAAAATTATTGATAAAGCAACCCTTGATATTACCAAAGTGTGTCACTCAAACCACACAGATTATGAACAGAAGGGAATTTATGACCAAAATATCTGAACATTGAATGAGAAGAATTCAGGTAAATGCAGAATTATCACCTGTTTGTGTGCATCTGTGGTGGCTGCCTTTTTGTAAGGTCGTAGTTCATCCGAGCCGAATCCTGGTATGAGCATGTTCCAGTTGCGTTCTGTTGAAGCATACAGAAGCTAATGAGGATAAGGTGGTATACACAACCAGACCAATACATGCGCTGTAACCGCCTGGGTCCATACCTGACACTTGTCAGGATTATCTACCACAAGGGTTGTTCCTTTTTTAATTATGACATCGGTCTCACAATCGGGTGTCGTAAATATTGAAAATTAAAGTAATATGATGCCTACAATTAATGTTAATAATATGTTGTAACTTACCTAGGTGTAATTGGACATCTTTGACTTCCACAATATTAGATTTGCGGTGTTTAGCAAGTTGACAAGCTGCCATGGCAACATTGTCTATGAAGTCATCAGCAATCTGCATCAATATCTACATCAGCAAAACCATTAAACAAATTAACTTGGATATATCCCAGCTCATATGACTAGTTTATGCTGTTGAGTCAATCAAACAAGAGGCCTGCAGGCCTTGAAGCTTTACCATGATCTTCAGTAGCAAGAATAAATCATGACATTGCATTATGTTTAAATGTTGCATGAGATCCCAAATAATAACTTGGGGGTCAAAGGTCATGCAAGGCTGATTTTTAGTATGCAAAAACCCATTATCATTAGAAGTCTATGTTTAATTTGGGGGCCGGGCAGCTTGCATGCTTTATAAAAACATGCACCATCAAAAGTTTTTGAACAGAAATAAGAATTCACCAAATGGACTCACAGGCAAACACAGGGATGAAGGGATATGATAAGCTTTGCTAAGCAGGAGAGCAAAAGACTGGGTATCAAAAATTATTCCCTCTTGGGTTTACATGGTACAAGGAATTTTTCCAAAGTTTTCCTCTAAGGGATCTTAGGTGATGCAGGGCTGATATTTAGTTTGCGAGGAGTAATCAATGTCAGAAGGGTCCATGTGTAATTTAGGGTAGTTAGCTTGTTTGATGAGAAAATGTGCCATCAAAAATAATTCTCCCTTGAGTAAATATAGCAAAGGGATTGTATATTATATTATATTTTTTTCTTTATTAACATGCAGGGAAAGATGCTGCATTTCTGATGCAGGTACAAACCCAATCATTGCATCAAATCAAATTTGGGTCAGATACGAAACACAACTTTCAGTGGCAACTGAAGCTAAAGTAGCCATAGCCAAGTGACTATTGCAAAAGTAAATATCTTTTTGTGCCACCAACAACATATGGCACTGACCTCCTCAACATCATCATCCAACTGCTCCAAAGGGTCCACCTCTTTCACAAGATCTTGTAACCGTCGCTTGTCAAGAACCTACATATACCCCCAAAAAAACATTCATGTAATTAAATAACATCCCTTATGAGGCTCTTCAATGACAAACAAGATCACTGAATAAAATATACATTTTGACAAGTTTATAAAGTTTTCACCTTATTTTCCCCAGTAGGAGCTTGACGTAGAGCAGAAGCAGGAGACTGGGAGAGAGAGATGGACGGTACAACAGTAGGAACAGGCGCAGCACTTACTTTTATTTGCTCAGGTTCTTGCTTAACCACTGTAGGCTGCCAAAGGATGAAAGGATATATATATATATATATATATATATATATATATATATATATATATATATATATATATATATATATATATATATATATATATATATATATATATATATATATATATATATGTTTATGTATATATATGAATGTGTATATGTACATTAATGGATAGTGGGTTCATATTGATTGCATGGAAGATTTAGAAACACATACAATGGCAGTTGTAGGTACAGCTGTAACTTGGGTTCCTGTGTAATTGACCCCAGTTATGACAGCTGTGTTGCTTGTCACCATGGGTATGCTGGCTGTCATGTTATTGGCTGGCTCTGAGATGCTATTCAGGATTGTTGTGTGTGGACTTGCCATAATCACAAATGCATCTATTGTCTTCTATTTGTCCCACCACATTATATGGTTATACACAATTAGCCGATGAGTACCTGGAAACCACAACTTGAAATTAAGCAAATATAATTAAATCACATCTAGATAACCTGATAATAATAATAACAATAACAAAAATGATAAAGTTTTTTTAATCATCAAAATAAGTAACCTTGATCTCATAGTAAATGACTTGCAATGAACCATTCAAATGCAACATGAATAGTAATGGAAACCAGGGCTTCAAAACTTGCAGCAAATTTGGCAAGTAACCCTCTTCAATATTCTCTAATAAACCACAAATAAGTGTGACGATGTCAGGGACGAAGTTTCTTTGCAAATACTTCTTATGCACTTTTCTTAGTGAAACATTACTTGAGTACCTTCACTTAATTTAGTCATACAGAAAATTGTATCAAAAGTTTTAAGACAAAGGAAGCTCGATTTCAGTTCGAGAAGAGCATAGCACAAATGACTTTCTGTTTTTGTCAGCAATCGCACCAGCCGAAAAGGGTCTACTATCATTTTCAAAGTAGTATGCTGTTGCCAATTTAGAACGAAGCATCCGCCAATATCGCCCAGCTACATAAATCTATTCCATTTCCTATTTCAAATAACGCAAATTACAAAGCAATACACTTGTGAATAAATATGCGTAAAGAGATCAACAGGTTAGCTTCGTAATGAATCCTAATCACTACTTACTCTTTACTTAATCACACGAAAACAATTTTTTCCACAAAGACATGCAATGTGACGTCACTCCTAATCATTTCCACGGCAAATTCGTTTCGAGTGAATGCTCATTGCAGCTGACCGACCACTTCTAACTGCAACCAAACTGTTAGCCACCACAAGACAACCATGAAGGCAAATATCAATGTTTGGTATTGTCAAAATAATTGTTGAAATACCTGTTTATCATAAACTATCAATGGACGAGAAGCCCCTCCGTTGATTTTTTTGTGATGAGCAGCAAGAAATCTGCTGATTTACGATCAAGTGAAGAGTATACGTAGCTAAAAGCACAGTAATGACGAATAAAAAGGAGACTAAAGTGAATGAATTTATATCCCCATATTGAGATATTTTGATATAATAACAGTATTAGCAACAAGTATACACCTTATAACCAAGTCCCATCGGATTATGCTGCTTTAAAGGCGAAACTGGATGCTGATTTTACGTATTTCCATTAAATGTCTTTTGATTGCATCTCATAAAATTATTCTCAGTGGAGATAAGCACACGAGAATACCTTTCTGACGTAATATCTTTGCCACCAGCCCTGGCTTAATTAATATATATCTTACGATGGTACTTAGATAGACAGTTTCTCATCTGTTTCGGTTCATCTTATCATCCGTATTGATTCCAATGATCTTTTAAATCACAATCCTATTATTGTTAGCAATCATATAATTTCCACACAGTGAATGCAAGTGTATTTGTGAGTTGCTCCATTTGTACGTGTGTGCTATCATTCGAAGGTACAGCGCGTGCACAGGCGCACGGGCCGGGTTGATTAGACATTATGACGAGACATCATAATGATGACATAATAAATATACTATTCATAACTAAAACATCTAATAAAGATGATTATGGATACCCAATTCACAACTTTCGAATGCCCAGCACATACATGCGTGCAAGCATGCATACCTACATGCATACATATATACATACATGCATATATGTATATATATATATATATATATATATATATATATATATATATATATATATATATATATATATATATATATATATATATATATATACATATATATATATACATGCATGCATGTATGTGTGTATGCATATATATATAAATGCATGAATGTATGTATGTATGGATGCATGCTTGCATATATGTATACATGCATGTATGTATGTGTGTATGCATGCTTGCATATATATATACATGCATGTATCCATGTTTGTGTTTTATGCTTGCATGCTTGCATGCATGTATGTACCGGGAACCGAGCACCTGTGATCAAGATTTTATATATATATATATATATATATATATATATATATATATATATATATATATATATATATATATATATATATATATATATATATATATCACACTCACAGAACAACAAACCCGCGCCTACTCAGAACCTGGACAACAGTTGTTAAGAAAGCCAGACGTCAAAGCACTTCTGATACTGATTCACAGCTAGGTGGAAAAAAGGCTACTGCTACAACTAAGAAAGGTGTGGTTGGTGTAGCACAAAATGTAACCTTGCAAGCTGTTAAAACTAAGTTAGGGACTATCTCAAGGAGAAGCTCAAAAGAGAGGTGACCTGTAGGAAGTTAGTGTCAGCGACAAAACATTATTCTTCCTTCCACATCTCGGCAGAATGCATGAATGTTGAGGAAATATATGACCCCCTGCTATGGCCTGAAGGCATCTATGTTTGCAGGTACTATGTACCTCGCAAGCCTAGTGGTGTAAGCCAGCCCAGTGCGGTCAACATGCGTGATACTAACGCATCTTCTGACACAGATGCCCAAGCCAACACCAGTGCTAAGGCCTCACAACACATGGAAAATAGGTATACAGTCTAAGTAAAATTCAAGGTTGTCACCTACAACTCCCGCAGCCTTCGTCTAGGACAATCTGAGAGTGACAAAACTCGCCGTTTGCTGACTGAAAAACTGTTCACAAGTTTGATATTATCTGCAAACAAGAGAACTGGCTCGCTAAGCAGGACTTTGTGCCCTCAATACTATTCACCCGCACTTCCATGGTATTGGGGAGTTAACCACTGACTATAAAGACAAATTGATGACAGGCCATATTCCTGGTGGTGTTGCAATATTATGGAATAACAAGTTTGATCACTTAATTAACGAGATCAGATTAGATGTGGACTGGGCGGTAGGAATTGAAGTCAAATACCTTAGTGTCTATTTGGGTGAGATTGAAACAACCTGTGTGTATATTCTTGGTGATCTAAATGCAGATATATCTGGCTGTAACTCTTTATTCTCAAACCATGTTAAGAATTTCTGCTCAGGTAATAATCTTTTCCTCTCTAGCGAAATGTTGTTACCACCTATCAGTTATACATACATTAGTGATGCCTGGCATACCACCTCCTGGTTGGATCATTGTATTAGCACTGAAGATGCTCATGCCTCTATTAGTATGAAGATACATTATGATCTCTCTATATCTGATCACATACCTGTCAGTATGACTCTTGGTGCAGACTTGTTGCCTGGATTAACAAATGAAACAAATGATACCACAACCAGCAAAGTAGAATGGGCCAGACTTTGCAAGTGTGATTTAGATAAATACTTTATGCACACTGACCACCTGTTAGACAAGGTTGAAGTTCCTGTGGAAGCATTATTGTGTAAAGATACCCAATGTAACTGTTTAAATCATAACATTGCTCTTAATAACTTCAATGAAAATGTTGTCAATGCTCTCAAAAATGCTAGTGAACAGCTCAGTAATCCCAGAAAGGAGGCATTTAATATGAAACCTGGGTGGAATGAGCATGTTGCAGAGCTGGACTCTGCCGCAAGGGCAGCACATATCATGTGGGTTGAATCAGGCAGGAACAAACATGGCCCTAGCTCTCTTTGAGCATAGGATTCAAACCCGCGCCAGATTTAAATATGCCCTTCGTTACATCAAAAATAATGAAAAGGCCATGAGAGCTGACTCCTTGGCAAGGAAGCTGGCAAACAAAAACTGTAAGGACTTCTGGAGAGAGGTGAATAGTGTAAATAACTGTAAAACCTCTACCCACTAACATTGATGGAAAAACTGGTTGTGATAAGATAATAGAACTGTGGCATGAGCATTATCAGAAGCTATTTGATTGTGTCAAAAGTGACAATTATGATGTTGGGGTTGTTCAGTATACTGAGAATATGTTGGTCAGTCCAGAAGAAGTGCAGTGTGCTATTGATAAACTAAAAGACAACACATCTTCTGGTTTAGATTCTATAACAGCTGAGCATTTAAGATATGCCAGTAAAAAACTTGTCCATCTACTTTCTATGTGTTTTAGTGGCTTTTTAGTACATGGATTTCTTCCAGATTCCATGATCTCAGTGTTGCTTGTACCTATTATCAAGGACAAGAATGGAAGAGTCAATAGCAAAGACAACTACTGTCCTATAGCCCTGGCTAGTGTCATTTCAAAGGTTGTTGAGAGAGTGATGCTTGATAGACTTGAATCCTATATTATCACTTGTGATAACCAGTTCGGGTTTAAGCAGAAGCACAGTACGGATATGTGCATATATATCCTGAAGGAGGTTATATCCAAATATCGCAGTTTACAGTCTACTGTTTTCACATGCTTTCTTGATGCCTCTAAGGCATTTGACAGGATCAGTCATGGTAAATTATTTCATAAATTATTTCAGTGTGGTGTACCTAAGTATCTAATTAGAATAATAGCATACTGGTATGCTCACCAGACCATGTTGATCATGTGGGGTAATGTTTATTCTGAACCTTTTAATGTCAGCAATGGTGTAAGACAAGGTGGTTTTTGTCACCATTTCTTTTTAACACATATATGAATGATTTGTCTAATGAGTTAAATTCCTGTTTATCTGGATGTATGATTGGCTCAGTTCTTGTGAACCACATTATGTATGCTGATGACCTGGTAATATTTTGTCCTTATAGTGCTGAATTACAAAATATGCTAAAGATATGCACCGACATTATGTACAACTGTAATAAGAGCAAAGTAATGATATTTAAATGTTAAAAGGATATGACATTGCCTTTTCCCAAGTTTCATTTATCTTGGCCACATCATAAATGAAGACTTAGCTGATGATAAAGACATTCATCGGCAATGTCGAATGCTATATGCCCAGGGTAACATGTTGATACGTAAATTTAATATGTGTAATATCCCTGTGAAAGTTGCCCTATTTCGAGCTTACTGCAAACCAATGTACCATTTGTGGTTTAAATTCAAGGAAAGCTACATGAGAAAACTGATGGTAGCTTATAATGATGTTATGAGAATGCTCACTGGTGTACCAAGATTTGCCAGTGCAAGTGAAATGTTTGTCAACATAGGTGTACCTTCTTCTATGGCTGTACTCAGAAATTTAATGTATAAATTCATGTGCAGGCTGGAAGATAGTGAAAACCATATTGTACAAAACCTAGTAAATCCTACCAGAAGCTGCACTAGATTTTCCTCTGACTTAAGGAGATACTGGTATAAATGCCTTTATACGCTGTATGTTTAACATGTTAATCTGTTTTATTTATGTGTTATATGTTCTCTTTGTATATATGTTTAGTATGTTGTCTATGGACCTCTTACACAACCATGTAAGATGTGTCTGAAATAAAGCCTATCTAAATATATATATATATATAGCAGTATTTCTATGGGTTTGTGAGCCAGCAATAAAATTGACATTATTGTTATTATTATGGATATATAAGGTTTGTGCATGCAACACTCCAATGAGGTTGGTTGAGTAACTTACAGTTTGAAACAGATTTTCAAAGCCCACAGTACATCAACATGATGTAATCATACATTTTTATTGGGCTATGTTGCATATAGCATCAGTTCTAGGCCAGGTTATTTGGTACCATTTTACCAGACTACACTAGTCTAATCACATCAGCATCACCTCCATTGTTCAAGGCAACTCTCAAGTTTCCAATAACTTATGCCATAGATGACGGTATGCAAGCATGTTTGATATGTTAAAAAACTTATTAAGTACTATGTTTTTGCATGTTGAGGTGTTTCCCCCTCCCCACCCCAAGCAAATTGCAAAATACAACATCTCAATGTAAATACTTATTTTGGAAGATGGCACAACAAAATGAATGAGCAATTATGAAGGTGAAAATCCAAAAATATTTTATTTTTGCATGATATGGGACACAATATCAGACATATATTCCTCATTGTTATATTTCATGAACAAAGATATAAAGGTCTTTAGCATCCATGCAAGCTTATGTCAGCCAGCTGAAATAAGCATTCAGTATCATCAAAGATATGATTATGAGCATAAGAATTAAAGATGGGTGATTAGTCGATGAAAATTCTATTGTTGTTGATGAATCAAATGAATTTCAATATCATTTCGAAGCTAGTTTTCTTTTGAAGTAGGCAGGTGCAGCATCAAACAGCCAATCAGGATCCACCATACAGACGTTCCTGTGTGCATGACAACAAGGATAAGGCATGAACCAATAAATGAAGGGATAGCATATTCAACATCCCTACTTGGGTTTAACACTCCTAGATTCCTACACAATAACAGTTTGTTGGTGCTGATGAGAGGGAAATCAACCAACAAGTTTAGTATATTGAGTTATGTATACGGTGAATATACTTGCCTCATATAGGACTTGGTGGTTTTAACTAGTTCTGTGTATATGACATATCCAGGCTTGCATTGGAAGAGGGAGGAGGAAGGATGGATGGCTACAGGCTTACGTGAGTTCACCTGCAAGAAAATATACTGATGTATAAACATATGTACATAATTTGTAAAACCATGCTGATGAGCACAACAGAGTTGTATAAGAGACATTGAGAGGAAGAGAACAGGTCGATGGGTTGCTGATAGCATGTTAATGATGTATATTGATTAACTGTTAATCAGTACAAAGCCTGACACCTGCAACTGAGGGTCTGTGTGTAAAAGCCTGTGATAGCATTGGGACGCACGTCCTTCAATCTTATTGATATCTGCCCATGCTCACTAGCTAATGTTCACAACTGTACAATAACCAACAGCTGTAATGGCTCATAGAACCAAGGCCCATATGAAAGGACCATATGAAGCGTGGAATGATTTGCCTGTTTATAGGCAGGGTAATGATAAAGGCATCCTACATTGATAATACAAACAATACTCACTGTGGTGAAGACTCCCTCAATGGTCAACTCAGCAGCATTCATAAAAAAACCACTGCACATACATCTCCTGCAACACAGAGCTGATGGTTTAACCCAATGAACACATTGCTCACTTCAACAGTTCATATTATTACCCCTCCCTAACGCACAGCTCACTTCTTAACCCATGCATCACACAGCTCACCTTATAAATCTTTGACACAGAACTCAATTTACAAACAACCCCACCCCCAACCTCCCTTGCTTTATCACCACCTACAACACATAACTTATTTAATACATCCAAAAGCACCACAATTGTACATTCCAAACCACAACGGTCCCCACTTGTCTCGTTCGCTTGTAGATGACCTTATAAAGCTGAACCAATATAATAACGTAAGGGTCAAATATACAATAAACTGGAGGTCATTCACCGACCTGATGGAGGCGTGATCTCTGCCACATGACTGTAGTTTTAGCTGCTGCCTCACACATATATCTCTTAACTGACGACGGATATCTTGGGCGGTCTTCAGGTTACGACCATTCACAAAGTTCTCCATGCACCATTGCTGATGAACAAGATCCAACTCAGATTGTTTTCACCTCTCTCATCCCCGAGTATTTACTCCACTTGAGTTTGTGTCTTAGTTCACATTCATACTTAACGGTAATATCAAGAGTTATTTTATTGGCTGACCTTGTTGCCATTGACACCTTTGAATCCCCTGTAAATATTAAGGAAGGTGATGTGGTCACCCTCGATAGAGATGAACTTGCGTCTTGCTGCCTGTGCTGTTTCTCTCTGATTGCACAGCAAAACAAAATACAAAACAGCCATTCTAAATAAATTGTATGCAGGAATATTTATAAGTAGACCGATTTGATTCTCCAGTGACTATGTATGACCTTGACCTTGCTATGTGGAGTGTGAATCACAGAATCCACGGAGAGGACGGACACAATGGTAAGCACCTCCTCCCTGTAAAACAATGTTTAAAAAACAATGATTGATGATGATAGATGAAGATCAATGGAGCTTAAAGTAGACACTGACAGACAATGAGCAGACTCCAGTGATATCAGTCTGTAGAGCTCCACCCATGGTCCTCCTTCATCAGCTGATAAATCCCTACATAGATAGGAGGAGCTACTTACAGACACTTCTGGTCACTGGCAGCTAGGAGGACTTTCGCGAAGCGAGGGTCCAAAGGAAATGCTGCCATCTGACGCCCAAGATCAGTCAGCTGTCACCACATGCATAAGATTAGTGTCAAGTAGCATTTTATACAATTTACCAGCACCACAAAGAAGATATGTAATAGTATTTTCATGTTTGTAGTAAAGACATAGCGCCTCACTGTGTTGTTGTCCCTGCTGACCGCTCCCAATAACTGCAAGGATTCTATTGCCTTCTCTAAACCCTACATCAAAGTCATCCAACACTCAGTACATGTCAGATTAACAAACTGCTGACAGAATGATCGACTATGGCATGCCTTATCCAATATACCAAATAGAGCAGGCCAATTAAGTCACATAATCATACTATTATTAACATTGAGTCTGCCAGAATTTGGCGATAGTTAACTAATTCTCTCTAGTATGTCTTGTGAAGCTAACCTCAGCTGTGGGTTTGTCCATGAAGTCGAATGAAGCCAAGTCCTTGACTCCAAGCGCCATAAGTTGAAGCACCACACTGGCCAAGTTACACCTGGCCACAGATTACACAGTTCTCAGCAGGAACAGCACGTGACTATTCTTGAGCAGGTAATAGAAGCTATTGCCTGGTACTTACCTTTGTATTTCAGGGATGGTGTTGGCCCTGAGTTTATGGAAGTCTACCTCTGTGTAGAGTCTGTAACATACACCTGGTGACTCCCTCCCAGCACGACCTGTGCGCTGCCATGCCTGAGCCTGAGATATCTTCTGCACTTTGAGTAAGTCCAGCCCACTGGCGGCATTAAATAACCTGAGAAACATAAGGGTTAATATTTAAGTCACATCATTTTTGACAACAAGTGTTATGAAATATTGTCATCGTTTTAACTTCTTTAACTGTGAATTGCACAGGGGATATATTTTGAGGAAGTTAGCACGAAGTGTTGATGGTGAAGGATTTGCTAAATGATAAATCACATATGAAAACCTGGCTGGCTGCAATTGGCAAGTTAATGTTATGAGTAAGGTGATGGGCGTCTTTTGGCATTGAATTGGAATATTTCAGTGAGCAACGTTGAGTTACACAGAAGTGTATTATTTACTGGTGAAATATGGCAGCGTACTTGGGTTCCCCATCCAGCATTCAGATACCCTACAATAGCACTTCAGTACCCTGCCCAGCACTCAGGTATCCAGTATCCCCATCCATCAGTCAAGACCCCTTCCAGCACTCAGGTACCCCATCCACCATTCAGATACCCTACATAGCAATTCAGTACCCTGCCCAGCACTCAGGTATCCAGTATCCCCATCCAGCACTCGCGTACCCCATCCAGCACTCGCGTACCCCATCCAACAGTCAAGACCCCATCCAGCACTTGCGTACTCCATCCAGTACTCAGATACCCTGCATGGCATTTCAGAACCCTGACAGCACTTGGTTTAACCCTTAGCATGCTGTATAAGTTTTGTACCTCTTTTACCCTGGTGCTGCATTGGGCCATGGGAATCCCTCTCTCAGCCAATGACAGTGACAGATCTACGAACATGCTGTCTACGTCATTACAACGCGCGGTTATACACAGCACGTTTCAAAAACGACATAAGTCGTGTGCAGCAGCGGGATGTCAACAATCTGAAACGACATATGACGCGTACAGCAGGCTAAGGGTTAAGTGACCAGCACTCAGGTAAACTGACCAGCACTTGACTAATGTGACTAGCACTTGGGTAACTTGACCAGCGCTCACTTTTCCTGACTAGTGTTGGGATCATAGTTTTAAGTCAAATCTCAGAGGACAACGACACAGAATTATTAACAGCTATGGTAGTTCAGGGGATGTACCCACTTGGCTTTAACGACACCAGAATCAATAACATGTTTGATGCCGTGGATCGTCACCGAAGTCTCTGCTATGTTTGTACTGACTATCACCTTCCGATGGCCCTGAAAAAGTCAATGATAACCTCAGTTAATAAACATTAATCATATATATCAAGAACTAGAAGTTATAAATGCAACAATGCTTCTACAACAAGTGGTATTTTATATCCCATGATAGATCGACTCCGCAAGCATGGTACCTGTGGTGCAGGCTGGAACACCTTGAGCTGTTGTCCAGCTGGTAATGCAGAGTAAAGGGGGTACGCTACCAAACCTGGGCAATCTGCTCACAAACAACACATAGAGGTAAGAGTACAGGGGTAGGCTACTCAGCCTGGACAGTCTACTCAAATACAACACATAGAAATAAGACAGAGTACAGGGGGTAGGCTACCAAACCTGGACAGTCTACACAAATACAACACATAGAAATAAGACAGAGTACAGGGGTAGGCTACTTAACTTGTTTATCAATGTGAATTAACAACTAGCATCAGAGGGTGTTTTCAAAGGGGTGGAATGGGGTAAGTTATTAAAAAACTTTCTTATGTACAAAATCTTTTCACATTAGACCTTTATCTAGTATGTTGAGAAATGTAATAAGGAACGATTTTAACCTAGGAATAGGACGTTTAACATCCTTTACAATTCAGCATGATGATAACTTGATATCACTTACACCAGCATGTTCAATAAGGCTGCCCTTGACTTGGAGTTGATGGGGTATTGGATAAGGAGTTGGGCTTTTGAATTGCATGGCTAACTTTTTTTAATACTAAGGAAACATATGCGCATATCTGCCACTTGTTTGTCTATAGTTTCAGGGAAGATGTTTGGGGTGATAAACCCAAGTGAAAAACTAATGTCTTGAACTGTGCAGCTAAGTTGATGTTGATAATCGGTGATCTTATTTGGAATGGCTTTATCCCATTCATGTTGCCATTGGGCATTGATAAAATTTAGGAATCAAAGCAAACAGGGGGTCCGGTAAACATATAGAACGGGGAAACTTCATGAGCATTAGAAATATTCTTTGGTTAGAAGGATGCGAACATTGTACATAATGACAACCCACAATGAACAACTGCATTTGATATAATGGCCCCACCACTGGTCAAGTCTTTTGATATATCTCTTATGGACTGGACTGTAGCATCAATCTCTTCCTGGCCAGTCAAGAACACTAGGATGTCCTCACTGCAACACCAATATAATCAAGCATTCTGAAACATTACGGTTGTAGCACAGAAGAAATGACTGATCTTAAATTTAAGCCGTAACTAAAATCGCATAATTAGCACATCTGGCCATATTTATAGAGCTTTATTCATGCACCAATTACTGTGGCTTGCCAACAGATTTTGATTCAGAATCTTATTTTCATTGTAACAAAAAAGAACCTGACTTGGGTGGCGCCTCCTGGTGGATCTGGAAGATGGTGACAAGAGCAGAGAACATGTAATCACTCTGGATCTCTTTGGTGTACATCAACTGTACAAACACACAAATACATATGCGTCAAGTGCTGTGAGGCTGGACCAAAGACAATAACATCAGAAAGATGTTTAAAAAATTGCCTGACCTTCACTGGGTATTGACGACCTTCAATGTAGAGCACAGGTGACTTGTTGAAATAGTGAGAAAAATGATCCACATCCATTGTAGCTGACATGACCACTATCTTCCCACAGAAACAGAGGCACCAAGCAATATGTTTAACTAACAGCCAAGGAACATCAAATACCTGTTACAAGTAGGAATGTTGAATCAAAGAGGACAAAGTTGATCCAAATAGATTGAGCTAGAGTTGATAAAACACTGTGAATCTATGACTTGCAGAGACTTGGAATTGAGTCTCACTTTTAGAGGCATTGCTCCAAGTGCTTTGCGATCCATTTGAGCTTTCTTTACAACACCAAAGAGGACGTCAGTGTGAACTGTTCTCTCATGAGCCTCATCCAAAATTATCACAGAATACCTATAATGCAATGAAAATCAAAGAATTACTTAACACAGGTTAGAAGGAATTGAAAATAATTGAGCACGTTGAAATTTGACGAACTGTAATCGGTTTTTTATGGAGATTTGCAGCTATATCAAGTAATCTTATCAGTTCTCCAGGTTTGTATGGTATTTGTTCTTGAATTATTTCCACTCAGGCTGCTTTGGTGAAGAATTTATTAAATGTGTCACTCTTTTGGTGAAGATGGAGTCGCTTAGGAATTCTTAAAATCTGAAATCCTTCATGACGTGGAACGGCTTTCACGCATTAAAAAAAACATCAAGTGATCCAACAAGTGCTCAGCATTTTGCAATATTGTTTTACTAATTGTTGCCAAACACAATATGTACATCACATTAGAAAAAAAATAACGAGTAGCTCAGCTGGAACTGGCATTAAATGGCTTGTGAAGTCATTTCAAGGTCCAGTACATAACGACTTAATGTGGTAAAGATATCAACCTTTTCAATTTGGGATCCAAGATGGCTTCCCTAAGCAGCATGCCATCAGTCATATAGCGAATCTTGGTCTCATGTGAACTTGTATCATCAAATCTTACACAGTAACCTACCTGAAATAACAATGAAACCACCAGTTATTTATATAGTGATGTTGCACAGCCTTTATATTATTACCATGTCTCTGAGATGTCCCATTGTACCAAAGCTTCTGCTGTGGCCACTTACTTCCTTGCCCAGCTCGCAGCCCATTTCTTTGGCTACACGCTGAGCCACTGTGATAGCAGCTACGCGTCTAGGCTGTAGGGGGAAATGGTACACAACATAATTTATGTTGACAGGAAAATCAACAGTATTAATCGATAGCAATCACAGCATTGATGACGATAATACAAAAGACTCACCTGGGTACATGCTATAGTTAACTTGCGGTTCACACCTGCTTCATAAAGGTACTATAACAAAAATAGTCCATAATTTGATGTAGGTCAGTCAAAAGTGAAATGCTTCTGTAGGAATAAAATCTGGTCCCAAGTGAAGTACACTTAATACAGAACCTGTGGTATCTGAGTGGTCTTCCCACTTCCAGTTTCTCCTATGACAATTGCTGTGTCTAACACCATTAACTTCTGAATAAGTCGTCCTCGAGCTGAGAAGATAGGAAGATGTTGTCGTTCATCTCGTAGATGATTGTTTCCATTTTTAGAATCCTGAGGTGCTGAATTTCCACCTGTCCAAGACATATCCAATGATTTAACTTCAATACATTGTTAAACTGTGTAGTTACCCTGTCATATCATTTAAAAAAGAAAATTTAAAGGAAATGGGATAAGAATTAACTAGCCCAACAGACTAATAGTGGATCGGGTACTCCCTTGATGTGAGGGAGCGCAAGCTCCACTTGGTTCAAAAGAGCTAGAATTATCATCTTAACTAGACAGACGAATGGAAAGATGCTGGTACCATTACTGTGGAATTTGGACTTCTTGGAAGGACTGGGAGTGGCAAATTGGTGATTGACTTGTCTTTTTTGAGAATTCATACTGATGTGCAGACCTGTCAATAAAGCCAAGTTATACTGATAAAAATAGGTTAATTCACGTGTGGCCTATGGGTGATAATACAATTAAAATTAGCTGTGCATGGAATATGTAAAGTAAAAAATTCGCACTGCGTTCTTCTTTAGATATCCGTTATTCCGAGCCCAGAGATGATCATAAAAAAAATAAAAAATATGTAAGCCTAAACTGATAACTCAGTATCACACTTGAGATACGCTGATGAACCAAGGAACTGACTGACAATATACACAAGGATCATAACGGATTATGATTTTGGACGAGCGGGAGACCGAGTGGCCGAAATAGCGTAACCGAAGCACACAAAAAACACGGATCAAGACGACATTGTCTGTTTCGGTTCAAAATTGGTTCCGTTCAATACAATTTTTAAATTGTTGTAAATATTACGCCAATTATAGCCACCTTGCAACTCAAATTAGGAATTGAAAACTAACCTACTAGTGAAGATATCATAACGGTCCAGCCGGTTCTATGTTGATGTAGTTTGATTTCAAGCCGACCCTTTACTTGCGCATGCGCACTAGCCTTACATAAAATCAAGTTCTCTGGACTTGTCGAAAACAAAGTTACTAAAGACATGTTGAGATGATACATTTTATGAACTCAGGATTATTCTTCGTTTCAGTATACTATGAGCGAACAGTGGATTGGTAAGATTTAGCTAAAGTAAGTCAATCTTCTTCAACAGTCTTTCCGAATCTTAAAATACCGTTTCATATGATGCCGATCTTCTCACCGAATATTATAACTGCTTATCACAGTTTCAGACGTGCCGTTGAACAGGTAGGGGATGACCCTATATTAAATGATGCACGTTGATCTAAGGGAATGCCCTTAGATTGAAGTGATTACTGTCACAAAGGATGTACAACCAGTGCGGTTGATTATTTAGGCAGTATTGTAAACATATATATACATGGCCACCTCATGCTCAACCACTCATACTTTTCTTCATTAAATCCTCTTTTGATCATTTTATGGACCACAAAAGAATTCCTCGACTGGCCACTAATAAGATGAGCTAAGGTCGACCCCTATATGTATATGTATATATATATATATATATATATATATATATATATATATATATATATATATATATATATATATATATATATATATATATATATATATATATATATATATATATATATATATATATATATATATACAAGGCATGAAACTAAGAAAATTTGCTACCGACCATCCGGGCTGGTAGTTCCCAAAATCCACCGGCCCAGAAAAAATTCAACCAGCCCAAAAAAATCTACACAACTTGATGTGTTTACAAATACTTGATTTTTTTTACCCATGACCCGCATAATATAATTCGTAACAAACACATGGCAAATTCAATCACAGCATGAAAAACATATTGAGACTTAGGGAAGAACGTATAATACACAGAAAAAACACCCTACTCAACAACAAGCCAATGTCCTACTCTGGTCCATCCTCCTCCTCACTTTCCCATTGAATGTTTTTCTAGAACTGTGGCATGATACCTGGTAATCGACCACAGTCCTTTAGCACGTTTGATGTTATATTCAGCGATAGGGGGTGAGACAAAAAGCACAGTCATCAGGGTCAACACGCGTGCCAGAGAGTACAACACTAAAATGGTCCACAAGTTTGTCTACTGCTTGATCACCAAATTCTAAAAGCATTTTCAGACAGGTAATTATAAGGCACATGACTTGCAACCTGGCAAGTAAGGCAAAATGTATTTTATGGGTCATTAGATATCTTTTCAACAGGCCATGAAGGGAGGTGGGCTATGTGGGTTACCTGTTGTATACCAACATCAATGTCTTGGAAACGATGCTGTAAAGCATTGCTGAGGTCTCCTAGAAAGCATTGTTTTGATGATGTTAAGGAGGCATCAGCAGGGCACGAAATTGGCTAATTCTAGTCGGCGCGCGCCGACTAAATGTTTATTCCGCCGACTCATCCGCAGACCAGTTGAAAGCAAGAGCTCTTTTAACAGCTTCTCAAAATCCTACGCTAACCTTTGAGTATTACCTCCGTGCACCTGCTTACATTATTACCGGAAACAACAACAATTAGGGGCATATCGCGGCTCACTGCGACACATGCTAAGATAAAGAACTCTAATACAATTCTTGCACAAAGAATCACGGCTGGTAGTGAGGGGTGTTTTACCCCATTAGTATGGAAAATATCGCTACATATCGGATAGTGTAAAGGGATAATGATAATGTTTGGCGGAGTTGGGATGAAACAAACAGTTATATTATATATAAAAGACCAGAAAACATATGAATGGGGATGCATCATTAAGTATAAACGTCACATTGCAAGCTATGTGAAAAAGTGGTCAGCTTAGTGAGTGACGGTATTTTAGTACCCAATTAACAATACCAACGGGACATCCGATAAGGTCGTATAAGACGTCCTAATCGGTATATTCAGTACTTCGATGAAGTCTTGATAAACAATCTCTGCGTTAGGAGTAAACAATCACCGACAATCTCAATGGGGGTTCGGAAGCTTAAATGCGTCTTAAATTAAAGGTCAGGCGCTCTGCTGTTTCTTGTAGGTGCATCATAGATTCTTAATACAGGCTAACTGTTCACTCACCACCCGGGCGACCAGTTTCGTAATTTCAACCCGCCCGAGGTGATTTTGACTCACCATTGGCGGACGGGCAGGCGTTAGTTTTGAGCCCTGTATATATATACTCTATACATATATATATATATATATATATATATATATATATATATATACATATATATATATACACATACATATATATATGTATATATATATATATACATATATATATATATATATATATATATATATATATATACACATAGGGTTACGAAGGGTGTAGGGTTACGAAGCAACAACTAGTCATCCGGCATAAGGGTAGATTTTTTTTCCCGCGCACACAAATCGGCCCCAGTTAAATACAAACAGCAGCAGGGCTCGTGTGATTAAGAGCTGCTTGAACCATAAACCTGACAAACACATAAGAAAAGAAAGGCTGTATACTATCATAGCTTACATAATTATATTTATTTACCCATGGTATATTAACTGGCATAGATTAGCAATGTACGAAGGCCGTTATCACAATGGTTGAAAATAGGTCACATTCAGGAGAACAATTTTCTAGTGAGTGTATGCGTTTGATGAAATTTAGAATCTACTTGCTTTCTTTGAAACTCCTTACAGTCGTTGAGATGTTACTGATCAAAGTTGAACAACGGTACGGTAATGTTGCCTCTGTTAGTCTGTAGTAATGGCTTCGGCACGAAAATCACCTGGGTTTTCCCTGGGATTCCGCAAGGGTTAATGTATTCACCGCGGCATGAAATTTGGCAGTCAGTTAGTGGACGTGTTACAGAACACGATGGTGAAAGCGGCATTCACGTATGTTATTCAAGGGGAATTCCAGTTACGAAACGGAAGAATTTTGTCCTTATCCCAGCGCAACTACCAGAGAAATTTTTCGTAAGTCAACCTCTCATGCCTAAAATGTAACATCTTATCTTTGTAATAATGATGTCTAAATTGAGGGGTCCAGACTATCCCTGTTGTTTTAAGCATGAAACTGACCAAAATTGAAAATTCAAACACGAATAAAATTACAATCGCTTACCCAATTTTCAAAACTCAAATAGCTTTTTGATCCTCTTGCTGTGCTCTAGTTTCCTATCTAAAAATAAGTCTAATTTGGTGTGATGAAAAATTAAATCTCGCATTGCTAAATAGATAGGCTCACAGAAAACATTACACAACTAACGTGCCTCGACGGTTTGTGAAGAGTTTACACATCAGTTATCAGCTGGCTGCAGCCGGTGTTCAATTTTGGGGTGCACCACAGTATCTGGCATGCGGAAGACAAGTTTCAATTTGTTCTGCGACCAGTTGGAAATATACAAGAGGCAGCACTTTTATATATTGCTGCGAAGTTCGTATTGTGGTTCGTTCAACAAGTTAAACAACAGCCCATTCCACTCCCTCCAAAGCTATCTAATGGCAGCCTCATATTTTTTAATGCAACAAGCACCAACTGACTTGAATAAGTAGAACGGTTGCTTGGCAGCAACAAATCAACCAGGCTCCCCATTTCCTGCCTGTTATCAAAGTTTATATTGCCGCTGTTCCATTGTGTAAAGGCATTTTTATTTGCATTCATTATTTGATTTACCGTGTATCATCTGGGACTGGTATTAATAATCATCGAGCTAAAGGCTAGGTTATGCACTTCTTGGGCTTGTATGTCATGCAGAAAAGCGGGATTCACGCATACAAACTGGTTCACATGTGTACGAGTCCATTTTATAACAGTGGGTATGTATCACTTCAATCGAGGGTTGTGCCCTGCCTGTTGAATTGGGTCAAATAGTTGTGTTGAATGTTAATTTAACTTTCTCAGTACCCTGTGTTGAACAGGACTGTCTTTCCATCGCCTATCTGTCTCATTATCATTTCTACTTTGCTAAAAACGGTGACTTGGTTCTATGTTTTATTTATATGTGCTAGTGCCAAGGCATGTGGTAGCCAAAACGGCTAGTAAGCCTTGTTTGCTTATCATGCATCAGGGATTTTAGGGAACGTTCCATCAGGTTGCAGACATTACTGCATCACTAACACCCGAGACGTTCGCACCAGCGATTTGTAATTTTTTAGTCTATGTTGCCGATAATCATCACTCTCCAATGTACAGACAGCATATCTTATCAAAATCTTCTGATAGTTGCATCTGCAAAGACCTTCGCTCACGAGTGGGTATATCGTCATTCCATTATGTCCTGTATTGCCCTATGCGAGGCCAAGAGTCTAAATTGAACAGATTATGTGCCTGGATAGTTATAGATTGGAACACTGTATTACGTTAGGAAAAAGAAATACATATGCCCATTGTCTGAATCTTGCGATTTGTGCCAAAAACACACCAGCTTTTTGATGTGGATCATTGATAATTGCAAAGTAAACCTAGAAGAATTTTTGTTGTGTTTGTGAACAAGATAGGAAAGCATGGAGTCGGGTGTTGTTTTTACTCTCTTTCGCTAGGGGACTGTTTTCTGATCTGTTAAGTTCATGAAGGTGGTTCAGATTGATGTCGCTCTGTGCAATATTGCAAGTATAGCCTATGTACAGAGAGGTTTATATCACAGAAAGCAGGACACAATCAGCTAAGCCGACATTGTTCAAGTTCACGTGGAGACTACGGTCATTCTAATCACCTTCAAAGTTTGCTGTTCAACAAACTTTTGAAGCTATCTGGCCGCCCTAAATCACACATAAACCGCTTTTATTTCAAAGTTCTGTGTCAACACTTTTGAATCACCTTCAAAGCTATCTGGCCGCACTAAATTTGAAGCATCCGCTTTTATCTTAATGTCTCTTGTAGACGTTAAAGTAGCTCTCCATTAGATTAAAATCCCTCGGAGCCATCTTTTAAAGACGTCCCAAGCGATGGCGCGTTGTTTCGGTTTTATTTTAGTTTTCTAGTGTCATGTCGAAAAACATTATACCGTGCGGTAACTTCATCTGAAACGAAATATCATTGGTCGAGGGCGTCATGTGACCCAATCTTTTCACGCAGTTGAGTGTGTTTCGATGTAAACAGTTTCGAGATGGGATTTAATGGGTTTGGGATCTGGTAGCCAGTGTTGGAAACTTCGACACCCACTTTGAAATTTCAGGCTAACCCTCTGCTCAGAGTAAATTCCTTTTACAGGTATTGATAGATTTATATTACCGATGGGTTTATAACTGCTGGCTTTTAGTGGAGCTCAGTTGTCTTGCTGTCCTTAAATCCATGAATTCAAAACTGCCCTTTCATGAGCGATGGGTATGTGCCAACCATGCACCAACTCTTAAAGGGGTCTTGCAGCAGTGCCAACCTTTCTCATTCAGTACAGTCACAACATGACGCTTCTGATTCAACACATTCGCAACATGACGCTTCTGATTCAACACAGTCACAACATGACGCTTCTGATTCAACACAGTCGCAACATGACGCTTCTGATTCAAACAGTCGCAACATGACGCTTCTGATTCAACACTTCTGATTCAACACAGTCGCAACATGACGCTTCTGATTCAACACAGTCGCAACATGACGCTTCTGATTCAACACAGTCGCAACATGACGCTTCTGATTCAATACAGTCGCAACATGACGCTTCTGATTCAACACAGTCGCAACATGACGCTTCTGATTCAACACAGTTGCAACATGACCTTTGATGTTTCAACGAATTCTTAATACTGATGTTCCATGTGCCCCAAAATATTCCTCTCCTTGGGTGAAGCTGGGGTTTCGACAAGGTACAGTTGCATAGCAGTGCAGTAATGCAAACATCCAATTGAGGGTTGGTGAGAACCTAAGTCAAACCTGGAGCAAGTTGTAGAAAACACGACAAGAAGCACTAATAACTGTGGCAAACGAGTGTGCAACTCATTCAAGTACAGATGTGTGTACAGGTTGATCAGATGGTTACATAGGAACCTGGGTCAACCAAATTCTAAATATTAACTCTGATATTCTATATTGAATCATGGTAATATGCAATTAAATCTGGGCTTATGGTGGTGTACAGTATATGAAGTCATCAGTGATTATATTATATCAGACCAAGTCTTGAAATTGCAATCAATCTGACATTGAACAATGATCAAGGGAGGAATAGTGATAAACAGGTCACATTGACACAGGGGATAGTATTGGAGCTACTCTTAGCCCTGCACAACGTCTTATTGGCAGTATATATTTATATAACCGTCCAGTCGGGGCTAGGCTGTTCCAGGTTTAATTGCTACAGCTGTGGCCATTACCATTACTGGTCTGCTTTAATAGTAACGCCAGCTGGTCACCATCCTCATGAAATGGATTCATGTAAAAAAAATTCAAATGACCTGTATAACAATCAGAATTTATTTGCTTCACAACAATACTAGTTATGTGCAATGCTGCATTTAATATTTCAAACCGGAATCAAACTTGCATATTTGCAGGTTGTAGTCGTTGACATGACAGTTGAAATGAATTATGAACGTCGCTGAATTTCATCTAGGGTGAATAAGACATTGTTGACAAAAGTCACATGGATTATAATCTGGAAGCTATCCCTTCATAGTGCTGGATGTTTCCGACGATTCTAACTTCCAAGTGAGGGAATGCTTTATTTTAACCACTCATAGACTATTTCAGTTGTATTGTTGGATTAATCGAGTATATTGAAAGGGATGAAGCTGATCAGGCTGTGTATTTCCTTTTGGCTGCCGGCTCTCGTCCAATTGGTGCTCTTTGTTTATTATTTGCACGGGATCAGTTACTTGAAGTCGGTTGTATCGATGGACACACATGTGGAGCCCTCGCTGCATCTCGAGCATGCCGCGCGCGTATGTCTGCTGTTTGTTGATCTGTCCCAGACTGACCTCTCTCGGGCTCACCTTAAACAGCCTGACTCGTCGTTGACGGAGACCACACCGCCATGCTAATGATTGCGCCGAACACAACAATACTATTTCTCATCGCCTTCATGGTCAGCTCAAGTGATACATGTCCATTCAGACGTGCGATCATCCATGCTGCCCCTATCGGCCGTTAATATTCCTCCATGTTCTAGTTTCGCCGCGGAAGGGCCATGTTTATACCTCCATGTTCAGATGTCCGATTGTAAGCATTTCCGATGTGAGTGTCGGTGCCATGTGAGCGGCGCTCTCGGGGAGTTGGGGTTGTGAAAGAGGGCATCTGATGGCTGGTTCGTGTCAGGGACGTAGGCTGGGCATGGTGGGAGAGGTGCTTCCGTGGTCAGTTGGTCACCTCTCCTCTACCAGTCTAGAACCTCTACCATCGCGGGTTACCCAGCACCTCGTACACAGATGGGTGACCCTGTGGTGCCATTATCAGGATACCCCGAAGGAGTGCAACCTGGTTTGTCTCCACCATCGCCGGATATAGCGATTTGATCAACTCCGTCCTTGTAAGGTGTCAATAACCACACTGCTCCAGTTGGTTTTGTTTTCCTTTCCCGCTCGTGTGGCGGGCGACGCTGCGACCCAGACTGGTACTGGCCTCAAACGCGTCGCGCAGCACGCACTGACCTCATTGAATATGGATATCTTGTTATTTCTCGGGTGCAGCTTATTTTTACCCGAGTCACTGTTGTTTATTGAGTAAGGTGAGGTGAATATGGATATCTTGTTATTTCTCGGGTGCAGCTTATTTTTACCCGAGTCACTGATGTTTATTGAGTAAGGTGAGGTGAGTATGGAGTACATTATGATGTGGATATAACGCGTCTGTTGAGCGTTGACAACAGCAATACGATTCTTGTTCTGGAACTGTCCTAGTGTTATAGCGAGGCTCGTGCATTGCGGCACGTCGGTACGAGTTAGCTGTCTAGCTGGTGTCTACAGATGTATATATCGCTCATCTTGGAGATGATTTGACTGTTAATAAGCATGATTGTTATCGTCGGAGAGCAAGTGTTAAGCTTAGGTAAACATTTAAGTTATAAAAGATCGGAAAGTAAAAGTTTAATGGCGCAGCGACAATGATGCTCTTATCTCTTCTTGTATGTGTAACATCAGTGTTGGTGTACCGTGTAACACTATAATTTCATCTGACCTCTCCCTGTGTTGCTGAATCATTGATTAGAAGTTAAATGTCAGTTATTAGTAATTAGTAAATGATACTAGATGAACGATGGCCCCCATACGATCTATTTGTGTTCGAAACTTAAATAGTTGAATGAGTGACATCTTTGTGTGGACAGCTGATTAGAAACCCCGCCTCTGGATTCTTTATAACCTTTAGCCGCCTAGATACAAAAAATGACAAGACCATGTAGCGTTGAATGCCTCCAATCTTCAGCTGAGCGACCCAATAACTGTTTGAACCAGGCGTTTATGAAAAATGATGACTCTATTGGTCCGACCAGCTATGCGGAAGAAATAATGTTTGTTCCTTATACAAATACTGTCATTATAATAAATTTACCTGGCTGTATGGACGACTGTTTGTCGAGCAGATGTTGAATCATATCTTCCTGGTTTTAGCATGTTCAGGTTAGGTTGAGGGTCAACGCAGGACGTCTGCTGACAGTGCACTCTGGCCGCTAGAGGGCGACCAGCTTCGTTGCCGCGCTTGTTAGTCTGTCGCCTGCTTCGCGTTGTTATTGCGTTTATTCTTTATGCCATGCTGTTGCGGCGGGCAGCTCGTACAGGTTGGGGGAGACGTCCAATGTGTTAGCGGTAGGAACTTGGTGGAGCTGTTTATTTACTTTATCATGACATCATTAATATGTTAGTGCATTAAAAGTCGTACGGAATATGGATAATTTCCCAGCAGCAACTGCGCGACCACAAGACCCCAGGGAAACCGGACTAGGCTGCTTTTTGTGCTGCATCTTCACGTTTTCACTTCGCATTTAACGGAACTTGGCAAACTTCATGCCTCTTGGGTCTCCCACACACTGAGGCGTGTGACCGGTTGGCCACGTGATTTCCATGGTGTATGCTGGTCTCATCCTTATAAGTGTAACTGCCTATAGCCATTGGTTCACTAAACTGATATACTCGGCTGAGGCTCTAACAGTGACCTGTTGATTATATCCACCGGAACGTTTGTCCAGCTGCCGTTGGGTTGCTGCAAGAGGCCAAGATGGAAGTGAGATTTATCCACCAAGAATTGTCATTGATTATGTAGCCTGGTTCCTTGATATGCGATTCATTACCGGCATGATGGCCTAATCATATCATGTGACCCTATAATTAACGTAATAATATCGAATGAATGTGATAATAGGAATCGTCCACCCAGAAAGGGATCACCGTTTGTGACTGTTCGATGGTGTTACGCTGAGAGTGACAATGGAGTGTTCACGTTATCTGTTTCGTGTTTGCAGAAGGGCAGCATAGATGAGTTCAATTGGCCGATGAATGCAGCTGTCCTCAAATGAACTTGGATATAATCAATTGAACCCAGAGCCGATCGGATGAACTTGAGTGTGAGCATACGGACTTGGTGTCTGTGTGTTGCTTAAAGAACGGAAGTCTCCACCCCAAACAGCGGCACGATGAAGAGGCAACGCAGCGCCAACATAGCATGTTACTTGCAGCAGAGAGAAGCAGGGTACACTCGTAGCCCCGCGAATCCCGCCATGGTCCTAGCCGAGGAGAAAGCTACTTTACCCAACAAAAACCTGGTCAGTTCTAGTCAATGCTAGTGTATTTGGTTGCTTTACCTGTTCTTGCATTGATGTAAACTAGTCAATGCTAGTGTATTTGGTTGCTTTACCTGTTCTTGCATTGATGTAAACTTTGATGTATAGATTGTTTGAGTGTTTTCTACGCGTGTAATGGAGTGACCAGATGGCGACGCACGTGGCATACTGCCGTCTCCGTTTATTTGTCAATAGTGTGTTGGAAGTGGGCGATAATAAAGCCATTTTGAAAGTAGAATGCATCCGTCTTCGGTCCTAGGAACATTGGCAAACCCTAACTGGTATATTAAAACATTATGAGCCCGGTTCGGATGTTTACGTGATTATACCGTATACTGCATAGCACAACCCGACCTCGCTTCCTCTTGCGGGTAACGCGGGAATATTGGCTCCCCGTTACAGCAGGACTCTCTGTCTGATTATATCACACCCAATGGGTGACCTTTTGACCGTCGACCAGGTCCTGTCCGCCACTCCGTTGGTATTATGGCCTGTTTAATATGATATAGCTTGTAACTGCTGCATTTTATGAAATGTTATTATGTCATTCCCTTCTCAGCCAATGAGGCCTGGTTACTTCCGTCTCGCATACTATTCATGGCGGTTATGAACTGTGTGTGATGTAGTAGGGTTATTGCTTATTTAATGGGCTTGCATGTTTGTTGTGTCTCAGCCGTGCGAGCTATCGGGTCAAACGAGGTCAACCTTCCTGGTCTCCTACAGCCCGGACGGGTGAGTTTTATTGGAGCCATACTTAATTACCATGCGTGTTCTAATGTTCTTCTGCGTCCACGTTAGTGGAATCGGATCAGAATAAATGTGCTAGGTTAACATGAGGGGCGTGGTAGTTTGAACGGGTTGCTTTCTGATGTTGTTGCATTCTTTTAATCTTGGTGCAATATTAGTGGACCAGGGTGCATCTCGGCCATTTGTCAGACTGGTACTTGTCTCTCTTAGCGTTTACAAAGTACGTATCTGATGACGAGTCTGTCCATCCATCTACTGATTCAGCTCATTACTTGCTTACCTGTGACTGACATCCTCGTTGTCATCAAAGTGGTTTCCGTAAACTAACACCTCTTCCCCACGC
Source organism: Urechis unicinctus (assembly GCA_034190875.2). Classification (NCBI taxonomy): domain Eukaryota; kingdom Metazoa; phylum Annelida; class Polychaeta; order Xenopneusta; family Urechidae; genus Urechis; species Urechis unicinctus. Next base: position 29,633,175 of record CM067345.1, on the reverse strand, counting down.
CCCGCCCCCATCGCCCGCCCCACCCCCCTCCACGGCCCTCTGGACTCTTCATGGTACAAGTTTCATATGATTAAAGCTAACAAGTAAACTATACATGTGAACTGCTCGTGCGATCTTTGATTCCGGTTGGCTGCAGTGGGTGTGATGGTGGGCATGAACATGATTGGCTTGATCAGGTTTCTCTAGGTGAGGAATCGCGGTGTCCTTCAGCGAATGGATGTTATTGGCGCTCGTGTGGGGCTTGGTGGGAGCTGGGGTAAGGCAGCAGCAGCAGGTGATGAGAGCACATGACAGACGAGCCGAGAAAGGCGTCATAAGATATGTTAACCGGCCCCACTAGTCAGTCATAACTGATGCGGTATGGTGACATAACAACTGAAATAGCCTCCAGTATGTACACTTGATGGTTATTACCCGAATATCCCCGTAATCGTTTATATGAATGAATGCTCTCTCTTCTCGACAAGATCGTTACTTAAGTCAGATGATTTCAAGTTGAACCTAACTCTGGCTGCTAGGGTTTCGTTTTCTTGACCCTAGCTGGCCTTATGTTCATGTCCTTGCTGATTATAGTTATTTCTTAAATCTTTTGAACTCAGCAGCGAAGTTAACTATCACAATCAAAGATGAATTAAAACCTCAATAAGCTGACGATTATTGCCTTTGCTCGTGTTTTACCGGGATGAGCTATACGGGCACGGTGTGAGAGGCGATGGGTACTGTGACCGTCGGGGATTCGACGATGGCTTGCGAGAGGTTTAGCGAGTAATTGATACGGCGAACTGTAGATGTAATCCTTTATTTACGAAGTTGTAGATCGGCACGCCCTGGGGATGTTTGGATGGTCTTTACTACAACTGTGATGTTGAGATGTTCGAAGTTGTAGATGCGTAAGATATATATTTCCAAGTCTGATATATGAGGTTTGTCGTTGTATTTATAGAGCAAAATGTGGGCTGGACATAGGTGGCGCATTCTGATTGGATGTCCACTGGCATCTGCCCGCACTGGACATTGCCGCAATTACTGACTAAACATGAAAGGGATTAAGGTTGAATATTGGTAAGGTTTAAAGTTGAGATCAAAGGGCCTGGTGTTAATTACCTGTAATTCTGATACGTTTCGGGAGTTAAAGGGGTTTGAAATTGAGAGCTTGGAATGTTAATTGTGTGAGGGTTATGGCTAGATCGAAATAAGTTCTGTTTGTTTCAAAGGGATTAGTGTATATGAAGTGAATTTAGAGGTCCGGAGAGTCTTTTGAAATGTATGAGGGTCTGGCAGTGATTGAGGGCTGTGATAGTACCCAGGAAGGAATGGGGGGGGGGACTACGGTGAGTTGCTGAAAGGTATATCATTATTTCACGCCTCTACGCCAACAAAAACAAACGTAGCGCTAGGATGTGACCTGCCTCACCCGGCCCGGGTAGTCTGTAATGACCCCTCCCCTCCCGCCCGGCCTCATGTGAACCCCTGTCCTCTCGACACCGCTACCCCGAGCGACATCCACCCGAGCGTTGTACCAATTGATCATATAAAATGTAGTGCAACGTTAATGTCCGTGCAAAAAAAAAACCAAACGAATTCGTTATTAATTTTTGGTAACAAAGATTATGCATGAATTTAGTTTTCAAGGATTAATTTTTATTGATTACGAACGGTTTGTTCCTTTAGTCAAAAAACGTGTGAGCCTCACCTCCACCCCCACCTCCTCCTAATCTTTCCACTTGACCAGGTAGAGCCTGATCTCTAGTGCCCGTATCCAAATTCACATCCTGGATCTAATTTGCAGAGCCATTACGGCGTCATGTTCCCCTAACGTGTGTTATGTGTGTAGGCGTGGTGAGTGGTTGTGCTGGGGCCCGTTAGATTGGTATTATCGCATAATGGTCATGTTTGACAATTATCATCGTCTGTTCGTGCTAGTTATAATCAGCTTGGATCGCTACATTGGACATTGTATGGTTGCTTAGTCGTGTTGGGTACTTGGTCGTTGCGATTGTGTTGTGTATCTTGAATGTGATGAACATGTTATGCGGTACATTGTAACTCTATGTGGCATGACTAATGATGCCATGGTTGCGCGAGTGCCTAGCTACACGTGATCATTAGTTATTCTAGTGTTCACCTCACCCGCTGTCTGCCCCCTCGCCCACAACATCCGCGACTTAATCGGCATGCATCCATGACTGCAGAATATGTCTGCATTAGGAAGCGTTTTCTTTCATGATTCCCGCTGATTGGTCTGGTAATTACTCTGGATCTGTAGTTAATGTAGGTCCAACCAGAAGCTGTGTGATTCCTTCACGGCTCGGTGCGTGGCCTCTATCTGTAAATACCCGGCTTCTCTGGTAATAGAACAGCTGCACTTAACCACACTGCTAATTAGATTGTGTTGTGTGACCGAAGACGGGTCAAGAGGTTCGCCATTGATCGGCGCATTCATTGTACATCTGGCATCTCGTCCCTGTTGAGTGTTGTGGAGACATCGCACAGCGTTGATCTATTCATTAGCTTGCGCTTCGACAAATGAACTGGTCCCACTGAAGTCCTCTGACACATGAACAGGGTATATTTATCGAATTTCATTGGTCTGTTATTATGATTTGTTGGCGCCAAGTGATGCATTATTTCGCCAGATGGTGCAATATATAGTGTTTCCTTGCATTTTTAATTTGCTGAATCAGCGTGTATAGCAGCACAACGTTGATAACGCGAGCCGGAAGATTAATGTTAAGATATGGGGCCTGGTCTTTCATTGAGTGAGCGCCTGTGCGCTGACTGCATCAAGATAACTGTAATGTATGACGCCAACCCAATTTAAAGAAGACGCCCAAGTAGACCACCCCTTTCTGCGTCAACCATTTTTGTTACTCGAACGTGTCGAAGGTGTTAATAGAACAGAATGGTTATGTTGTCACCGCTCGGCCGCTTTTATGTTTCCGTACATTCAAATGATCCGTGCACCTAACTTCCATTCCGACCAGACACTCCTTTTTAAAATCGACTTTATTTTCATTCCGATAGCATACCATACTGACTGATATCGACTGATGAATCGGTGGTCTTCTGGGCCCATTTGTGTTTCGGCACTTCAACGAGTCACGGGCTGCATCGTAGGGGCAAAACGGCACCTGCTGATTGTAAATATTACGTTGCTACGAGCATGCGCACTCACGTAAATGTGATACGACAGTGTTTGATACCTCGTATGTCACTAGCTCTCGGTCCATTTGAGCTCGGTTCCCGAAGTTAGGCATCCGAGCGCTGAGCGGCTAAACCTATTTGTCACATATCGGTTAGTTACGTGTGAAATATTGGCTGTTGTAATGTCTGTGTGAGCGAGAGAGGGGTCGGGGAACCTCAGCGGCTCAGTGTATAGATGCCTCGAGAAGGCTGTCATTTTCGATTGACATCTGCAGGTAATGACAGAAAACAAGCTGCCTCCTCTGGACGCATTGAATGCCTCTTCTGCGTTGGTTTACATTGTTAGTGATAAGAAAAGAAAACCACTGACATGAGTTGACACTAAGTGACCTTTGAATTGACAAACCCAGGCGGATGATAGGACCAATATCATTGATGACGCCACTTCTCATTAGACTCCTTACTGGATCAACTGGAGTACTAAGGTGACGTCATTACGACCGCTACAGTGATTGGTTGAAGAACAGGCACTCGAGTTTGGACATCATGATTTGTTATCTCCCTTGCATAATGATATGATATTATATATCAATGCTAGTGATGGGAAATCATGATGTCCAAACTCGAGTGCCTGTGGGTTGAAGAAGGAGCGCGTGCGTGCTCAGGGATCGCCAAGTGGCCTAGCTACTTCCGCAGGGTGGTGAATACCGTCTATGTTAGGGGCTATGCAGAAGTTAGGGAGCTGTCGATGTGTGTGTGTGTGTGTGTGAGTGACCGCAGTAGTCCATCACCCCCAGTTGCAGCATCCAGGGGCATCACGAGGCAACCCCACCGAGCTGCTTGATAATGATGGTGGAACAACTTGGTATATAAAATCAAATATTTGAATGCCATGTTTGACGAATCGTCTTTGGCAGGGGCTGGCACCCCATATAATACCCTTTCTTATAATTAGCAAGGGAGAAAAGAATGGCTATTCTAAATTCAACTGTAATCAGGTTGTCAATGTTAGATTAGCCAATTCACACGGTTAATTGTTATTGATGTCAGCTGGTTGGCATGTGACCATCCCGTTTTAATCCAGAATAATTGCAAATCTCTCAAAGAAGCGAGGACTAAATGCGCGTGAGAACCAGTGGCTGTTCATCAGGCCGTGTGGAGAGAGGTCAACACATGTGGCGAGGAGGTCATCCCAAATACTAGACGTCTGGGAACAAAATCACAAACACCGCCACATTGTAGCATCTACACCTCAGATATTTTACTTATTTTCGCCAGTGAAACTGACTTTGATAGAACGGCGTAAATTACTACCGAAATCACCGATCAGTGAATATTTTCTGTTGTCCACGTCTGAAGCGCTGCATGTGTAGCGGACGGCTGCTGTACGGCCCGCGGCCAACACCGGTCTCCTCTTCTTTGTCTCCTTACAGAATGAGGGCCAAGAGTTCACGAGGACAGTCCGCCCGTTGCCTCCCGTATATGCAGCTGCTGATGCTGCAGATTTGGTAGCTAATTATTGCTGAGTGAGCATATTTGGATACGCCGCTGCCATTTAGCGGTTGTCATTGATCATCCATGCGATGACGTGCGCTGATGGGAGGGATACCTTCATGTACGCATGCGTCAGCTCGCCCAAAACAACAACCACAGAGAGACAACCTCTTTCATATTCTATCTAGTGACAAATACTGGCCTGAAGGTAACCTTTAATGGAGCGTACATAATACGAGGGGCTCTGATTGCCTACGCGGCAATAACGAATGAGGACTTGTGTACGTATGACAGCAGCCGTCCATCATGCACGGCAGTTCCACGGAACATTCCTCCCACTCGTAGGTCGCGTGCTCCGGCTTGGTCTTGTAGAAAGTGGATGCTTTTATTTCTAACTACAGAATTAAAGACCCCGCCTTCAAACAGGTTGCCTTCTCGTCCGTGAATTGCATGTTAGCCCAAGACAGGTTTTATCATTGTGACTGGTATGTGTAGGGAAATCTGTGGACTCAGTCCTACTCCTCTACTCGTTAGCTGAGTGAATGGTGCCGTAATCAGTATGCAACAAGCTGAGCTCTATCCGCTATGCTCCATGTATTTCTACGATTACGGCGCGTTACTGGACGTCAGTTGACGCATTACCTGCACGCCCGTATTTCTAGATAGTGTGATCTCGCGTGACGGGAGCCATGTTGTTCTCTCGTGTTCAACTCTCAACTCTTTATCGTGTGTATATCTTCATGACTGAATCTCTTCGCCTCGTCGCTAAGTCTCTCTTCTGAGTAGCGTTTTTCCCATGGACTCGAAAAAAGGGTCGGCATTCGCACGACTTATTTGGTATCAGTGCACGGAGCATAGTGCAACTGAACGCATACGAGAACAAAACTTTCATTATGTATTTCAAATGCAAATGATTAGTTATATATTTGAAGCTATAATGCAATGAATAATATTGTATTGATGTTGTATTCATGTCTGGCGTTCTCCCTACAGCAGCTAATGGGTGACTTTGCACCGATATGTCGTTCCGCCTTGCCCCTTGGTCTTGAAAATATTTGATAAGTGTCTCTAGATGATCCTTTCGCGATGCAATATCGAAAGTGCTGATGTCTAAGCATAAGTCCTAGTGGCGACGTCGACATGTGAGATCGTCCTACTCGTCGTAGCGCGTAGTAACGCCACGGTCTAGCGGTCTCAGAGCCGTGTGCATCTCATACGGTACAGCGGTGCATGACAGGGAACTACTCTTACGTTTAGAGGTACGTCGCTACAGGTAAATGACCTGCTTGGTCACTTATTTATTACCTCGTTATTCCTGGTGGTAAGGGAATGTAGTCTGTGTGGAGGACGACCTTGACCTGCTGGCGGATTGCTATAAATAAGGAAGTAATGGATTCTGGCGCCTCGCGTTCACTCATTAATGAAGCCACAGCCAGGCATCTCACCAATGATAGACACAATTGTTTACTGTCAGTCTAGATGGTGTGGGTATAATGCCCCAGGACTCGTCATCCTCTTGTGCATCGTTAACCTGGTGGTATTGGGCTTCCTGACTTGGAACCTGTGTCGATCGTAATTATTTCCATGAGCTCATCATTCTGTCGACTCTCTTGTGACTGGGGAGATTGTAATTGTCTAAGAATGAGCTGTCGATGGAGCCTGTTTACTATCGGGGCCTTGTTGACCAACAATGGGACTTCCTTGCTTACTCTCTTGCGTGTGTTTGTTGGGCGTATGACCGGGAAACATGGCTGCCACCCCATGTTTTTAGGTGGAGGGGGTTGGGGTAAACTCTCGCCGGTCGTTTGTGTGTGTGCGGGTCAAGGTCACTGTGAGTTCACTGGGTCAGTACGCGTATGCTGTCAACAAACCTCGGACTCCCTTCTTTCCCTGCTCCTGGCGGCTGCGGTGCCACTACCAAGGCCAATTAGAAATCCACGCGTCTGCTGCAGTTTTCAAATCACTTACGGTCCGTGGTGGAAGGAGATACTGCAGTGGCCAATAGCTCACCTGGTCTAGATGTATATGGTAACAGCGAGCATAACAGGGGCGAGGCGAGCTGACCCATCCTTCACTTAACCCCTTCACCTTCCCTGTCCAGCCAATAGCACCCAGCGTGTTGGGGAACTCCTCGTCGTGACGGGTACTTTGGAGACTTATTTATTGACTGCTTGTTATTTCTCCACCGCGGTGACCCAACTCCTCCACCCCCAATCCCGCTCTTTGTTGCTGGGTCTTGACGATGTAAGGCCCCCTGCCCGGAAAGGATCATTCCAACTTCTGTTAATGTTGTCTTATCTTATTTTATTGCTCATCAAAATGAAATAATTAATCTATCACAGACTGAGAGAAGAGAAATGGGCTTTCATATTTTTGTTTGGGGAAAATTCTCATGACTTCTTCCATCTAGCCACTTATGATGTCTATCAGACAAAAACTTTCAACTGTTTGTCTTCTGTGCTAACGAAACGGCCCAAGCCAATACGAGTAGAGTAATATGTAGTCAACAACAGACAGTCGGTTTGGTTCAAATATTTTCAGCTAAGAAAATGAAGTTTGGAAACCGAAATGACTTATGAAATAACTCAATGGTGGCCCACTTACCTGACTAACATCACCATCAACACGCGTCCACGCTCGCCCCAATCAGTGCTTGGCGTATCCGGAAACAACGTTGGCATCGGCCCGAGATCCAGGACCGCCTAATCTTCAGTCGAGCCATGCGCGTAGCGAAAGGCTGAACCATGGTAGCATTACATTTTCACTAGATGCAAGATCGATTCTGACTGATTCTGACATAGTCTTACCTTAAGCTTGAACGTGTTCATTCACTGTTCACTTACTCCAGTATCGCCGGGCACCAGCGAACTCTACCCACTTCAACAGTTATTTTGATGAACAACACATTCAAATCGCGCAATTTATTTTTTTACATCAGAGTCGATTTTGTTGACCAATCAGAGTTTATGTAAAAGAGTTTTTCTGCTCAATTATTTCAAACACCGTCGATCATTGGTTAACAGACAGACTCGATATTTCATCGCGCAAGAAATCGCTATATTCATCAGGCAAAATCCGGAATTATGGTCCCAGAACACGGAGCGTCCCAACAAGTCAGGATGTCCGCGGAAGTCAGTCTCGATTCCCATCTGGTTATGGACATTGATATGAAGCTTGTGTGCAGAAAAGTAAAATACTACAAGTCGTTTAACATCGCGAGGGGCGCGTGTGGAGTGGCAGGCTCACCATTCTCCACACGGTTCTGTTCTGCAAGCCGTGTGGCGTTTTGATCTCCTCCCTCGCTATGTTTCACAGGGTTTCACCGACAGACACTTAAAGAAAAACAAGGGGCCATGTTCCATTGCTTTACAATAGGTGACCAACATGTGGCCTTGAAAATAATCATTAGTGATGAACGACCAATATGATATAGCCCTAGTTGTTTATCAAATTACACAGATAATTCAATTTCTGTCACTCAGTTTGTTTGGGAAGATGAAGCCCCATCCCATCACCCCCCAACTAAACCTGACTGATGTACCTAACTATGTAGATGGTCCTGTGACAATCATTGTCAGCTTTGTGATTTCGCACTTAGTAACCCGTGCTGGGAATGCATGGAGTACACAGCAACCGATACCAGTCAAAGTGGATGCTGTAGAATAGCTCGTGGGTGATTGACTAAGCGGGGACTGATAACAGCTTACCATCTGGCGTTTAAAAGGCATTGTGTCTATTGTGATTTATTAAGCCATTCGTCTTATCGACATCCAATTTGGGGGGAGGGGGGGGGGATTATCAGTGGCTTATGTTTGGCCGTGGTGGACAGAAATTAGTTGCGCGCAATTAAATCAGCCAATCACAGCACAGAAATTAGTAGCGCGCAACTGAATCAGCCAGTCGCAGAACAGGAATTAGCTTGATGGCGCACCAACCGCTGATTCAGCGTGCTAAAACACGGACCGCGGTGGTGTGTGGAAGCGGCGGGACGTCTTTCACCAGGTCGTGCGTCGTTTCGCAAGCGGAATGCTGCCAAAACGATTCCGTGAATGGGAAATTTAGGTTGGATTTTATACAATTATATATGTTTATTTTTGTACTCAATGTATCATATAAAATAAACGTGACACATTAAATAATATAAACTAAAACGCAACATCCAACGGAACAAAAGAAAAAGAACTGTTACAATACTAAAATATCTCGTATTATCAAATCAGTCATAATTCCATTGTTTCTAATACAATACCATGTATTTAAATTACAACCCAATGTCTTGGTTCATTTGTTAACAACTCTTTGTTTATAATTTGCGTGATATTGAACGCCACATCATTGTATACGTTAATGTTGTATATATGTCTGAAATAAGCTATATTGCGTCCGTAAGGTAAAGGGCATCAGAGCAACGTTATCCACTGGCGTAAATCAACTGTTGGTGTCATGGGATGCTGTGATTGCATGTGAACCAGGTATAGAAGGTCAAGGGTCAGTGAAGCAATGACGCGAGGCAGATCCATGATTTGCCTAGCGTGAGATTGAGATTGCGTTTGACGCCACTCGACGCTACGCCAACATAAAGGCTATTTGTGACGGAGCGCAAGGGATTTTACTAGGCCTTAACTTACGACCGGAACATTAACAGGTACAAAGATAATAAGCAGAGCGCGGCAAAAGGGATTCGTGAAGAAAACCGTTCGCAATGGCCCGAAATTGGTCCAAAGCTATTCACATGGGAACGAGGCAAACCTAGCTTTCGAAAAAGCCGATGCGTAAGAAGATCGCAGGCACGCGACACATGTTGGCTTGTATTCCTGTAAGCAGCCAAGTGCGTTCCAGATTGCTACACGGCAGTCTGGCGTATGTGCTCCTTGCAGCCGGTTACATCGGGTAGTCGCCATATCGCCAGCTAGACGTGCGTTAACCGTGCTGTTCTTGGCCATTTGAGAAAGTCCCTCACCGAGCATGGCAGCTTTAACGCGGCTAGACAATGATGGCGCCTGAAATCATGCACACTCTGCAAGTGCTATGAACGGGTTTTCTTAAAACGTTAATCTGGTAGCGTATTCTTATCAGGAAGTCTCAGTATTTTTCTAGTCCAGGTCCCCATTCCCTTGAGCCCCCGCGCACTCCGACTAGCACAACTCTCTCTCTCACTCAAGGGTCTTGGGACAGATAACCCAGAAAACAGCGCAATTATAGTGCAAACGCTTTTGGCTAAATCCTGAGATCGCCGACTAAACGCACATTGTTGTTCCGCCATATTTGTTACGCTAAAGTGATGGGGCGCCACGTGCGAACGCGGCTCAAGAGCGTTGATTGGCCAGCCATGAAACCAAGGAAAATACCGAGCATTGTCTTATTTGGAAAGCGGGTTTTTCCGGTTGGAGCGCTTAGCCGCATATATTACACGCAGACTCTGAGGCGGTGGAGAGAAGCGAACCCCCAGAGTCGAGGGGTGAAGACTAGTATATCCCCATCTGCCCGGGTTTCCGCTGTGAGGCGAAATCATGACATATGCAAATCCAGACAACACCGCTTGGTTGCCCGATCTAAGAGACGACTAACTAGGCAAGGATAAAGTACGGGAACACTGACAAACCTATATCCTGGGTAATTCTGGTTGAGAAGTATTGAAAGTGGATTCCAAAGTCAGGAGTTATACGAAACAGTTGATATGAATAACCGAAAACGCAACGTGTCACAACCCGGCATAAAATTGACACAATCAAACATAGAAGAAAAAACCCGCAAATCACTGAAATTGTATTTTAACCACATAACTTATCTTTCGTGTTCCTGCACTTTTGATTTATATTGATGCATAGTATTCAGCATTAAAATATACACAACAGATAATGCGTATACTACAATGCGCACAACATGCCTTTCTGGATAGTTTTCTTCGGTGGTTGCGACTTTTTGATCTGACTCTCACCCAACACAGTTCCTAAATACTGGTTGCTTTTATGCGCTTTGATTATGAATTGGTGTGGGGGCGGGGGGAGGTGACTCCCTCGGAGATATGAACCGATCTCGTCGGTGTCCACAAATGAGGCACCAAATGAAAACAGCGTCAGTACCCTAGCTATCCAAACACAACCCTTGTGTGATTTCCGAAACAGTAGCATGGCGATCATTTGGGTGTGAAGTTGCGCTTAATTATTGCGTGAGGGTGCCACCAGGATAGCAATTTTACCGTATGGTCACGCGGATGATGTGGTGAAACATACTCAGACGCTGGGCGTCCTTGTGTTTTTCCCCATATTACCCACGTGAACATGCGATAATTAACAATTAATGTCAAATGCGTGAGCAGCGACAATCGATGACGTTATGACGCTGTGGTTTGAAGCAATTGTGTTCTTGTGATCTCGTTAATGTCAAAGTTTCTGAAAACGCGTTGTTGTAAACGCAATTACCTCTAATTTACCATAGAATTTGCGCCGATGTATGCTTTCTGAGTTGCTATTCACGTTAACGGATCGGAATCTGGAACAAACTCGGCTGTTACATTTAACGCAGCCATTTTGAGCTGCTTTACATCTGCTTGTATAGCGACGGTTGAAGTGAGCAGGTGTATTTCAACTAAAATCATCAACCTTCTACTGAAAACTAGACTTCAGGTTGTTGTACATGTCCTTAGATTCGAGTCCAATCTGTGACCCGGGCTAATATTTATGGTCTTTGTTGATTCTTATTTCATACTTTTACGGGACGTGGACAATGAACTGAATATAACACATGGTAGACGCTATTAGACATCCGTAGCTGAAAACATTACGAGTTAGAGCTAAAATTCCATTGGTGGCGCTAGTCATTTACATAATATCTGTAAACAATGTTGGTAGGCTGTTTCATCACCGATACCGATTATCAGTCACTGGTTAGGTGTTCCTTAAACCAAGAAAGTATTACAATCGATTACTTTTAGCAACTAGGAAAAAAGGAAATCACCAACAAACGCATATTTGATTACACACTGCGCTCATACTGAGATACTGAGCTGAAATAGAGAATTTCAGACATTTCCTTCGAATTCTCGAGTCTGCAATGGCTAGTTATGTGTCAATGAATCAGGCGTGGAGCTGGAGTGGTCTGAGGGGCCGCGTGCCCTTAATGAGGTGTCAAGTGTGACCGCTACTTAGTAAGGCCGCCTTCTCCTAGTGTCTTCGCTGGAATGACAATAGAGGGCGCTCGCCCGGCCACTCGGCAGCCGTCGTCGCCGACGAGTACCAGGTCTGGAGTAGATCAACACTGCTTGTTTTACACTCCAGCGTGTGGATCGTATGACGCCTGACCTCTTGACCTGCCCTTCACTCTGATTGCTTCTGTCTGTATGTTTCGATTATATTGACCGTAATGTGATGGTATGTGGTGGTCAGCTGTCCGTCTGCAAGTTGCTGCTGATGATGATGATGATTCGTAGTGTCCATCGTCGTGGTTAGCGGCGTGTGTGACGTCTACGTGGAATGAGCGAGTGGCTGTGATGATGAGATATGTTGAGTGATGAGGCTTGATGTTGAATGATGAGGCATTTGGCATGTGAGGGCTACTAGTGGAGCATAGCGCCTCCGGGGGGGATGGACTGCGCCGCGTCAACAGCCAACATCTCATCAATATCCAATACCACCGACCAAGCGCTCGTCTGCAAACCAGCCTCTTTCTCGCGATGAATGATCTGGCCAATATCACGAATCGGGAACTAAGTTGATCTTGACCTGGTACGACCTACATCACCCCTCGGCAGAAAAAAACACACGCTACATAGTTTGCCTTGTCTAAAAAATGTTTTAAGTTCGTGTGAGTGCGCGCGCGTGGTGATGTGTTTATGCGTATTGGAGTTACGCTGATTTGCCGTTATATAACTGCTTGGTCTGTAATAGTATACGCGCCGTTTATATAACCGATTGATTAAATGCGCTGTGTCTGTCGTTGGTTATTAGCTTCGTACCTGTCTCCACCTCTCACAAGTGACCAGATGCAGGGCCAATATAAAACAGCCACGCTCCTCTTCTCGCTTGCGTGCGGTGTCTCATGTAGCGCTCAATGATAAAATCAGGGGTGGAGATGATTGAGGTAGGTAATGTACGGACGACAAAAGAGGTGCTTTATGTGCATGGCTATGTCACTATGAAGCTAACATCGACGCTGGCTTCACCCTGATTGTGTTCCGTGTCTTAAATGGCGTTTTGATGATGTAGCATTGATAAGATTTAGAAGTTGACTTGATTGTGTTACCATGTGACGTCACAGTGACCTGCTGACCGCAGTCTGTGTGTGCTTTGACGGAACTGCTTCATTAGCCGGTCTGCTGACTCGGGCAGGAGGTCGACAAGAAATCCAAAAGACCGTCAGGCTGTATTTACATCGCTCACTTTAAACGTACGATGAGAAGGCAGGATCCCGGCCAGTAAGAGTCTACGTGAAATGAGTCATTGCTTAGTAGTTTGACTTCCCCGGGGAGGATGTGGGGGGGTCAGGAGATTTATGGCTGGACATTACAGCCAGCCAGGCTAGGTCAGCCGTGGTAAGACGAAGACAATCCACATTAGCGCCTGTTCTAACGGCATCCACGCGGTATCAATTCCGGACCAGATTTCTTGTTAATGGTAGGTCAGGGGTCATACCTCGTCATTCAAGCCGCGCAACTTGTTTATTTCATATTCGGGTCATCAAGATGACTGGTCAAAGGTCAGGCTACCTTATAGTGGGGGTCTTGTTGACGGGCTTGCAGAATTTCTGATGTCTTGTTTATTTCTGTCCGCGATGAATGTCGTCATCAGAGATGCTCTGTATGGGTTGATGGTCGCCACGCCCCACTGTGGCCGCTCATCAGAGATGCTCTGTATGGGATGATAGTCGCCACGCCCCCCTCACTGGCCGCTCAATACCGCTTCAGAGATGCTCTGTATGGGTTGATGGTCGCCACGCCCCACTCACGCTGGCCGCTCAATACCGCTTCAGAGATGCTCTGTATGGGATGATAGTCGCCACGCCCCCCTCACTGGCCGCTCAATACCGCTTCAGAGATGCTCTGTATGGGATGATAGTCGCCACGCCCCCCCTCACTGGCCCCTCACAGAAACTCTGACAAAACTATATCCTGGGTAATACTGAATAAAGAGTTATGAAAGTGAATTCCTGAGTCAAGAGTTGAAACAGTTGTTGAAACAGTTTTTATGAATTACCCAAAACGCAACCCGACATAAAATCGATGTAATAAAGCACCTGGCTTCAATTGTATTTTTTACTTGATCCCCCTAATTAATCGTATATATCTCACGTGGCTCACCTGCTCCTGCATTCCACCCGCTTCTATGATTGATTAATTGATATTGCTAATTACCTAGTCCGTTTATCTGTTGGTGGTTGTTACCAAGACAAGCCCAAGCTTCTATGCGTGTGAAGTTGGCTGACCCTGGATGACCCAACTAGGGACTCGACTCGCCCTCGTGCGACCCTACACTCGGTCTGAAGTCGAACTCGTCGCTCAGTGATCTCCAATTAACCATTATCTTGTATAAATCGCTCGTTTTTCTTGTCTCTCCCTTAACTTTTTATCACACTCAATAAGGAATGTACATAATGTCGACGTATCCACTCTCAGACAACACAGAGTCAGTAGCTACCTGCTTATTCCTCCCCTTCGAACACACACTGCCTTTCCAGTGGACATGATCACCTTATCTAAGTCTAGGTCCCCATTCCCTGTAGCCAGCACCCCGACTGGCACTGAGTCAAGAGATGTAGACAAACCTGATCTCCTCCTGCTCACTCTTCTCCTGAGCGCCTTCCCATTATAAACAACACACTTATCGGTACATGTTGACTCTAGTTCTGCGTGGCCACATTCGCTTCTTGCCATCTCTTCCCGGAGAGGCAGCATGATTGACCCTGATTTGCATCAGTTTGAATCGCTGTCCCCATCTTACCTTGTCGTGTAACGTATGTTTACAGGACTAAGATGGCATCCACCCATGGTGACCACACAGTACGAGTTACAGAGATGCAGTCGGGTAAATGCACCCACATTCTGACCGGTCATCCACGAACGCCCTGGTGCATCGCCTTCCACCCGTCGTCCAATGACATCCTGGCGTCAGGCTGTCTCGGCGGACAGGTCCGCATCTGGGATCTACGCGTAAGTTCTTCACCCCTTACATGATTGCTAGATGACATCCCCCTCCTAACGTGATTGCTAGAGGACACCCCCCTCCTTACATGATTGCTAGAGGACATCCCCCTTCTTACATGATTGCTAGAGGACATCCAATCTGTAAATTCTAACATAATATTGTACTTTTGGAACCCCCATGTCTATGTGGTATGTGAGAAATCAAGTGAATCGTGCTTGGTTTAGACATAATGTCTCAGAATGAGTAGTTGCTGCATGTTGTGTTGGTCTGTATACAGGGTGGGGGCAGCGAGGTGTGGCGTGCTGATCAGAATGTCTCCATCACATCGTTGGCATTTCACCCTATAGACCAGGTGCTTGTCATAGCACTCGTCAACCAGCTCCTCTTTTGGGATTGGACTCAACCCAAGCCGTTTGCTCAATGTAAAACTGTTCACACCTATGAAAAAGTCAGGTATGTAGACATAACAGAAGTGCCGCTGAAAAACTGAAGGAGGTATTTATTGTCACATATCGTGTAAGTACATAAGCTTATATGTGTGGTTGAACTGGGAAATGCTAAGAATGTTGTGAAATGTTTCCTTGTTACAGGTGGGTTAAGTTTGACCCTGTTGGTCACTGGCTGTATACGGGCATTGCTAATTGCTCCACAGTACATGCAGATGACTGCGATGTAGGGTGAGTTGCTTTCCCTCCCGAGACCTCATCTGGCTCTTAGTGGGGCTGTCCTACACAATCACTCACTTATTGCTTATAGGTTGCGTTATGAATTATAATTTTTTCCTATCAATGATACCATTTACCTTAAAAGGCCATTTTTTGGTAGTGGCTGCCTGTGACCTTGAGGTACTGTGTTTAATCATACCAGGTTCATCGGGGACATGGATCATCGGAGCTCTGATGAGCGAGCCCACCTGCGCCACCAATACCAGCAGATACTGGATGAGATAGCTCTGCGCCAGCGAGATCGTATACACCCCCCAGCCCCCAGCAATAGTAGCTCCTCCCCTACACCTGGTCTCAGGGGACAGAGTCTGGAGAGCGCATTTGAACCTGGTAAGCCACCGATGTGGCAAGTAAGGATTGTATCCTGTGATGTCTGGGGTTCTTGTGTAACAGCTATGCCTTGTTGTTAGATTACTTAGTGAAATTGGAATTACTATGCTTTTAAGTTGTTAAGATGCTTAGGTAGGTGTTTTTACTTCTTGTTATGTGTGACACAGTGATATCAGAGCCTGTAGGCAGCTCATTAGTGGAACCTGACAGGCCCCCATCTCT
This sequence comes from Urechis unicinctus, assembly GCA_034190875.2. Lineage (NCBI taxonomy): Eukaryota > Metazoa > Annelida > Polychaeta > Xenopneusta > Urechidae > Urechis > Urechis unicinctus. Next base: position 29,617,121 of record CM067345.1, on the reverse strand, counting down.
GGTACACGTAGACGCACTGTACAATGCGCGACAGTATGCCCACCTCACCACCCAGGCCATCAACAATGCGAGGGCCTATGCTGCCAGTGTCACGGGAGTCGGCACAGTAGGTTCCAGTGTCACGCCCACCACCACACTCAACTCGTTTGGACCTCGAGTAGCAGACCCAGTGCCCATCCCCCTTGAGGCGGACCCCACACTGCCTCGCCAGCCTGACCCCCGCATTGACCCTGCCACTGTACCCGTCACTGACAATAACAGTAACTTCATTATGCCACCAGTCTCTAACCCGATGACTAGCATCTCCTTGCCAGTGCCCCGACCCCCGGCCACCAGAATTAGAGGCTCCACAGGTAGCTTTTCCTTTGATAGACTGATTCGCTCTCAATTGGGCCACTCGCAACGTCTGTCTGAAGTGGTGACCACTACCAGTGCTAGCGTAACAGTCACCAGTAGCAGTCGTCACCCCACCTCCCGCAGCCTCTCCTTCCATGAGAACGCTGCTATAGGAGCCGTGACAGTGGTAGCCGGTTCCCCGACATCCAGGCCATTTCCTGCCACGACGACAGCTTCCTCACTATCAGCAGCCAGCGGTGCTGCTAGTACATCTACAGTAGGAAGACAGCTAGGTTTCTTCTCACAGAACCCGGTATCATCAGCTTCTGTATCCCCGGCTGGGGGTGCTGGGAATTCTAACGAGTTGAGGAGCCAGTTACTGGGTTCTACAGGGAGTACTGCGGCTATAACTTCAGTGACGAGTAGCTCTCAGAGGAGCTACATCCCCCGCTCCCGACTCAACACCTCGATGCTGCTTCCTGCCCCACTCATATCCTCTGTGCCAAGTACCTCATCCACCCTACCTGCTACTGGGACCAGCTCATGGCTGCAGTCCTTGGTCACATCGGCTTCATCTGTGGCTGTGCCATCCTCTCTATCAGCCGCTCTCTCCTCATCACCTCCTTCCTCCTCACCATCAGTATCCCACACGTCCGCCTCATCAGTATTGTCTCATGCATCTTGTCCAGATAACTGTGAAATATGTCGGCGGTATCCCTTGGGCAGCTCACCACCACAGCCCTCCGTACCTGTGGTACCCTCGCGTGTATCGCGTAGCATCGGTGCTTCATCTGGTCTCCTGGGATCCTCCCGGGTCCACCAGCCTCACAGCCTCGCCTCCATCATAGAGAATGAGGTCAGACAGACTCTCGATCAAGTTCGAGCTCGTCGATTGGATATCTCTGAGACTCTTCGTGACCTCGATCAGTTAAGGCAAGAATTGGAGACGAGCGATCAGGAGGCAGCCAACACACTGACTGGTGACGCCACGGCCAGCCGCCTGCCGGACCCACCTCCTACGGGGACACCAAGCTCAGAAGCAGCAGGGTCGTCTTCTATGGCCATGTGGGAGGGCTCGAGTGAACTAGATGACAATATGGAGGTGTACAGCTCGGCTACTGAGCCGGCTGCTGATGGTGATGTCCTCTTGTCATCGCCAGCTGCAGGTGATGTGGATATGGATGATGTGGCTGATGGGCAGGGGGGTGATGCTACACTGCGCAGTATAGGGGCCTACTCCGTGCAACTCGAAAACAGGGTCAATGAACTAGATCAGAGGGTGTCTGAAATACAGAACCGCCTTAATGACAGGATGAGGGAGCTGTCGAGTCTCCGCCACAGACACATGGCTCAATCTCGCACGCTGCAGTCGTCCGTAAACGAACGTCGCCGGGAGAGACTAACAAGAATGAGGGCTCATCTTGACAACCTGAGGCAACGCTACACAGGTCTGTCTCAGGACGGAGCAACCGGCCAGTCCTCACGACCAGGTCACTAGCCTTCTCTCATTACAGACCCTCATCATCCCTCGACATAGTGTAACGATATGGGTGATGCTGTATGGTTGTGTTGATGTCATGTTTGTGTGTGTGTAGAGAGAGGTGGATCCGAGCGAGTAAGAAGATTACGGGCTGCCCATGACAACATCAGACGGTCAGTTCCACACTCAACACTATCATAATGTCTTCATCTCCTTCATTACATTCATCTGGATCTCGTGATCATCATGATGTGCTGCCATTGCTGTGCTCTCATGAGCTCTGTTTGTCTTGTGTAGAATACGAGATGATGCCCGTCAGAGGCAACCAGATGATTCATCGCGAGCGTGGCACCGACTACAGAGGCGTAATGTCCACCCGCACTACTCTACCAGCATCCTCGATGACACGATCAACTCACAGAACCAGGGGTTGCAAGCAGCCGTGAATCGCGTGATTACTGGAGCCTACCTGGCAGTGGGCGGGGATAATCTGGTGCCTAACTTCATGACACAGACCCACAGGATACAGCAATGGGACTTCTCTCACTGTAGGATCCCCAACATAGCAGACAGTAGGTGTTTCTAACGGCCATTGTGCTTTTGAAATGGTCAATTATCACTCCTATATCCATGTTTTATACATGGTAGTTTATATTCTTATCATAATACTTATGTGGTAATGAATTGAGGTGGACATTGATAAGAAAAGAGAAAGCCTCGTTGAACTGATCCCCTGCTCTGTGCTACGCGTGTAGGTGAAGCCAGTATAGTGGTGCCTCACTGTAAGATCCATAACGATGCTAACTGTGACATCTCTGATGATGGGAAGCTGCTGGCGACGTTTGTACCCAGTCACCAGGGTTTCCCCGAGGACACCATCCTGACTGTCTACTCACTGGTACCTGACACACTCGGGCAAAGTCTCTTCACCAAAAGCTTCGGTAAGTGACTCAATCTTACTGCTCGGATGTATCAGCATTGTACGTTAGATTTGTGCAATGGTGAACTGATCCTTAAAACCACTGTGACGACAGGGATAGTTCCTGTAGCTCACGTATCAACCCATTCACCTGCCTGTCATCATCATCAGTAGAGTTGTATAGAAACGCTTTGATTGTCCTAGATGTAGAGAAGAGCATGTATTGTTTTTCAGGCCCTAATGCCGTTTCCCTCAGTCTGTCACCACTCAACAACTACGTGCTGGTGGGGCTGGCGTCGAAAAGAGTAACATGGACATTCACGGCCAAGCAGATGGTGGCTCAGGTCTACAAGTTACAGACACCCAAAGCTGGTGAAGAGTCCATGGAGGTCAGTCTCTTACGAATGTATTAGCTTTGCCAGGATGTGGACGGGCTGTTGTGTGCCTCCTCTATGACTATTGAATAATCTTGTGACCATGTGTATAACCTTGTGCCAGGTCACCTGAGCTGGGTTGCTTTGACATGCCTGTGGTTAGTAATGAGGTATATGTGTGTGTGCAGCATGTGTGTGATGTCATGCACCCATGTGATGCTAACATCCGCGCTCCTGTTAGCATCAACTCGGCGCGGTGGATGCCTAGGGTCGGGGAGGGTATGGTCTACGCCACCAACAGGGGAGATCTACACATCTACAGGCCTGGGTAGGTTATTGTTCTGTCCAGAATCACGCTCATACATCAGCTTTGACAGCAGGAAACACAAGTGATGTGGTTGATACTGGTGCCTTAAAGTGAGGATATTTTTGTTGTTGTTGACAGGTTTGAGCAGGAGGACAAGCGGGTGCCATCGTCAGTTGGTGGTGAGGGAGAAGGCAACACGTTACGTCGCAGTCTCATGCAGATGTTAGGTCTGACCGTGCCACGTACCATCAGTATAGCTACACAGACCATACAGAGAGTGAGACGGACTACCAGCACTCAGACAGACCAAGCACAGTCACTAGATCACTTCTACTCGTAGCAGTGAGGAGCAGGGCTAGATCAGGGTCACCAGTGGTCCCGCTTGTGTGGTTCAATGAGACAATGATTTGTCATCAATTGTTTCCATGGTGACCTAGTCACCTATGGTTACACATAGGATGGTGCAATCAAGTAACATCTAGTTTCTTATTGTATCTCCACTCAACATTTGCTGAGCACATTTTCATTTTAAGATTTCTGCTTCTTTAAGTAAAAGACTATTGTATATCTTGTAAGAACTTATGTTATACATGTAATGTACTGAGATAAGATTTGTGACTGTGATGTGAGCAAGTTGACACCTTGGTTCCTCTGTAAAATAATCACAGGGCTAGAGAATATGGGTTAGATCATTTCATCTACTATACAACTCTTGTGTCTAAATTAATCCCTATTGAATATAATATTCGGCTCATATACTTGATGGAAAGTAAAATGAGAATTTGGCATGTTTGTAAAAGGTACTTGAAATGACTTGATTGTGAGGTGGTATGTTTGGGTTTAAAACCAGTCTTTTTCATTTTCCACCCCACTTTTGTGTCAAGTAATTCAGTTGCTTAGGAAAATCTTGTTATGAACCATTTGTGATATTAAAAACTATTGTTATATTGTCCTTAAGCATCCGATAAAATTCCATTACCTTACCAACTTCAAGCTGCCCTTTTCCAGGAAGTTAAATTCAAAATTATCTACAATACTTAAATCCTCTTTTAAAAACCAAACTTGATCCTTAATTACTTGTTTAATTGTCAACATCTTGATTGTACTCGCATGTATTTTGGCTTGTGAGATGTGCAAAACCTCTGTTTATTTCTGCAGTCTTTGTTCATGTTGTTTTTAGGTTTCGTGCAAGCTAATTTTGTGAGTACTGAGATGATATTCTGAAGATGTTGTCACTGTTAGAATTGGTTCTAAATAAATTCGCATAAAATTTGAGATGATTTTATTTCTGGTATTATTGAAGAAGACACTCCTTGTATGGCATTAAAGCAGCAAGTGCTTATTGTTCAACTGAGCAATGAAAGTCAAGAGCATCTCATTACCAGCTTTGGTTTTCAGTACAACTTGTCACATACAGGTACCTAACCTTTTCTCTGGCATCCAACTCCTCAACTGTTCCTTAAACTTGGGATTGCCCATTTTTTTAAGAAGCGGCATAGATTCATACATACCATAGACCCCTCATATCATGATAACTTTAATTTCCTTTCTTGGTCATTGGCAACACATCAGAAGATCAGGAGATGTGGAAGAGCAGGGGATTCCACATGGTTGTATGGCAACATGGCTGATACTGATGTGGTGAGAATAAGAGCTGCCTACCTCCCCTAACTATGTAGGCTAGTCAAAAACAATGGACTGATAGATACGCTTGTGCAGTACAGACTGATCTGGATTAGAACAGAGTTATCAGAGCAGGAACTAGACCTAAGAAACTTACTTTATTTTGTGAAGATTGACAAAAATGCGACAACAATAATCACATCACTAGGCACTTAATAAATTGTGATTCTTGAGAAACATAAGTAGTGATAACATGAGTGATAGGATTGGGCAGGTATATATCTCTTGGATGAACATAGCTAGGAAACTGGTGGACTAGAATATGATATATAATCTGCTTATAGGCCTTCACCAGGCAGCTGATTACAGGCACAGGAAGCAGATCTAAATACTTAATCCAATCAAGGGACTGTGATCTATAGTTAATGTTAAAAAAAAAACAGCACCATGTTTGGTCAGCTAGACATCAGAGCAAGTTGGGCCATTTCAACTCACAAACTTGCATGATATAGAAAAAAAATCCTTAAATAAATGTCAACATAATATTGTTGCACAATAGCCATGGATGTGATTGGATCACAAAAACCATTCAAATCAGATCTACAAGTATCATTAATAGATCAGTACAGCATTAAATTGTCCCAAGGGCGGTGATACGTTAGATGGCATGGTATTTCTTGTGATTCAGGAGAACAGTCACCAATAAAACAGTGCTATAAAACTAAACCTTATAGACGGAATGTCACAACCTCATATAATATCGCTAACTTAACACAAGCATAATAGATTTGTTAAAAGAAAATCCCTCACATCATTAACATAGTAGACTGTGATACAGCAACATTTTAACAATGGCTAAGATAACTAAAACATTAAAAAATCCCAAGCTGCTGATTGGTGTTAGTTTTTGACATCCTTTAAGATGCCAAATAAAGCGCATTACAATCATCGAGAGGAAAAATCACAGGTTGACTGATATCGATTATGTATGTTTCTAACTTGAACTCAGCTAACATGTAAACATAAGCTAGAATAAATGAACCTACAAAGGACAAGAAGGTGAATGGATAATGACAAATATGACTAAAGAAATAAAACTAAATACATTGGTATGCACTTGTTTTGCAGATTGGCAACAGGTGAAATTAAATGTTTGAACTGATTCCTAGGGCTATTAGTAACATTAATCACTACACATTTATCCTGGATAAAATCAATGTTGAGACAGACATAATTCTTTTTAAATGGGTTTTTTTCTACAATCACCACCATGACAGTTTTTGTGATGTCAATGGTTGGCAAAGCTGGCATTATCAGAAAAACCCCTATGAATTGTAGATTAGTAAATCCCCAATATAAATATTACATAGCTCTGATAATGTTGGCAGTGACACTCACCATCATCACAAAAAAAAGTCCTAGGGGTGACCACTTGTCAAAACCTCCACTTTCTAACACGTGATCATTTAAGGAAATAAATCTAGATGATCGTACAATGATATTAAGGCGAACCAACAAGACCTCACTTAAAAAAGAGTTAGTTCCCTTCAATTAAAAAATAAAGATGACAACTCTTACATACATACCATATCAATGCCACTGTCAATGTAGAACAATTGAAAATAACGAATCTTCAGAAGCAGTGATATGCATGACTGATATTACAAAAAAAAACCTTTCCAGTCATTGAAACCACATCATAAATATAACAACAGCTCTAAATACATGTAAATTTTACCCTATACATATCTGTAACTGAACCCTATAAGATATAAGCATTTACTCCATCACCTAGAGGTAGACTTGATCAACGTGCAATTGCAGACAAAATCACAGCATAATTAGTTCACCGGGGTCCTATTTTGGGAAAACATGGCACTTAAATCGCACGAGACATTATTCATAGGATCATTGTATTTTTTGATTTTATATACGCACATTAATAGGCAATCTTCTTGGGTGCAGCAGTAAAAGAGGTGTACAGAATCAATCTGTCACAACATTGTGACAGTAATGAAAGAAAACAGTCACTCTTCATCAGGTGACCTCAAACCTTATAATGACCTTTGCTTTATACTTTTGGTACATCAGATCCTTTACGTTGATTTGTGGAGTTTTGCCTCGATGTGAAGCAGCCTTCAGCCCCCATCGACACAGACCTAGTGGGGGGACCACCATTAGCATTCATTGGGGGATTCTGTAACTTGGATTCTTCAGTGGGCTGCTCTTTCATTATAGCCTTCCCATTGTTAGGATTGATGCTTATCTCCTCGCTGAGATTACTCAAATGAGACACACTTCTCATCAGTGAGTCCCTCTCATCGTACACATGAGACAGATGTGTCTTTGACCTTGCTTTCTGTCGTGACCTAATGAGCGCTATTTTCTGCAGTCTCACCATAGCACCATCAGGGTTGTCTGGCGAAGTGACAGCATCTTCCAGGAGTTTGTCAATCTCGGCCTGGTCCTCGAGTTCAAGGTGAAATATATCCTCCTGGATACACAAGGTCATTGGCAAGCGAGTCAGGTAAAATAAAGCTATTTCACTTCAACCTATGATATTCTATAGAAAATATAGGAGGGCCACCACACATGGGGGGAAGTAAATCAATTGGAATCATAGGGTCCTTCAGTTTTGATTGTGTCAAATGGTTAAATACCCTAACCTCAAATACAACAGGCTGCTCCTTGATCGATCAACAACAGGTAAACACATGTGGGTGAGGTTTGGACACTCATTCATACACGTGGAGTTATCATTTTGAGAATCAACTGCACATGGTTGTCAATTATCTTCCTGTAATATCTGAGCTACAGATAGGACTACATCAATACATAGTCCATTAACTGAAGCAAAATACAGGTGTCAAGGAAGGGATGATTCCCAGTAACAAGTAAGAGAGGCATTAGGAAGAAACAACATGGAGAGAGGTGTGAGTTCATGTTGAACCACATACAAACAAACCAGACAGCTACTCAATGCTTTCTTTTATTGTTGGATCACACAAATGCATTAAATATTACGTTAAGCTAAATACCACTGATGGCACCAAGCATTACATCAGGCCAGTGTTATTCCACAAATCAACCCTAGTTGAGCCCTTGTCATTGGATAACACGCAAAAAAGAATAGTCTCAGCAACTAGCCTGACCAGAGTATACATTCTTCAAACCCTACCTCATGATGTCTGGGATGTTATGACCGACTATAGCAGTTCCTTGTAAACCGCTAAATTGAACGCCTGGAAATGTACTGAACAACATCAAGGGGGTGAGGCGGTGGAGGTGCTAGGGAAGGGGACATTTGAGAGAAGGGGATGTTTGCAGAGGAGGCGCTGTTCTAATATACATCATTCTTCTGCGAGTACTTACAGTGATTAAGGTAGCGGTGGGGGAAGGCATTGCTGACGTCTCTTGAGAACAGGCACTGTTCACTGCAACATTTACACATCTTCACTAGCATAGGCAAATCATACAGAATTAAGGCAATATTTCATTTCAGACAACAACTGTACAGTTATTCACAGTTGAATGCTACCCTAGTGCCTACCAAGGACCAAATAGACATCATGGCCCAACACTTCATGCGCTTTCTGTGTATTTGTTAAGGCATAAGTAATCAAACAAATCATACAGACCTAACGTGGGTCACACAACATTCTGAACTGATCGATGCGATACATTGCAATTGACATCATCAACATAAAGATTAAAACATCCCCATCAAAGAAATCTTTGTCAGGAAGAAAGAGACCCAGTGCCCTTACGTCTCCTCATTCTCATGCCCTGCCTGAAACTGGGGCTGGATGTGGGCCGATGGTGCGACCGGGAGGTGGTTCTCTTGAAAAAGTTGAAGAAGGGCGACTTTCCCGAGATGGAGGTGTGTGAGGTAGCATGGTTGGCATGATTGCCCGGTATGTCAGTGGGATAGGTCTGTTCCTCCACGATAGAGGGCAGCATCAGTTCTGACTTGTCTTTGTCGATACTGAGCGAGTAATACAAGGCGACAAAATGTCAACAATTCAAACTATTAAAAACCAAAATAGACAATAAAAAGCATAATTGACATCTGACTTTCAATTTTCCGTCTGAATGACCAACAATAGGAACACTGGGGTATATTTACACAACCATATTTATTCCATATTCACAGACTGATGTTCAAAGAAAGCCTCAGCAACTCTAGGACTGTACCTCATGTCCATAGCTGAGCCGATGAAGGGTTCAACAGTGCGGAAGGGTTCTGAAGCTGCAGTGTACGGCAGCTCAAAGTCGACATCATCCCAGTAAGCATCTTTGATGAGTTCTGGGTGTTCAGAGTGCATCTCATCAACGACAAGGTAAGATACCTGCCCACATCCAATGGAAATTAGACCCAGGGATAATAAGTGATAATTCACCGAAACTAAACTCACAATTGAAATCATAGAGATACAATGTGTTATTGTGCTGCAGTCAGATATGATCTACAGAGCAGAAAGGATATGAAACACTTGAAAACAAACGAGATCAATCTGAGAGCAACATTGCAGCCACCCACCTGCAGGTTGCGGTCAATCACAATATTGATATCAAAGTCATCATCATCTTCGCCAAATGGATTCACAAGACATTCAGCCACCTACCATCACAAAACAAACACTAAATTGGCAAAACATTCCAATGGTTTCTGTTCACAGACCAATGTATTATTCGAACTTTGGACATTCAGCCTCACAGAAGAGCAGTGAATGGCATGGTTGCAGCCTCCTGGTTAGAGAACAAAGTACAACATGTGAAGTGAACTTGGTGGTCAGGCAAATCTTCTGAATTGTGAGGAGGAAAAAAATGGTGGAGGGTCACTACCTTGAGCCATCCCATGTAGAAGAAAAACTGCAGGAAGGTGAAGAAGGGAAAGTACATGTCATAGGTGTTTCCCCCTTTTTCCACAAACTGCCGACCCATCAAGCACGATATGAAGAACATATAGACCGCCAAAGTCACCACCTGTCACATCCAATACACTCATCAAGTGTGACATCCAATATAAGTCACCACCTGTCACATCAAATACACTCATCAAGTGTCACATCCAATATAAGTCACCACCTGTCACATCCAATACATGTCATCAAGTGTCACATCCAATATAAGTCACAACCTGTCACACCCAATACACTCATCAAGTGTCACATCCAATATAAGTCACCACCTGTCACATCCAATACATGTCATCAAGTGTCACATCCAATATAAGTCACAACCTGTCACATCCAATACATGTCATCAAGTGTCACATCCAATATAAGTCACAACCTGTCACATCCAATACATTTCATCAAGTGTCACATCCAATATAAGTCACCACCTGTCACATCCAATACATGTCATCAAGTGTCACATCCAATATAAGTCACAACCAGTCACACCAATATGGCAATCACAACCAGTCACACCAATATGGCAATCACGACCAGTCACACCAGTATGGCAATCACGACCAGTCACACCAATATGGCAGTCAGCGCCTGTCACACCAATATGACAATCACGACCAGTCACCAACATGGCAGTCAGTGCCTGTCACACCAATATGGCAGGAGTTGAACATACCTGAGTGTAAACCAGGGGAACACTGATCCAGTCATAGTTAAACAGTTCTCCAAGTTTGCCTCTAAAGTCATTTATCTCCTGAAGAACAAAGAGGGCATATCAATGCATGGTTTGTATAAATCTTTTTGTTATACATCTCGACCAATTTATTCAAATAAGGCATCATTTAATATTAAGCCTCTTAGAAGACCATAGTTTACTGGTGTCAAGTTACAGACTGACATCGATGAGTGTTTTCACGGCATGGTCATCCTTGATACGACCTTCCTTACGAGCTCGGGTGACGAGCGAGGTGCACCAGGCCAGAGGGATGAAGTACTTATTGTATGTGGTCCTCACATCCTCAATAATCAGCTGCTCATTTGGCAACATAAATCCTGGAGGTCAAAGCATGGAACAGCCAGTCAGGCCAAACATTATAGCAAACAATAGTATGAAAACGTTACTAACATGAAAGACTCATTTCTAGATCACTAAATTATTCAAATGATTCTGACAACTATCAATACTATTATTTTAGCAACCAACAACAGCATTTCAAGACTAAAACAAAGTTTTGAATATCTATTAAGATTTATAAAAATGAAAAAGAATATTATCATTGACATAACGATAACTATACAAAAAGAAGATATGCTAACCAAACAGTAGATAAACTGACCACAAAATGTGAATCAGGTAATATTTAATTCTGTGTCGTCTTACCAGCATCAGTCATATGCTGGAACTTGGGAAAGCGTTTCTTGACGACGGGGCTGATGGAGGACATTGTGATAACATAGGAGAGACAGAGGTAGCGCATCATAGTACGGCGCATCAAGCGGCCCCGGTCGTCCAGGCCATGTACGTTAGCAGTCACAAACATAGCAAAACGGTCAGGCCATGGGATGCTGTTAAACTGGTCCCACCAACGACCCACCACAATAGAGACATAGAAGCCGAGGACAAAGGCGACAGGGATGAGGTTATTGTAGGCCTCGCAGTATCGCACCACCTGCTCAAAATGACTGCAAACAATAACACCAAATTTGATTTCAATTATATGCAGTTGTTAAAGAGAATTCAGAATCTACCTGTGGAAATGTTAGGCTCAACAAAATCTAAATTATACTGCAACTATGGCTTCCAAGATTTTTAAAATGACATAAGCTGATAACCAGAAAGTCAATCATAATATCACAATTTACATCCAGCATTACCACTGTATGTACACAAATTGATGGATGAAACACCAACCGTTTCTGGGAGTCACTGAGAGCAAATCGATAGACCATGCTGAGCGTGTAGAAAGCCCCAGCAAACACTAGGAAGTCCTTCCACAGCAGTTTGTATATACTGCCACGCCATCTAGGACACAGACACCCCTACTGCTGACAAAGATCACACGCTGGTGATGAACATGCATGATTCTTAACAGAAGACAGTTAATATGTTAACCACATAAAGAAAGAAAAGTCTAATCAGCTGTTTTGATACCTCAGATAAAATATCACAGCAACGTATCCTGCAAGTCAGACTCAGGAAACGTGCAAGGATAACAAGGTCTAGTATATATAAGTTACCTGAGAAGTAGTTTAAGGAAGCAGGAAAAACTGGAGGTAGCAACATCGCTGGTGTAGGTCACTGTCATCTTCAAGAATCTAGGTCACCTGCCAACAACTGTCACAGAAGGCAAGTCTTCTAGGTGCTCACGTCCACGGCAAGAATTTGTTGCTGGCTTGCATGTAGGTCCTTTAAGGTAAACCTACAGTCAACAAATATTTCACCATGACTAACATTTTTATCCATTTTTTCACGCAATAAACACTTTCCTTTATTGTTTGAATACAAAGATAAAATGCTTTTAAATTATGTCAAAAGATGCAGTTATCTGAGTTTTATATAGTCTTTAAACATCTGTATGGGGAGAACTTAACTTGCATATGTGTGCCAGAGGGCCCCTTTAGAACTCAGATGGTGTGAAACCAACCATTTTGTCTACTAGCTCATGGTGAATATTGCCAATTCAATTGCCAATGGAGAACATAGATTTAGACATGCCCTGTGCTTTGAAATCAACCTATGTCTCAGTCCCTTGCAACTATACAAATGAATAGCAATAGTTGCTGACCCAGCTAAAATGGTCAACAAGGAAAGGGTAAATGGAAAAAAAAGAGGTTAATACACGTGGATGGAGGTGAAAGAGATCAAAATGCAAACGATTATTCTTGGGCAAGTTTCCACCAGCCAATCGACTGTGTTGCAAATATTGCCGTTGTAAGGACCTCACCGCTCAACCACCAGTATCCCATTGCCCACCAACACGATTGGCAACCCATGGCCAACAGGTTGCCCCTTATAAGTCACCTCTTACGACATGCAGGAAGATACAGTGGGCATCTTCTAGCCCTAGACCCACAGTGGGTTAAAGTTTCATTAAAAGGAACTACAGTACCTGACCTGTTACTCAGTTTATGTGGACACAAGTCACCGGCTTAGCTCAACGGCTGACACTGTAATTTATGTGTAAACTGGCTCCTTTAGCAGACAGTCAGATGAAACAAGAAATAAGATCACTGTAATTGCTGACCATATGAACTTCATAGAAACAGCCTACAACTCCATGTATAACAAAGAAGTTTTTGACAAACCTACAAAGGGATATCACTTAGACAAGGCTACGGGGCAATGTCAAAGGTTGTGAGCATTATTGGACTTGGATGAACCAGCTGAAATAGGAACCTCACCGGGGCCAACCAAAGCACAAATATTCTAGGCAAACAACAGCATCTCATTGAGTTCATGCCAGATTATCAGTCTTGGAGTATAGCACATGACTTGGATGAATAGAGTGCATTTGATTAAAAGACTATTATGTTTGAGAAAAAGAACAAGGCTAAGATGCAACAAAAACAGCCAACTGAAGTGTGTGTGTAAAACCTAATGGATCAATGGTCATTCTTCAAGTAATACTTCCTGCTGAAGTACTTTAGAAGGGTAGTGATGCAGTGACAATCACCACTTACACACCTTTTATGATAACAGATACACAGCTTGATTGTGATGTCACACTATCTCTGTGACTGTTGGCCACTGCTTGTGATGTCACACTATCTCTGTGACAGTTGGCCACTGCTTGTGATGTCACATTATCTCTGTGACTGTTGGCCACTGTTTGTGATGTCACACTATTTCTGTGACTGTTGGCCACTGCTTGTGATGTCACACTATCTCTGTGACTGTTGGCCACTGTCTGTGATGTCACACTATTTCTGTGACAGTTGGCCACGGCTTGTGAAGTCACACTATCTCTGTGACTGTTGGCCACTGTTTGTGATGTCACACTACTTCTGTGACAGTTGGCCACTGCTTGTGATGTCACACTATATCTGTGACTGTTGGCCACTGTTTGTGATGCCACACGATCTCTGTGACAGTTGACCACTGCTTGTGATGTTACATTATCTCTGTGACTGATGGTCACTGCTTGTGATGTCACACTATCTATTAGCCCTACAAGACGTCTGCGTAGACGTCTTACCGTTTCTCGAAACAACGCAACGCGAATATTTTTAGATCGATTCAGACAACTACTAACACCAAACATACACAAGTGATGGAGTTATAGAATGCAATGATGTTTTACGGACGATTTTATCCCTTTTTGGCGGGGGATTTCATCCATGGTAATTATTTTTGTAGGCACTGCTTGTGATGCACACTATCTCAGAGACTGTTGGTAACTGCGTGTAACAGTATCCATGGCAACAAGGTTACCTTGAATGTAATCGAACCAACTGATGGGCAACCGGCTATCTAATTTGTGACAACATACGATAAGCCCCCTGGCTCTAGTTACGAATGGGTTGGAATTGGAACAACTATAAGCAGTATAGACGTTCGTATGGATCTTATTCACCTGTAAATCTATGACTCAGACTCTGGTTTTCCTGTTAATGTTATACTTATCAGCTTATAGAGTGCCACAATCGAGAATTTAAAGTATAATTTATATATTATCGCCTAGATTTCGCGAGCCCCTTCCCTCATTGGCAATATATCATGACACATATTCCCAAAATATCGGAAAATTAATAAGTCTTGCAGGCGATAAGATCTAGCAACAGAGACTAACCTGTTAACTAAGGCAACCAAACAATATATCAGATCATACCCCTCGATCATCGGCAATCATTTATCCGCTAAATGCTATCCGTTTCAGCCGGTAGCTTTATTGCGCGGTTATTTAGCTGAACTCCAAACGTTATGACTTATAAGGGTTCGTTTTATATACAGTCAGTCATCGAAGGACTTAAATTTAATTGGTCATTTATCAGTTTATATTGACCATTTTCAAATCAAAGTTACAACTCAAGTGCTCATATTGCATGGCAAACATACCGATGAGAATTGGCACCTTGAGTATATTATTGCTGCATTGGGGGTGGGGGGGGAGGGGTTGGGAAGGGGGGGGGGGTGTTGGGGTGGTGTATAGATAGGACCAATTGCCTCATTCAATAACTAAGACGTTAACGTCAAGGTCCCCTAGTCCCTGGCCACGGGACATCATATATTGTACACCAGTGGGAGCGGAACCCCTGACATCATTACTTACCGTATTTAAACCGGCAGGAACCAATTCCGCAACTTCAGCACAGATAACTTGCGGCACGAATCGGCTGTCTTACTCAAAAATAGTGTGCTTTCGGTCTGCCCACTCATTTAACATAGAAGATTGGAGCAGGACAGTATAAATCCAGAGCGTGCAGCGTGTGTATCCAAGTCCATTTATCTAGACGCTCTCACTGGTCATATCCGCCACCGTTAGAAACCATTGTCGGTCGTGACAAAAAAAGCTATGGACGAAATCTTATGAGCAGTCATGTTGGTAGGATATGCTGTGCAAAACATAATAAGAAGTAGTCCACAGTGAGCATTACCTGATAACTCACATGTGAAAGGCCTAATCCGGATTCCGATAACGCTATCTGTCACTCTTTAAAATCACTGTGATTAATGACTCTACCACCTCATATCAGCATATAGGCTTAAATCATGTCATATTGGGTAGGGTTGTTAGATCGTTTAACAAAATCATAATCACTGGTCGTTAGCTTCATATAATGGCGTCTCGTCGTTGTCAACTTGTGGTCGATGGTTTCTTTTCTTTGCTGTGGCCTACTAGTCTTGTATGGGTGGCAATACTTGTGTCCTCGAATATAATAAATGATCAATTATAAGAGCGACTGAGAAGATAACATTTTGGACATCATTTCGTTGTCTTCTTATATCTTATCAAGCAGATGTTATAAAAGTTAATGGTCAACCATGCAGTCGGATTATTTTAATGACTTCATCTGAGAGCGATTTATGGCTATAGTAGATTTCATGGGCGGAGCTTCAATCTGCAGGTCCCAGGTTTTGAGCCAAGGGAGGTGTATATAGTTGTTTTACATCGACGAAAACCATAGAAGAAGCACCTCATGATTCACGTTCAGAGAACTCCCGGGGGGGGAGGGTTCTCACTATGTGAAGGTTACTAGGGATGTGCCGCCAATTTGGGTCGGTTTTCTGCCATTTTGGTATACAAATGGGTCGTTATTTCTTAAAGCCAGGGTTAGCAATGGGTCGGTTTTTTTGCAATGACCTTGTATACCAATGGGTCTGTATTTTTTACAGCGAGGTATAGCAATGGGTCATTGTTTTGCAATGGGTATACAAATGGATCAGTATTATGACAGACAGGAATAGCAAGATGTCTTTAATTAACGTATGAGCCTCAATATTGCGTGTTTGCTCGGGTCCCCTGGGTCAATGGTGGCCAACCCCAGCTGCCATCGGGGTCGTGTTTTTTTCAGAGACAAGTTTTATGGCATGATAAGCAAACAGAAAGGTCAGGTCCGTACATTCTCCTCCCCTTTCCGGGACCAGTGATTCCCCCCAGATGCGACAAGGAGGGATTTCAGTTTGTCTACCCATCTAGCCCAGGCCGGTAACCATCCATCCCCAAGAGAATTGCCTTATTGCTATCAGCACCTTGACATAATCAAAGTTGCCCAGTTGATAACGTCGTCGAGCGTGGCAACGGCGTGAGAATCCCAGTGCGATCGTGTAGGCACAAGTGACAGAGGTACGGTTTGCCGGACCATGAACGAGGAAACTCATGTGGGGTGCAGAGGGGAGGCATGTTATCTTCCCATTTAATCCAATTTCATACAGGCGCAGAGGGGAGGCATGTTATCTTCCCATTTAACCCAATTTTATAAAAAACATCCCTCCAACAAGTAGACTGTAGTAATGTTAAGCCGAAGCCTAAACGAACAAAACACCCACAGAGTGCAACGCAAGCTGGTACAGTTCGGACTACTGTGGAGGCTACATCTGAAACAGACTCCTGTTTGCGAAGATCTGCGCGGAAAAGAATTGTTATTCATCATTTAATAAAGTGATAAAGTACTTTTATTAGTTTCAACATTCGAATTAGTCTATGATGAATCTTCGTTTCATTATTTTTGTCATTCTTGTATAGTTTAGGTGCACAGTTATTGACTGTTGTTAAATTACGAACTGTCAATGAATGAAATATACCTTCGCAGCCTTAATAAACGTACTTTTTCATTCTGAATCGTTAGTTCGGTATATGGATGGGTCCCTTGTAGCTCCTCGAGGTCGTCTAGATATGATTTGGGATCATTAAATTTTGGTATATGTATTGGTGACCCTTTAAAAAAAATTGTATATGAATGGGTCTTTTTTCAGAGGATTTGGTATGTAAATGGCCCGGGGGGGGGCACTTAATGGTATAGAGGTAGTACATATGTGCCGCGCGACGGGGTATGTTTTTTCGGCCTCTTGACTTGTACGACGGGTTTTTTGGCCTCATACTTGTACGACGGGGTATGTTTTTGAGCTTCAATCTGTACGAGGGGTTATACATTCGCATAATACCTTGTACGACGGGGTATGCTTTTGGCCATTTTGACCTTGTACGACGGGTACGGGTTTTCGAGGTCCCGCGGCACACCCCTATCCAGAATAAGGCCAAGTGCCCCCCCCGGGGTAAATGGTTCCCTTTTACTCACTTTGGCTTGGTATAGATATGGTCCGGTTTTTGTTTCCCATTGCGGCACACCCCTACCCTTTTTCAAGGAGAGAACCCCCCCCCCCCCCCCCCCCCCCCCCCCCCCCCCCCCGGGAGAGAACTCTACTAGGGTATGGGCACATTCTATTAGAACCCGTTCGTGCCCACATAACCGAGTATAGGGTATATGCGAGTTGCGCGACCTTGACAGCTGCGAAGTAGGTCCACCGGAAATCGGTAGTATTGAATGCCAATACACTTGCTGCTCTCTCCATTAGACAACGTTAGTGCGCTCCTTGAAATTCATAAGGGACACTGCGATATTTCCCCTTACAACTCTGAAAATGCTTCGAAGAAGTCAGTAACTAACCAGGCTTTGTTTAGTGCCTTCACTGTTCAGGAAATGAGGCATTTGATACATGAATGACTTGCTGTTCTAGAACTGCATAAAAACCAACTAGTGCAGTCAGCGAAGCTGTGATAAAGAGAATTGTGTCAGAATCAGCCATGAAGCGTAGTCGGAAACCCAAACCGCGCCAATGGAGATCGGAAAACGAACATGTAGCCATCCAACACTACATTCGCCATATGTTTCCCCAGCACCGAAATTTCAAGGTATCCCCTGCAGGACTTTGCATTAAGCCTGGTGAGGCTCATCCCCGGAGGGGGTGGGGTGGGGAGGGGGGCACTTGGCCTTATTCTGGATGGGGGTGTGCCGCGGGACCTCGAAAACCCGTACCCGTCGTACAAGGTCAAAATGGCCAAAAGCATACCCCGTCGTACAAGGTATTATGCGTATGTATAACCCGTTGTACAGATTGAAGCTGAAAAACATACCCCGTCGTACAAGTATGAGGCCCAAAAACCCGTCGTACAAGTCGAGAGGCCGAAAAAACATACCCCGTCGCGCGGGACATATGTACTACCTCTATACACTTAAGTGCCCCCCCCCCCGGGGGCTCATCTTGGAGCGTCCACAGATGGAATCGTTACATGTGACTGTTGTGCACCTAGATTACTGGAAGTCAAGTGCCCTTACTCCATTCGTGACCTGGCCCCCCGGCATGCAACTGTGGAGTACCTGACTGGTGCAGATGAAGATGGGAGAAGATCTTTGAAGAATGACCATAAATATTATTATCAGGTGCAGGGGCCAATGTATCTGATGGCCTTTGATTCTTGTGATTCTGTGGTTGTGGCCTCAGGATGTATTATTGTTGATAATGCTCTTTTTGATGCTCCATTCTGGGATCATGTGAAGCCATTACTGGACAGTTTTTATGTATCCCAAATTCTTCCTCGTCTCAAGTGCAAGAAACCTTTTGGAAGAGACCAAACGCTCACTCCCAACCAAAACTAAGAAAACGATGACCCCTCGAACATACCCTTCAACTAAGAGAAGCGCCAGTAATCCTGCCTCACAAGGTCGCCCACTTGAGAGGTTACAGCGCACCAAAATAGTTCATTGGCCCTGCCCTGTGTGCAGTGAAAGTGCCAACGAGGAAAGTGTTGCGTGCGAGGGTTGTGACAGATGGTTTCATTTTCCATGTGTGAAACTTACAGGTTGTGAAAATTCTCTTGCAGTTAAGGACTGTGAATTGATTGTTCCACTGTGTGAGGAGAATGTTGTAATCTGATATTGTTTTTGATATGAAATGTTATATGTCATTGTTCAGAGGTGTTGGTGAATTGGTCCTCAGTCTGAGCTGTTTTATGTTTATGTTAAAGATGAATAAATGTCTCTAAGTAGAAACAAATTTATATATTTTCACAATAGTACATAGGAGTAATTGAATACATATAGGATCCATACATGGATGCATGCATGCATATAGGCTCAGATTTGTCGCGCGGCGAGTTTGGACTTCGTCACGGGCGATACTGAGTTGTATACAAAGTGGCGGTTTTAGCACACCGCCACTTATCTATGCTACACGTTAAATTATTGCTTATGCAGGATTTCGATATTTTGCTCCCTGCTTACTTTGGGTGAGCTTCACTCGAGAGAAAGGCGGGTCGGGTCCCAAGGGGCCCTACTTCGTAAGGTTAGTTTGCTGGTAAACTCCGTGACCATAGGCCAATGTATCTACACCGGCTATCCACTGCTTTGAGTCAAACGGAGAGAGTGACACCTTGTTAACACGCTGACCATATATTTTGTGACCTTCACAGCGCAGCATGCTCATACCATGGCGGAACTGCTTATTTATGAACAGAGACTCCATTTACTGTGTATGGCGTAGGTGCTTCTTCCCTTCTTCACCACAGCCTTCTTCACTCCCTTTGCCTCTCGAATCTCGCCCTCGTCAGACATCAGGATCGAGTACATATTGAGGCGCAGGCCTACATACTCCTTGATAAGCACACCGGCACACTCATCCTTCATCTTTCACAGCACCTTCTTGTTTACGTTACTGAACAAGGGATGGGAAGGATCATAGTTGCTTGTGTCAAAGTGGGTGAGGTCCTCTTGCATGTCTGCGTACACGTCAGCTGTGTTGATCTCCATGAGCAGCGAGTCCGTGTCTGTGTATAGCAGGTCCAAGGTCGCTACCATATCTGGACTTCATTGCGTTGTAATAGAAGTCGTACATCAGGTGCTTCGAGAGGTCGAGTATGCACATGCCTACAAACACTCGGCGGTTTAGCACTCGACAGGTCTTGTGCATATGCAGGGCAGCCAGGTCGTCATAGAATACTTTGTGACGAGCATAGGCAGGACTGGCCACTAACATGCATATTTTTTCTTCTTATTCCGAGCGCACAATCTTAACGATGACTTGCCTTTGGAGATTCTCTCATTCTCTCACAGAGTTGTTCGTCAACTTGTACATGTCATTCTCAAAGTCGCTGGTGGTAACCTTACGCAGGTCTGTGTTCATGCAAATGAAGGGCTCCATCCATGGGCTCTGATTGAATACAAGTGCACGGTATATCTCAGTAAGCCGCATTCACAGCGATAGGTAGGGTTTGAGATTCCTAGAATGGATCGCAGTTTGGGCACCAGCTTCTCAACTTCAGAAGCTACACTTCCAGTGCTCCCCAATCCACCTAGGAGATTCTTCTGGTCGTCTGACAACCATTGATTCTGCACAGACGTTCGCTCTGGCACAAATTGCAGGGTATTCCAGATCAACTTCGAGTATATATCCGGGTTTGACATTGTCGGGCAGCCGGCTGATCCACCCACTCAATCACCCCAGTGGGTAGGGGCTGGCTCATTGCCCAGCCATACATACATTGTTGGCGTCAAATTACTGGATTTAGCTAGCTGGCTTATTCTTCTCGAAGCCTTCCACATATGGGTTGTTGGCCTTAGCCTGGCAATGCGACATCATACTTATCCCACAGTGCAGGCCCTTCTCAATGAACAAGTGTTTGTCAGAGTAACTTTAACTCCACACTGCTGCTCTTAAGCAGCGCATCCCATGATAGACTGGGGCTGGTGTAGTAGTTGGCTGGTACAAAGCCGTACTGCTTCAGGCAGCTCTTGCGGAATATCTCAAACACATCCAGGAGCAGCACATCTATGGGCAGGTACATGTCATGGTTATAGCCTATGTTTCTACACCCGAACATATCCCAGACCTTCTGTGCATGTTGATAGTTTATTTAAAATCCTAGATCGGCGGCAGCAAGGCAATGAACTTATTCCAGCCGTCCATGAACTCATAGGGGTACACTCCCTTGCGCATAAGCAGGTGGCGCTTTATTCAGTCAGGTTCATACTTAGTGTCACTAAAAAGGCTTCTGGGTTATTTGCAGAGTCCAGCTTGTAAATGAAGTGCAACTGTCTGATCGATAGGGATATGTACTTCTACATATTATTTGGGATGCAGTTGATCTACCCTTCCACCTGCATCAAGAGGTGGGAGTCATAGCCCTGAAGGTCATGGAAGACAACTGGTATAGTTGTTGTTAGTGGATTCTACTGGTGCCCAGTAATTCCCTGTTATGTGACAGTGGTCGCAGACGGAGACGCCGCCCAGTTCTTTTTTACACACATGGCAGTGGGTTGCCGTCTTGTGGACTCTTCTTTTCTCACGCATGTACATGGGAGCAGGCTTTGACAGAACTGCTTTGATTTTTCGCTCTTCTTGTTGCAGGGCTTGCAAGAATTACTCCACAATGTTGGAAGCTCAGCTTCTTCCCCTGTACACCACAGGGGGTTCAGTCTGACCATCACATCGGACCACCACATAGTTTAACCACGTGGCCTATGTTCCTCTGTCTTCTACGTGTTGCTCTTGGTTGGATCAGGTGCAGGACCTGGAAGCTTCACGATGAGAGCCTTAAAGTCAGCGTAGATAACATACGGCGATGCCAGCTGCTTGTGCCAGTTTTGGAAGTATATCATGTTTTCCCTTCCTCCGTCAACACGCACAGCAGCCTGCCCTAACCCATACACTCAGGCTTGTGCGCCTGAAGCAGTTTCTCAGTGGTACAGCCGTGTAAGCATCGCTCACAGAAGAACTTGCGCTGTTTGTGTTTACCCTGATAATACAGCATGCGGTTCAGATCTTAGATCCATGTGTAGTGAACCGTAACATCCTCCTCAATAGGCATGAGTTTTATACGTGGAATATCAGCTGGCTGTTTACTGATGTGGTGTATGATAGTGGAAGCACAGCTTCCCACCCCTTCCCAGCCAAAGACGTTCAGGGCTAGGTTAGGCACATGCTTCTCTACCTTCTCAAGCAGTGACACTAGTCAGGGTTAGCCTCTGAATGTTACACTTAGATGGTCACTGCGGGTCCTTAGTGATCGGGTGCATAGCCGATTCAATAGACTATACAAGCCAGTAGTCGTCCTTGTTCTCCACGTTTATGATCGCCTCCTTAGCTACCAGTGCACTCGGTAGCAGCAGGTAGGAGCCTCCTTTTAATGGCTGGTAGCGGGCAATGTGGATCCACAGAGTTGCGACTGACTCAAACTCCCAGCCAGAACCTCTGTTGGTCCACTTCACCAATTGCTCTTGGATATCGGCATTGCTCCTGTTCAGGATATCGTCGATATCTTCTGCGGAGAGGACCACCTCCTGCTTATTACGCAGTACAGGTTCAACATGCTCAGTATCGGAAGCTCCGATTCTGCTATCGCCCGTGTGCTTCATGAGCCTCACCTGCAGGGCAAACTGACACTTGATGCCGGAAAAAAAACTTGATAGAGAAAAACAACATCAGGGAGCAGAGCGTTGGGTAGTCGAAATTTGAGGTGTGCTTAGTTGTTTTGAATCCCTAATAACATCAACAATATGAGATCGATGGTCATAAAAACTGGGCTAAATGTTGTAATGGGCAGTGTCTACCGAATGGACGTCGGTAACGTCACTTCCGGTTACATGCAAAGACAATGTAAATCAGCAGTGCAATCGGAAGTTTCTCCATCGTTAATGGTCATATCGTAAACATGTTTTCACCTGACGATAGCCCATGCTATTCTGTAAATAATACATGTTATTGTATATTCTCAATAGTTTCCTCAAAAGCTAAGCTTCAAGTCCAAAAAACGCCCCCCAAAAATGCATTAACACCATGATATCTTTATTAATACTGGGTCGATTTTGAAAATGTTTCTATGTATTTGTAGGTAACTTTTATAGTTATATTTTGTCTGTCGCATGTCAGGATTAATTATGCGTAGCTTTTTCGCTTGCGTCACTTCCGGATACGAACCAATCTAAGTTAAAACGGGACTGAAATCGGAGGTTTCTCCGTCGTTAATGGTTGCATCGTTTCTGCTGGCTTTAACAGTGACGTTTTGGAGAGCTGGTCAACAACCTAGTGCAGCTTAGCAAACTATACAAGCATATAACCAGTCCGGAGCTAGCCCTACAAGACGTCTGAGTAGACTTTCTCTTGAACCGACACAATGTTAAAATTTTGAGATCGATTCCGACAACAGCCAAACACCAAACATACCCAAGTAATGCAATGATGTTCACAGACAATTTTATCCCTTTTCGGCGGAGGATTTCATCCATGGTAATTATTTATAGTTCGATCAATTTTGGAAGCGGTAACAAATCCGAAACACAGCAACATTTTTGTTATCAAGTTCAAAACCACGCGCATCGCGCATGCTCAGAATGACATGACCCATCGACGACTAATACTAAGGCAATGTGGATGAGGCGGCGAGATATATTTTCCAAAACGGCGGTCATCGTATCGCGATTTTTCAGAAATGATATATCGATGGCATTTCTTGAAGAATAGCGTCGAGTGGACTTTTTGTTGTACAGGCACTTTATATATGTTATTTTCTAGATGCGTTATGCAGACCCAAAATGTCCAAGCAGAACGGTATAAATTCATATTAGTCGGGAGCGTAAGTTGGAGGAGCCAGACAAGGCTGAAGACGAGAGGAAACTCCAAGAGCGTGAGCTTACAGAGGTGCGGAACAACCGCATCAGGGAAACGATCGTCAGACTTCTTAACGAGGACACGACGCTAGCCGTCGAGCATATCCGCATCCTGTTCGCTGAGCAGGGCATTACAATCGCCTCCATCCTCACTGCGACTGGGATGGTAATCTCAACCCTAGTACTTGCTCTGACAGGTGGAGGGGGCACTAGTGCCACTCCGGCACCAACCCCGATACCAGGTGACAATCCCTGTGTGAAGGAATGGATTAAAAAACAGCTGAACTCCTTGGCAAACGCCCTGATGGGCATAGCCGGTAAGCCAGCAGTTGTCCTTCCGGGATCATTGACTCAATCGTATCATGGCTACTCAAGTCAACTGCAATGGTGGGTGGTTGGATAGCAGAGCATGTCTGGGCCTCAATCGCCACGCTGGGGGTAGTCATCCTTCTGATGCTCCGTGACCTACTATGTAGCAAGCCAAAGCACAACTAAGCCCATTGCGATTCCACCCACAATAAGAGCGCTTTTCATCCTCATGTGGATGGGTCGTGGGTACAATAAGTCTTTTGGATGCTGCAGCTGTCGGGGTGCCTTTATCATCCAAGGGGTCCTGTGGGTCAAAGCTTCATTCATGGCAAGGCGCAGCCACGTTGACATCAGTGTTGATGCCGATCTGCTGTTGCTCACTGTGTTATAATACTATTCTGGCTCATACGTTCTTAAAAAGCCTCCCCCCTAAATTATCAGCACGAGAGCCCGGGTTACATCACACCACTCTTTGGGAGGGGTGTAACCCTGATTGTAGCAATCCTCACAGCAAGCGAGTTCACCCTCCAAGTGGACTCGTCGTGTCACGTGGGGATTGTTTTAACCTGGCCTATCGTGCGGACCCTTTATAAGGAGCACAGATGGGCCAGGTACGGAGAGATCACCTAGTCAGAGAAACGATTCGGACCGCGAGATTACTGGGAGCTTTATTTTTGAAATCTAAATAAACTAAATAAGCAACTCTACTTCAGGACTCGCGTTAATTTCCTCTGATTAGTCCCCACTCCAGCAACTACAGTCAGTGAGTAACAGTACTATAACGAAGAGCGTGCATAAGCAAGAAAAGCTTAGAAAAGCTAGCTTTACAACTGGCGATGGTAATCAAGTTGTTGTACCCAACTACTTGGCCTACCTGGAGAAGCATGTTGCTTGGCGCCGTGTAGAGCCCAATACCCTGGACCCGGCAAACTTCAATGCATCTTGGTACCGATTTATTGCAGCTGGTAGGTCAACAGCACTTTTAATCGCATCTTCAACGTTGACCAAGGACTGCTTCATGGTGTCAAACGCAGTGCCGGTACCCACGATGCGGCCACGAATCTGTGCCTGTGCCCCCAGCAGTGCCCAGACATAGGTCATAATGCTGTCATTAATGCGCTCAATGCCTGGCTGTGTGAAGCCCTAAGATGTGTCAAGGATGAAGGTACTCCAGGCTTTGTCTGCCTCAGACGGACGTCCCGGCCAGCAAACTTGACGATGCTCCCGTAACCATGCGCATCATATGCAAATAACACCCCATAGCCTTCGTTAGTAGCTGGATTGTTATGGGTTCATGGGCATGATACTGGGGTAGAGGTGTCGCAGTCGCAGGTTGCACACTGTAAAGTTTATCTGGTTCTGCCAGAACTGCATTGGCTTTGAAGCCCGGGCTTGCACTGTCTTATTTGCAGTTACTGGCGGCATCTTATAATAACTGAACACCTCAGAAAAGTTTGCTCTGAATGTACAGCCGCTGTGAACGACTTGAATGCTTAAAGCCCTAGTAAAGGAAGGCTATTGGATAACCACGACTTTCCTGTTATCGTTGTTCTTGAATTTGCATGATGTCAATAAAATCGAGTATCTATGGAACTAGTAAAAAAACAAACGGCGAGCACTCAATCGAACCCCTCTGAATATGCTAAAAAGACTTTTGTATCTATAGGTGACTCAAAAAAAATAAAGGTGGCGTTACCCTGACTGGAGCCTTGGAAATGTTAGGTAATCAAATCCTTCAGTTGGGAGACCCAATTTCACCATAGGATGCTGTCAATAAAAAGTATGTTGATATCCAACACAGACAGCAGTGCAGCGACTTGAGACAATATGGAAACTCACGAAAGAAACCTTCATTACAATTTGGGCACAAGCAAGTGGCCCCCTTTGCAGAGGATATGGTCGTTTGGTGATAGAGCCAGGGGTCAAACCTCACGAGACACAGGCTATGGATATACTATGTTATCAAGTGGTAAGGTTATTCGTATGGGTCTGTCTTCAGGTGTGTGTGCTGATACTGATACTATAACAGTTGTTCCTGTTATTAATGGAACAAACCAAGCGGTTGGGATTAGTAAGCCTGCTGACCAACAGGCTGTTGTAATATCTTTAGACCAACCTTTACAGCTGGAACAAGGCAACGTTATTAAGTTTTATACAACCACTCCAAACAGAACAGCGAACAGGTAGTATCACTCCTAATTGAACTTGACTTATAGACTTATAAGTACAAACCAACAACCATCCGTTCCGACGGCAGTGTCATATCCCGAGCTGCCCCACACCGATGAGAATCCAGGGCACTCCTATCGGTTGAATGAGATTCGCGTTAAGAAGCAATACCTCGAGAAAGAGATTGAAAAATATTGTGCTATGTACAAAAAATGTAGGCGTGCAGTGAACTCAGTGGATGCGATAGACATTGCTTTAGTTACTATTGGTATGTGTCTTGGCGCAGGTGGTGTCGGTGTAATGTCGGCAGTTGTTGCCATTCCTAGTGCCACTGTGTTGGGTGCTACTGAAGCCGCTTATGGGCTGCTTGAAATCGCTGGAAAATGCGACTGACCATCAAGGTAAAAAGACATGATCAAATCCTTCTTGCGCAGAGTAAATTGAGTACCATTGCTGACATTGTATCAACTGCTCTTGAAGATGGCAATATCTCGGATGATGTGTTTAAACTTGTCTTAGCTGTGGTCACAAAATATACCCAAATCAATGGGGAACTTAAGTCTAGATCTGTCAAAGCAATCGATGGAAAAAACGTACTAATCCAACGTGGGAAAGATGAAGCATTAGAAAGCATCAGAAAAAAATTGGCTTATCCTGCTTCTACACCGTCCAGCTGACTGTGAATGATTTCGACCCACCTCAATACACAGAGTGATTTCATTGCGCAGACTTTTACGTGCAGTAAATAACGACCTATTGAATAAACGAGGGTGTCAGGTATAGAAATGAACACCGAAGAGCGTATTGCTGAGCTTGAAGGTTGTGTAAAAGAGTTGAAGTTAGATATAGACTATCTAAGATACGAGAAAACAGATTAAGGGATAGAGCTGAGAGATGTTGTCAGTGATTTTGAGTCTAAGAGTGATGACCTTACGGAATTGAAGGATATTGTGAGAGATCTGGAGTGTAAGAACGATGCCCTTATGGAGTGAGTGGAATGCCTAGAGGAGCTTGTCAGTGGGTGTGAGATGCTTAGCTTGTGATGTCTGACGAGGGCGAGATTTGAAAGTCAAAGGGAGTGAAGAAGGTTGTGATGAAGAAGCACCTACGCCATGCACAGTACATGGAGTCTCTGTTCACAAATAAGAAGGTATCACTATCTCCGTTTGACTCAAAGCAGTGGATAGCCGCGAACGGCGTAGACACATTGGCCTATAATCACGTTAGTTTACCAGCAAACTAACGTGGCTGAGTCGGGCCCGTTGGGGGAGCTCACCCAAAGTGAGCAGGGAGCTTAAAAATCTAAATCCTGTATTAGCCATAACTTAACGTGTACTGTAGATAAGTGGCGGTGCGCCAGAACCTCCACTTTGTATACTACTCGCTGGGTAACTAGGGTGGCGAGATCTGGTGCTGGCGTTTGAAATTATGAATATATTGTGCTTTAAATTGTTCGTCTGTGTGCAGTAGCGCGTAGCATTACAGAAAACGGGCAATGGATATGGAATTTACAAGGTTATGGATTTGTTATTAAAGCTGTCGAAAGGTGGCTCTTTGCGGGATTGCTTGTGAGGGGAGGGGTACACGAGGCGACGCCTTGCGAGAATGAAATACTTCCACGTGGCTTGTTAGTCTGTGAATGTTTGCCAGCAACAACAGTAAGCCTTGTCAAGTGAATATATCCTGGCCCGCCAATCGAACTTTGTGTATGCATCCTTGTCCTCCAGTTACGTGGACAGTAACA
>CM067345.1:29573844-29583844 GCA_034190875.2 Urechis unicinctus | reverse complement strand
TTGGTTCGATACTTGGCGAAATGTCTTCTGATTGTGGGGCGATTGCTTTTATCTTCTTGCTAATATCCATGTCTGCTTCATTCTTGTGAATCTTGGCTATTAAAATTTCATTTAGCGCATTCGTAATTTCAGTCACAGTACCATCGGCTGAATTCTCCAGAGTTTCTTTTTCCACACGCTGTCGACTGGACACTTTGGGTAACTCTTTCTTCTTTAATAGTA
Source organism: Urechis unicinctus (assembly GCA_034190875.2). Classification (NCBI taxonomy): domain Eukaryota; kingdom Metazoa; phylum Annelida; class Polychaeta; order Xenopneusta; family Urechidae; genus Urechis; species Urechis unicinctus. The sequence continues at coordinate 29,583,622 of CM067345.1, read as the reverse complement.
GAACAAGAATGATAATCACAGATAATATTATTGCTACCTTAAGGGTTTTCGTATATCTTCGCATCTTGTATCCCGTGACTCGTGCTCCCTATCATGTGCGATGTTGTGTGGTAAATTTGTGTGCATGCAAAACGCCCAGGGCAAATCAATATACGCCTGACCAAAAGGCCATTCTTTACATATTGGTTTGGCAAAGTGCAAATGTCGTGACAGCTGCTAAGTGACTATTGCAGTCTTTCCATCACTTTCATGTTTGTGTAGATCTTAGACTCACCATAACAGTCATATTTAAACAGCTACAATTTCAATCTATAAATCGCCTGCGTCGGATGTTTTACAGTTCGTAAATAAGTCTGGTCAAGAAAACTTGTACTGTAACAAATTTATATTCATAGTGCACAACCACGCCTCTGTTTTATGTTTGCGTTCTCTTTAAAACTGTTTCATAGATGTGCCACAACCTCATGTGAGCAATGGGTTCACACGAAGTACACCCATTTGGCGCACAGTCCATTTCATTCACGAACCTTGTCAGTGCGCTTTTGACCTTTGAAAGTGAATACCTGCGAGATAATTATTTGAACACAATATGGATTTACATATTGATTTTGTGAACGATCATCCTGGGCCGTAATCGTTTTCGATAAGGTATACTTAACATCGGGTCTGGGGTCATCGGAAACCATCGGGAGTCCCGCCTTCGTCGCGTGACCTTCTAGGCCAATCGGAAATTACTTCCGTCCTCCTATAACATATATCTCAGCTTCTCGTGCTCTGTGAAGAATTTACATCCTGCATTTGCCGTTTTAAAACAATTTTCCTTCTCTTCGTGCGCTTTTCAGCTCAGACAATATGTGAGGTATCATATAACTATTTGACCATACCAGTACAACCGACAATGAACAATGATGAAGACAAAAGAGGTTAACTAAAAAGAAAATAAATTCAACAATTCGACATGCAAATGTGGGAGCCATTGAAACCGTCTGGCTGATGTGGTAGTGTCGCATGTGAAGACCTTATTTATGTACCTTTGGTAAGCTGAACAGTAGTATAGGGAGTAGCGGTTCTGGCACACCAGTCTCATATGATTATGACACACCTATCTCATATGGTGCAACCCAGAAAACACACACACACACAGGCTGACTCACATGTGCGAGCGGTACTGGCACACCTGTCTCATATGATTATGACACACCTATCTCATATGGTGCAACCCAGAAAACACACATATACAGGGTGACTCACATGAGCCAGCAAACCGCTCGCACCTCCCCCCCACCATATGCGCCCAGCCCTTCCAGCCCCTATGGTATAGGCCCACACCAGTAGTTAGTCACCGTAGAGGTCATTGAGTGATAAATATCTGCGACCGTCGCTGTAAGTTCCATTTTTCACGCGTTTGAGGTCCTGTATAAACTGGGCAACCTTGGCGTTGTTCTTCTCGATAAAGTCGGGATCGGGACGAGCGGTTATCAATCTCATCGTAAAGAGCTTCCAACAGTAGAAAGCCCCCGTCGGCCTCTCTGTGGTCCCACTCGGTCTTCCCAACCAAGGACCGTGATGCTCCTGTTCCAAGCCCAGGCAACTATTAAATCTCCCGTTCGCACTATAGTCGCCGTCTTCAAGCCCCTCCACCCCCGCCCACCCCCCAAGCCACCGTCTCCTTATACTTCTTCTGATCCTTGTGATACACCTGGTTATACGCCTCAGCTCTCCCCAGGTCCTCAAAGGAGCACAACCTGAAAACGCAGTCGACAAACACCCCGATGGTCGCCACCGGACTGTGGTGCAACCCCAACAGAACCTGAGGCTTATACATATTCGGAATTATCCTCCCAGGACTCCGAGTGTAGGGGCACTTTATCTCGAGCAGTACAACCTCCTCAGGATGCCCCAGACAGACAGCATCCACTCCAGCCTGCCGGATTGGGAGCACACAAAAGCCATCCGGAGAGTAGGCCGTCACGCCGCCATCAATATAGATATTATTTCCGTAGACCTTGGTGTCGTACACCTTCTCCAATACCGCAATTGCAACCTCCTCAAAAGTCGTACCCCAGAGGCAGGGTGCGCTAAAGCGAACACCCTCGTTGCTAGTTTTTTCTGTCAGCTTCTTGCTATAGCTGCTGAAGTAGTTTTGCCCTATGATAGAGGAGTAGTCACTTCCTCCAACGCAGCCCTTCCTCATGGTCTCCCACTGGTCCGTATTTTGTTTGACTCCAGTATGATAGTTGCAGAAAGATTTTATCGCCGCCTCCATTATATCTAGCAACCCACACACTTCAAATGGACTGTCCGGGTCATACCTTAGCAGGTCTAGGGGGCGATTCTGCCGCTTTCAAACATTTTGCTTTAATGTCACTTTTCATTTGACTATATTTCATGATCTCGACCGAAACGAGCTTAAACTCATCATCTGAGATATACCCATCTTCAAGCGCCGCCGATACAATGTCAGCAATGGTATTCAATTTGCTGAGCGAGAATGCGGATCTTGTCATGCTTTTTTAACTTAATGGTCAGCCGCCTACTGATGAATTTTCCAGCAATTACAAGTAGCCCACAAGCGGCTCCAGTAGCACCCAACACTGTGGCAATAGGAATGGCAACTATTGTAGACATTACACCTGCACCACTTGCGCCAAGACACATACCCACAGCAACTAAAGCAGTGTCTACAGCGTCCACTGAGTTTACTGCACACCTATATTTTTTGTACATAGCACCATATTTTTCAATTTCTTTCTCAAGGTATTGCTTCTTAAGACTGATCTCATTCAGCCGATAGGAGTGCCCCAGATCACATGGAGGAGGCTCTGGATTTAACGGTGCAGTCGTTGGTTGTTGTTTCATACTGTCTTTGTATACATAAGTCTATATATCAAGTTCAATTAGGAGTGAAGCTACAGACCAAGTTGCCCCTCGGTTTTGTGTGGTTGTATAAAAGTTAATAACGTTGCCTTCTTCTAGATGTAAAGCCTGGTCTAAAGTTATTACGACAGCCCGTTGGTTAGCAGGCATACTTATTCCTACCGCTTGGTTTGTTCCATTAATAACAGGAACGACTGCTATTGGAGCAGTATCAGCACCAACACCCGAAGACAACCCCATACGAATGATCTTGCCATTACATAACATGGTATATCCACAGCTTGAGTCTTGTGAGTCTCGACCCCTAGCCCCATGGCCAAACGACCACTCATATCCTCTTCGCAGAGCACCACTTGCTTCTGCCCATATAGTAATGAGTGGTTTCGTCTTTTCATCTACGTATCGTCTCAGGTACCTGTTCTGCTGTCTATATTCAGCATCAATATACTTTTTATGAACAGCATCCTTCGGTGAAATCGGGTCTCCCAACTCAACGATTTTATTATCTCCCATTTCAAGGTCTCCAGTCATAGTACCGCCACTTTTATCCATTTTTTTTGAGTCACCAATAGATACATAGGTCTTTGTGGCATATTCCGAGAGGTCGGCGCCCTGAACAGTGCTTGACGGTTTTTGCCTAGGTCCATAAATACTCGTTTTTATTGACATCTTGTAAATTCAAGAACAACGCTAACAGGTAAGTCGTGGTTATCTAATAGCCTTCCTTTATTATCGCGTAACTGAACCTTTAACTCATGCACTGTTCCGCTAGTAACATGCTTACATACAGGATTAGTGAAGTTCGTGGTTATAATATCACCGAAAGAGCCACCCTCTAAGCCAACAACTTCAAGAAGCGTAGTAGGCGCACCATCTAGCATGTTGTGTGTGGTACTGACTTTATCGAGGTGAACATAAATTGTGTTAAAGATGCTAAAGTTGATGGGCCGGTCACCTATGTAAGTACCTGAAGGTATCCACCCCCCACTGAGGCCGTCAAGACCCAACATTGTTAACACTCCGCCTGTTATGTGCGCACCCCCATTGTCTGGAACTGTTAGGGTAATAACCCCATTTACAGCATCAACCTCCAAACCGATACCTAATGGTGTAATATGCTCCTGAAGAAGGCTTAAGCTCCAGAGGCCTGGTTTTAATGCAGCATATCCTCTCTCTTCTGAATTCCTTGACCGCCATGCAATGCTCTCGTCTGATTCTAGATTGTACCAGCCCACAGTATACGTGATTGACCTTAGGCCAACACATAGATCGCCCGCAGTGTTGTCAATAGGTTTTTGCAGGGACACAGCGCCGCCGCTTTGAACATTTGACAGAGTGTGATACATAGCACTATGAATAAACAAGCCTTTAGTTTCAATAGAAAAGCTACATATGAAACGGGCGGGGTGTATCCAGCCACATATGGTGTGGGAGATAAACTAACCCGACAAACAATTCAAGTTGTTCACAATGGTGGTACATTTACAGCACAGTTTCCTGATCTATTCAGTAACTATAAGGTGCCGCCGGTAACAGCGGACAAAGTAGTAAAAGACTGGTTGACAAATCCAATGCAGTTTTGGCAGAACCAGTTAAACTTTGCAGTGTGGTGTGCATCAGCCGGCTGCGGCGTGTCATCCCACGACCACCTCGAGGCTGGGATTCCACTCGTGAAAGCTCTCTACACCTTTCACCTTTATTACACAGTGCGTCGCCTATTAGCAGAACTGCAAGCGCCTCTACCTCAGGATCATGCCTATGACCCCTATAACAATACATATGACAAGAGGGCATGTGAGAGACTCTGCACTAACTTTGGTGTTCAACCAAACACAGACTGGCGCCAGAAGGCAACCGTAGCTAATAGTGGTCTTGGTATCTTATATGCACATGATGCGTATGGTTACGGGAGTGTCGTCAAGGTTGCTGGTCGAAACGTTCGTTATGACCCTACACGGATGGCCTTTGAGGTGGAAAAGGATACAAAGCCAGGTTTTGCTCACGCGAAAAACCTACAATCCTTTCAGGAGAGAATGGGTGCTGTTTTACATCTAGCACAGGGACCTGAAGCAGACGAGGCCTGGAGTACCTTCATACTGGACACGTCTGAGGGTTTTACACAAACCGGCGTTGAGCGAATTAACGACAGCATCAGGACCTATGTATGGGCCATTCTTGAGGCTCAGGCGCAGACCCGCTCAGAGATACTAGGTGTTGGAACGTCCTTTGATGCTCAAAAGCAATTTCAGGCCAACGTTGAGGATGCCATCAACTCCCCAGTGGATATTTCATCATCCATCCGACGGTATCAGAACGTCCTCCAGAATGCCTCTTCAAAGGTTGATTATGTGTTTGGAACGGGCCTGTACATGGCTCCATCAGATATGAGCCTCGCCATTGGAGACGTTGCTGGGTACAACAATCTGATTACTATCGCAACTGAGGAGCAGCAGATCGGCAGCAATACTGATGTCAACGCGGTTCCGGTTGTTCCAGATAGAGGAAGCTTTGACCCTCCGCCAGATACAGATACAGATATGGAACTCTCCTCTCCAGGGCCCGCCCCTATGGCCGAGACCGGTCTGCGTGGGGCGCACGAGGATGAGAAAACCGCTCTTATTATAGGCGGAATCGCTATAGGCTTAGCTGTGCTTTGGTTTGCTACGTAGTAAGTCACGGAGTATCAGGAGGATAACTCCCCCCCCGCCGCCACAACTGCGGCCCATACATGTTCTGCCATCCAACCAGCCACCCTTGCAGCTGACGTAAGCAGCCATGATACGATGGATCCAATGACTCCTGGAAGGGCAGCTGCTGCCTTACCGGCTAGGCCCTTCAGGACGTTTGCCAAGGAGTTCAGCTGTTTTTTAATCCATTCCTTTACACTTGGCTTATCAGCTGGCGTTGGCGTTGGTGCCGGGGTTGGACTAGTGCTCCCTCCGCCCGTCAAAGCAACTACAAGGGTCGAGATTGCCAATCCAATCGCAGTGAGTATGGAGGCAATTGTTATACCCTGCTCTCGGAACAGAGTGCGTACACGCTCAGCTAGTGTTGTGTCCTCGTTAAGAAGTCTGTTGATCGTTTCCCTGATGCGGTTAATTTGGGTACTTAGACGGTTACGGTTTTCAGAGGCAGCCTCAATACGGGCACTCCGCAGGTCCTGCAGCTCTGCAAGCTCATTTGCTTGGAATCTCCATGCTCGACTATCACCCCTCCCTTCCTCCTCCAGGCTTGCCATTTTAGCTTCCCGCTGTTTTATATCCCTTTCTAACTCAGTTATCTTAGCTAGGTTGTTGACCAGCTCACCCCTCTGGGTCTGCATAGCCTTATCAAGCCCTATAAGCTCTCTGAGGGGTAGTTCGTTGTCTGTTTGTGTACCTAGGTCTTGGATGGTGTTATGAACGTCCTCTATGAATCCTGTTTCTTCCACACCACCTTGCTCTGTCACGGCTTCAGGGCCCCTCATTTCTAATTTCTCTGCGGCTTTAGCAGCTGCTTGGTCAACGCCTTGGAGGGCTGTTGCTTCCTTTTGTGACACCACTTGTGAGGACCACTCAGTGAACCCCAAACCATCACGGACAATCTTAGCCCCCCCTCTACTTTTACCTATTGTTCCAAGTGAAAGCGGGGCTTTAGTACGATAATTTGTAATACTTAAGTCAGGGTAGTCCTTCAAACGTAACTGTCCTCTAACAAGTTCAAACTTTGTATAATCGCGGCCGAGGGAGGGTGTGTGGCCTTTTTCAGCTAATGCATCGTAATAATCATTGACAGCGCCTATAACGAGTCGGCCTTCCGGTGGTATAGACCGATCCATCCCAATGTCCCCTTCTGTAACAGGTGGGAGAGTGGCCTCTGGGAGAGTCTCCTCATCATCAAAGTTAGTGTCATTCCTCTTCCCCCCCCCCCCCCCCTCCTCCTCTGGGTCGTCAAATGCTGGGTTATCAAACTCCATGTCTGTTTGTTAAAGATATAAGTGTAATTAAACATTCAACATGACGAGTACTTACGGACGCAAACTAAACCCACAACCGCCGGATACGCGAACCCCTTGGGGTAAAGGGCGTGCGACAATCTGTAGTCGTTACAAACAATCCAAGCACTATTGATCAGAACCAACAACTGCTGGTTCGCTTCCCCATTCTAGGTGCAGAAGACGTCATTGTTCCAGGGACAGCACGGCTGGCCTTTACAATCACGCTGACCTCGACTGATGTTAACCGCACCATTGTGCAAAACCTGGGCCGCGCCGTGGTTAAGAAAATGACAATCAAGATTTCTGGCAATGAGGTCATGTCTATTGATGACAGCGATATGTACCACTGTTACCACGACTTGTGGCGGACTGCACAGGAGAGACAGGGCCTTCAGTATCAGGGCATTGACACATCAGATGATAGAAACGCAACTAAGATACGACTGGGGCCAGGAGACAAGGTTGATACCGAGGAAGAGGACAAGGCCGTAGCCGATGTGTATGGTAACAGGTTCTACGTTCCGCTTGATTTTGAACTCCTCGAGAGCCACATGCCATTCTACCAGAGTGCGCTTAATGACAGACTGGAATACGAGCTCACGTTCAACGACTACAACCCGCGTGATTCACGCAACAGGCGACACCGCTGCAAGCTACAAAATTGATGGCATCTCGCTGGAGTATGACATGGTTACCCAAACAGAGTTAGCCCGCATGATACGCACCCAGTACACAGGTCGACTCTCGATTCTGTATGACCGTGTGCTTCGTCACAGGAAGCTTGTATACAATAAAAGAGATACACTGTGGAACATCAACCTGAACGTGCTGGCTCGCAGCATGAAGGGCATCCTACTGCTCTTTGAAGACCCGACCAATGTTTCATACGCCAGGAAAACAGAGTCGTTCTACAACCCAAAGATAACGAAGGTCGAGGTGACCATTGAGGGCATCCCCAATCAGCTCTATGCCCAGGGCATGCGTGGCTACCAGCAGTGGGACGAGGTGAAGAAGGCCTGTGCAGCAATGTGTAAACGAGACCCCAGTGTAGCAATAGTTGCAAAAGACTTGGCATTGTCAAACGTGTCCCTAGGAGAGTACCTAACCACTAAGTATGCTCTGTCGACTCGACGAGTGATGACGACCAGCTGCACGGTAGTGGCAGGGCTGTGGAGAATGCGTCTGAGGGCATCACCATACAGATCACGAAAAAGGCAGAGGCGGCCGGTGCATTGAACGTTTATATGTATATTGTAATGGATGCACAGCTTAACATTAAAGATGGCAGGTTCGTCAGCGCAGTCTACTAAGTTTACATTTCCAGATGGTCCCTGTTCGGCAATTGTTTGTGGGCAGACAGGATGTGGGAAAACCGCATTCATCCTCGACCTACTTGAAGGGCCCTTCTTTAGTGCCTTCGAGCATATTGTAATCCTCTGCCCTACCATACGTTTCAACGAGGCCTATCGGACGCGGTCATGGGTGTGGGATGATTCAGAGGTGTACGTGGTTGATCCAGGGGAGCGGCTCCATGACCACCTGAGGGCTTTCTACCATTTGTTTTAAGGGCGAGCCAACCCTGTACATTATTGATGACTGTTCGGCAACAAAGGCCCTAACCAAGAAGAAAGACATGTTATCCGAACTGGCCTTTAGCGGCCGCCATGCGCAACAAAGTGTCTGGGTCCTCACCCAAAAGTACAACTCTGTGCCGACGGACTTACGTGAGCAGACTCGCTGGATGGTGCTCTTTCACACCAAGGACCGTGACTCGTTTGAAGACGCCTTACGTCAAAAAGGTGTAATTCCAACAAAGGAGGAACGTGCCACAGTACGCCAACTACTAGCAAAGACCAAGCACGCAAAACTGCTGCTGAAGACTGATCAGCCTACTGCATATGCCGTCGATTGAAGTGATATTGGCCTTGATAGCAGCCGCTGCCTAAGTAATCAATTTAGGTTTCTTCATCTGGGTAGCGGTGCAGTATTTTGAAGCTCGAAGGCGTATACGTATATTCATGGATCCTGATACCATTATTGATAAACTCCTTGAACAGGACTCGACTGGCTTAGTGGAGACAAAGTCTGGGGGAGCTGAACCTAGTTGCACCCCTAGTGTAAATATGTCTTCTAAGAGAGATAGGCTTGCTGCCGTCATAGCCGGAGGTCAGGGCCGTCAGTACCTTGGTTTGAAGGGCCTTACAATTGACCAGGTTGAATCAATGTCTGATGAAGAGATCATAAATCTGTATGTGAGATACGAGGCTCGGCTAGGTGCCAGCATGACACGTACTCTAGGTCAGACACTGCTACAGCTGTACTCAGGTATTGCTTGTATGTTTCTACCAATCCCACCAGAACACCAGCCAAGGCTAATTACAGACCTCGAGACGGACCCGTTTGTTGGACACGCGCTAAGCACTGCCACTTGTGAGCTATATCATCGCTATGGTATGTTTTTAGCTCCCTTAACTGCGGCTTTAACAACAGTTAAGCACTGTCAATTTGGAAAAACAAGCACCGAAAACACAGGGGCCAGTGGAGAGGAAGACACCACTTCCTTGCTATAGTATGTGTTTAACTCTGATACAGCATGTGCTTAAACTCCCGCTATAGCATGTGCTTAACTCCGCTATAACAGGTGCTTACTAAGAGCTGTCAATTGGACAAATAAATTTAGTAAGTAAACATGGAAGAAACGAACACGAATCAAGGGGAGACAACACCGGTGGAGATAACGTCAGTGACAAAAAATGCTAAAAGGGTTGCGGCAGGACGAAAGGGTGCTGCAGCTCGAAAAGCCAATCAAAATAAGCTTCTGAGAGAGCTCCGAGAGGCTAAGGCAGCGCTTACAGATGGTAGAGACGAAGCTGTCGAGCCAATATCAACGAGCAAACCTCCGGAAAGGTGGACGTGGTCAACATG
>CM067345.1:29552461-29569344 GCA_034190875.2 Urechis unicinctus | reverse complement strand
CCATCAGATATGAGCCTCGCCATTGGAGACGTTGCTGGGTACAACAATCTGATTACTATCGCAACTGAGGAGCAGCAGATCGGCAGCAATACTGATGTCAACGCGGTTCCGGTTGTTCCAGATAGAGGAAGCTTTGACCCTCCGCCAGATACAGATACAGATATGGAACTCTCCTCTCCAGGGCCCGCCCCTATGGCCGAGACCGGTCTGCGTGGGGCGCACGAGGATGAGAAAACCGCTCTTATTATAGGCGGAATCGCTATAGGCTTAGCTGTGCTTTGGTTTGCTACGTAGTAAGTCACGGAGTATCAGGAGGATAACTCCCCCCACCGCCACAACTGCGGCCCATACATGTTCTGCCATCCAACCAGCCACCCTTGCAGCTGACGTAAGCAGCCATGATACGATGGATCCAATGACTCCTGGAAGGGCAGCTGCTGCCTTACCGGCTAGGCCCTTCAGGACGTTTGCCAAGGAGTTCAGCTGTTTTTTAATCCATTCCTTTACACTTGGCTTATCAGCTGGCGTTGGCGTTGGTGCCGGGGTTGGACTAGTGCTCCCTCCGCCCGTCAAAGCAACTACAAGGGTCGAGATTGCCAATCCAATCGCAGTGAGTATGGAGGCAATTGTTATACCCTGCTCTCGGAACAGAGTGCGTACACGCTCAGCTAGTGTTGTGTCCTCGTTAAGAAGTCTGTTGATCGTTTCCCTGATGCGGTTAATTTGGGTACTTAGACGGTTACGGTTTTCAGAGGCAGCCTCAATACGGGCACTCCGCAGGTCCTGCAGCTCTGCAAGCTCATTTGCTTGGAATCTCCATGCTCGACTATCACCCCTCCCTTCCTCCTCCAGGCTTGCCATTTTAGCTTCCCGCTGTTTTATATCCCTTTCTAACTCAGTTATCTTAGCTAGGTTGTTGACCAGCTCACCCCTCTGGGTCTGCATAGCCTTATCAAGCCCTATAAGCTCTCTGAGGGGTAGTTCGTTGTCTGTTTGTGTACCTAGGTCTTGGATGGTGTTATGAACGTCCTCTATGAATCCTGTTTCTTCCACACCACCTTGCTCTGTCACGGCTTCAGGGCCCCTCATTTCTAATTTCTCTGCGGCTTTAGCAGCTGCTTGGTCAACGCCTTGGAGGGCTGTTGCTTCCTTTTGTGACACCACTTGTGAGGACCACTCAGTGAACCCCAAACCATCACGGACAATCTTAGCCCCCCCTCTACTTTTACCTATTGTTCCAAGTGAAAGCGGGGCTTTAGTACGATAATTTGTAATACTTAAGTCAGGGTAGTCCTTCAAACGTAACTGTCCTCTAACAAGTTCAAACTTTGTATAATCGCGGCCGAGGGAGGGTGTGTGGCCTTTTTCAGCTAATGCATCGTAATAATCATTGACAGCGCCTATAACGAGTCGGCCTTCCGGTGGTATAGACCGATCCATCCCAATGTCCCCTTCTGTAACAGGTGGGAGAGTGGCCTCTGGGAGAGTCTCCTCATCATCAAAGTTAGTGTCATTCCTCTTCCACCCCCCCCCCCCCCCCCCCCTCCTCTGGGTCGTCAAATGCTGGGTTATCAAACTCCATGTCTGTTTGTTAAAGATATAAGTGTAATTAAACATTCAACATGACGAGTACTTACGGACGCAAACTAAACCCACACCGCCGGATACGCGAACCCCTTGGGGTAAAGGGCGTGCGACAATCTGTAGTCGTTACAAACAATCCAAGCACTATTGATCAGAACCAACAACTGCTGGTTCGCTTCCCCATTCTAGGTGCAGAAGACGTCATTGTTCCAGGGACAGCACGGCTGGCCTTTACAATCACGCTGACCTCGACTGATGTTAACCGCACCATTGTGCAAAACCTGGGCCGCGCCGTGGTTAAGAAAATGACAATCAAGATTTCTGGCAATGAGGTCATGTCTATTGATGACAGCGATATGTACCACTGTTACCACGACTTGTGGCGGACTGCACAGGAGAGACAGGGCCTTCAGTATCAGGGCATTGACACATCAGATGATAGAAACGCAACTAAGATACGACTGGGGCCAGGAGACAAGGTTGATACCGAGGAAGAGGACAAGGCCGTAGCCGATGTGTATGGTAACAGGTTCTACGTTCCGCTTGATTTTGAACTCCTCGAGAGCCACATGCCATTCTACCAGAGTGCGCTTAATGACAGACTGGAATACGAGCTCACGTTCAACGACTACAACCGCGTGATTCACGCAACAGGCGACACCGCTGCAAGCTACAAAATTGATGGCATCTCGCTGGAGTATGACATGGTTACCCAAACAGAGTTAGCCCGCATGATACGCACCCAGTACACAGGTCGACTCTCGATTCTGTATGACCGTGTGCTTCGTCACAGGAAGCTTGTATACAATAAAAGAGATACACTGTGGAACATCAACCTGAACGTGCTGGCTCGCAGCATGAAGGGCATCCTACTGCTCTTTGAAGACCCGACCAATGTTTCATACGCCAGGAAAACAGAGTCGTTCTACAACCCAAAGATAACGAAGGTCGAGGTGACCATTGAGGGCATCCCCAATCAGCTCTATGCCCAGGGCATGCGTGGCTACCAGCAGTGGGACGAGGTGAAGAAGGCCTGTGCAGCAATGTGTAAACGAGACCCCAGTGTAGCAATAGTTGCAAAAGACTTGGCATTGTCAAACGTGTCCCTAGGAGAGTACCTAACCACTAAGTATGCTCTGTGGCTCGACGAGTGATGACGACCAGCTGCACGGTAGTGGCAGGGCTGTGGAGAATGCGTCTGAGGGCATCACCATACAGATCACGAAAAAGGCAGAGGCGGCCGGTGCATTGAACGTTTATATGTATATTGTAATGGATGCACAGCTTAACATTAAAGATGGCAGGTTCGTCAGCGCAGTCTACTAAGTTTACATTTCCAGATGGTCCCTGTTCGGCAATTGTTTGTGGGCAGACAGGATGTGGGAAAACCGCATTCATCCTCGACCTACTTGAAGGGCCCTTCTTTAGTGCCTTCGAGCATATTGTAATCCTCTGCCCTACCATACGTTTCAACGAGGCCTATCGGACGCGGTCATGGGTGTGGGATGATTCAGAGGTGTACGTGGTTGATCCAGGGGAGCGGCTCCATGACCACCTGAGGGCTTTCTACCATTGTTTTAAGGGCGAGCCAACCCTGTACATTATTGATGACTGTTCGGCAACAAAGGCCCTAACCAAGAAGAAAGACATGTTATCCGAACTGGCCTTTAGCGGCCGCCATGCGCAACAAAGTGTCTGGGTCCTCACCCAAAAGTACAACTCTGTGCCGACGGACTTACGTGAGCAGACTCGCTGGATGGTGCTCTTTCACACCAAGGACCGTGACTCGTTTGAAGACGCCTTACGTCAAAAAGGTGTAATTCCAACAAAGGAGGAACGTGCCACAGTACGCCAACTACTAGCAAAGACCAAGCACGCAAAACTGCTGCTGAAGACTGATCAGCCTACTGCATATGCCGTCGATTGAAGTGATATTGGCCTTGATAGCAGCCGCCGCTGCCTAAGTAATCAATTTAGGTTTCTTCATCTGGGTAGCGGTGCAGTATTTTGAAGCTCGAAGGCGTATACGTATATTCATGGATCCTGATACCATTATTGATAAACTCCTTGAACAGGACTCGACTGGCTTAGTGGAGACAAAGTCTGGGGGAGCTGAACCTAGTTGCACCCCTAGTGTAAATATGTCTTCTAAGAGAGATAGGCTTGCTGCCGTCATAGCCGGAGGTCAGGGCCGTCAGTACCTTGGTTTGAAGGGCCTTACAATTGACCAGGTTGAATCAATGTCTGATGAAGAGATCATAAATCTGTATGTGAGATACGAGGCTCGGCTAGGTGCCAGCATGACACGTACTCTAGGTCAGACACTGCTACAGCTGTACTCAGGTATTGCTTGTATGTTTCTACCAATCCCACCAGAACACCAGCCAAGGCTAATTACAGACCTCGAGACGGACCCGTTTGTTGGACACGCGCTAAGCACTGCCACTTGTGAGCTATATCATCGCTATGGTATGTTTTTAGCTCCCTTAACTGCGGCTTTAACAACAGTTAAGCACTGTCAATTTGGAAAAACAAGCACCGAAACAACAGGGGCCAGTGGAGAGGAAGACACCACTTCCTTGCTATAGTATGTGTTTAACTCTGATACAGCATGTGCTTAACTCCGCTATAGCATGTGCTTAACTCCGCTATAACAGGTGCTTACTAAGAGCTGTCAATTGGACAAATAAATTTAGTAAGTAAACATGGAAGAAACGAACACGAATCAAGGGGAGACAACACCGGTGGAGATAACGTCAGTGACAAAAAATGCTAAAAGGGTTGCGGCAGGACGAAAGGGTGCTGCAGCTCGAAAAGCCAATCAAAATAAGCTTCTGAGAGAGCTCCGAGAGGCTAAGGCAGCGCTTACAGATGGTAGAGACGAAGCTGTCGAGCCAATATCAACGAGCAAACCTCCGGAAAGGTGGACGTGGTCAACATGGGCTGTGCCTTTGGTTGTCGGCGGTGTTGGCGTGTTGGCATTGTATTGCTACAGACACCAGATGGTAGCCTCACACCCTAAACAGGTTGTGGTACAAAAGCCTCCAGACGCTCATTTAAAGGATCCGTTTTATATGGAATAAGATGACAACACCAATTACTGATGGAAAAATGCTCGTCAACGCTCTGTACCACGGTGTAGTTGTTTCCGGTATTTCAATAGGCTATGCCAAGCTTGCTAAGATGGCTCTGGGTGGTGGGGTGCCACGTCTTGATTTCACCCCACGGGACCTGGATATGGCTGTTGCCGATGTATCACTAGCTATGGCCACAAAGGATATGCTAATTAAACAAGGAATCTTACCAGTTGATATACTGAAGTAATGGCCACACTCGCGCTACTTGTTGGGGGTGCTCTTGTTAACGCCCTTGCATTCTCTGGGAGCAACTTTTTATTCTCTAAATTACGAGGCAGCCAAGTGGACGCGGAACGTAAACGCCATGATATGGCAATCGAGCAGCTTCAATCTGCTCAGGCAGCATGGGCCAAGAAGAGAACTGAGCGCTTAGACTTCATCAATGAACAACTGCGCCGCCAGGACCATGCCGAGCATACATTTAAGGATGCGGACGAGGCTATGCGTGAGTACGCCCTAATTACGAATAAAACCGTCGACCCGTTGGGCTCTGAGCCGCAACTTTCAGACTTCTACGAGCCCTCAGATGAACAGAGGGGGCGTGAGGTGGCGTTCATTATACTGGGTATGGCTGCGACTGGGCTGGTTGCATACAGGCTTGCTAAGTAGGTCATTTGGAGACTCGAGCGTTTACTGTATATGGATCGTCGCGTGCAAGAGATCTACTATAGTCCTAAGGGATACTGGAAAGGCATTACTGCTATCAAGAAGCTTGCGACAGAAGCGAGGGTTTCTGAGGAAGTTGCCAGGGGGTGGCTAACAAAGCAAGCTATATGGCAAATATACCTGCCAGTGCCAAAACACATTCCCAGGCCAAAGTTTGATGTCCCTGTCCCCAATGAGGTTCACCAAGCCGATCTCTTATTTCTTCCTCATGACGTTGTGAAGCGCCGGACTTACAAGTATGCCCTAACATTGGTTGATGTGGCCTCGCGCTACAAAGCGGCTGAGCCATTGACTACAAAAGAGGCTAAGGAGGTCGCAGGTGCACTTGAGAGGATATACAAACGAGGACCGCTGCATTGGCCTTAACTACTTCAGGTGGACCCCGGACGGGAGTTTATGGGTGCAGCGAATCAGCTGTTAGTAAAACATGGAGTATCAGTCAGGCGTGGCCGTGTGAATATCCATCGAGACCAGGGTATAGTGGAACGCTTTAACCGAACCCTTGCTGAACGACTCTTTGGTCACCAGTATGCCGTAGAGTTAAGGGATACTGGAAAACGATCGACTGAGTGGGTTTCTCGACTGCAGGCTGTAGTCTCTGCGATAAATAATGAGGTGACCCGCTTGACTGGAAAAAAACTTAAAGATGCTATAAAGGCAAAACGAGTTGCACAAAAGCCCTCTGCAGTCGTACCAGGGCGCCCTCTGGGGGTTAAAGAGCAAAAGCTTCCCTCTGATGTTGGCGTTTGTTACCTCTACCAGCCTGGTGAGGCAGAGCAAGACCACCGGCGGCGGGCCACTGACCCTGTGTGGTCACTCAATGTTTACCGGATTGGAAGCTCTGTCACTAAATCTGGTGAGCCTGTACTATACTATTTGCTGGATGGACCACTCCGTGGCTTTGTAAAGGAGGAGTTGCTTGTGGTGCCGTCCGATACCCAGTTGCCGCCAGACGGTATTATCAATTAGACTAATAGATATCTATATATATAACAATGGTAGTATTTGACAATAAGTGCCCATGGATATTGCTCGGAAAGAAAGTCCCCTGTAACAGGCCCTGTACGCAAGAGCAAGAGTTTTGTAACTTACACAGATATAAGATAAAAAACATGGTGTCATTAATCGTCTTTGTACGGGTTGTCAGAAGGCTATAAAAAATAATAAGGTAGGATTGTGCATGGATTGTGGGTTCGATAAAGTCAACCACAGTCGTCTTCGTCTTGCCCAAAAGATTGTTTCACAACGGCCTATGGCTGGGGACACGCCAGTCGGCGCCACTGAACAGGGATTCCCCACTGTATAAAAATAGAAATCTTGTGGCGCTGTCAACAACATGGTTTGGCGGCTATGTGCGACGAAGCTTGGCACCTTGTCAGAGACGGGTGTTTACTGCATAGGTCAAAGTCCGCTCGCTGTATTGTTGTTGCCTTTTGTGTATCAACGAATTCCCTTTTAGACTAATGGAACTATATAGTAAACATGACTCATAATCAACGAGCACGTGAAGCCCAAAATGATTATGTTTCAATTCACGGTTTTAAGCCTCCTTATCCACACTCTAAGGTTGCACTCAAAGCACTCCAAGTGCGTAATGAATATGACCGTACATACAAGGAGATGTTTGCTAGATTAAAGGCTGGGGTGGCACGCATCCCTGTCCCCACTGCTGCCCCATGCAGACCAGTCCCTGCCCCACGCAGACCTGTCCCTGCCCCACGCATCCCCACTGCTGCCCCACGCAGACCAGTCCCTGCCCCACGCATCCCCACAACCCAGTCCCCAGTCCCCACAGCGCGTCTTGCCTTCAAGAAGACTAAGTGGCTGTTAAAAACTATTTGCGTGGATGGGTGATGAACGTTCCTGAGTCTCACCCCCTTAGCTCGGACCTTATGATGTTCTTTAAGGGCATGCGTCGGAAGATGCATAAAGTTTTGACTGGTGAGCTGGAAGAGCTAGGTGGAATCAAGTGTCAGTTTGCCCTTAAGGTAAGACTCTCCAAGCACTCAGATGATGACAGTACTGAGTATTTTGAGCCTGTATTGCGTAATAAGCAGCAGGTGGTTCTCTCCCTAGAAGATATTAACGATGAGCTGGACCAGTGCAATGCTAATATCCAAGAGCGGTTGGAGAAGTGGACCAACCAAGGTTCTGGCTGGGAGTTTCAGGCGGTCACAACTCTGTGGATTGATATTGCCAACTACCAGCCATTGAAAGGTGGCTCCTACCTGAAACTGCAGAGAAAGCTGGCGGTAAAGAAGGCAATTAGAAACGTAAAAAACACAAATGACCCACACTGCGTTCTATATTCCATTGAAGCGGCTCTGCACCCGGTTGCCAAGAACCCGCAGCGACCATCGAAATATAACATTAAGCCGCTCTTAAGACTCTTAGAAGGAAAAGGCGTGGACTATCCAACACCTATTTTGCAGATTGAGAAGATAGAAAAACATGCTAAAGTAGGCGGCTTGAATGTCTTTGGCTTGGATGGAAAGGCCACCATCGTTCACCGTATCAGCAGACAGCCTAGTCCATGTATAAACCTCATGCTGATTGAGGAGGACGGCAGGTTTCATTACACGCAGATCGAAGACCTGAACCGCCTGCTGTATGACCAGAGTAAGTACGAGCACCGCAAGTTCTTCTGCGAGCGATGCTTGCATGGATACACCACTGAGAAACTGCTCCTGGCGCACAAACCTGAGTGCATGGGTATCGGGCAGGCTGCTGTGCGAGTTGACATGCCTGAGGAAGGGAAGAACATATTATCCTTCCAGAACTTGCAGAAACAGCTTGCTGCCCCCTATCTTATCTATGCCGACTTTGAGGCGCTCACAGTGAAGCTTCCGGTACCTGCGCCTAATCCTGGTAAGAGCAACACGCAGAGAACACAGGAGCATGAGCCATGTGGTTACGGCTATGTGGTTGTCCGATGTGATGGGCAGACAGAACCCCCTGTGGTTTATAGAGGAAGCGATGTTGAGGAGAAGTTCTTACAGGCTCTGCAGCAGGAGGAGCAAAAGATCAAAGCAGTTCTGTCCAAGCCTGTCCCTATGCGGATGACTCGGGAGGATAGAAGGGCACATAAGGCTGCAACTCACTGTCATGTGTGCAAGAAAAAACTGGGCTGTGACTCTGTTCGCGATCACTGCCATATAACAGGCTTGTACAGAGGGCCAGCCCATAACGTGTGTAACCTGAAACTTCGGCTGAGTCCCAAGACAACACCCATCCCTGTGGTGTTCCATAACCTGCGGGGCTACGACTCCCATCTCTTGATGCAGGGTATAAGCAAAGTGGAGGGCAATATCAACTGCATCCCAAATAACATGGAGAAGTATATCTCCCTGTCGGTCGGATAGTTGCGCTTCATTGACAGTGCACAGTTCCTCCTAGCCTCTCTTGACAAGCTTGTGTCTGCTAACAACCCAGATGCCTTTGCTGTGACGGCGGAATACGAGCCAGACCAGATGAAGCGGCGCTTGCTGCTGCGTAAGGGAGTGTATCCTTATGAGTTCATGGATGGCTGGGATAAGTTTGATGCTCCACTGCCGCCGATCCATGATTTCTACAGCAAGCTCTCTGAACAGGGTATATCTGCTGCAGACTATGAACACGCCCATAAAGTCTGGAACGCGTTCGGTTGTAAAAACATGGGGGACTACCATGACCTTTACTTACGCACGGATGTACTGCTCCTGGCCGATGTGTTTGAAACATTCCGCAAAAACCTGTCTTAAGCAATACGGGTTGGATCCGGCCCACTACTATACCAGCCCCGGTTTGTCGTGGGATGCGCTTCTTAAGAGCACAGGGGTGAAACTCGAGCTTCTCACCGATTATGACAAGCACCTGTTTATTGAGAAGGGGCTGCGCGGTGGGATAAGCAAGGTATCACATCGCCACGCTAAAGCGAACAACCCATACGTGGAGGGCTTTGAGCAGGATAAGCCAGCGAGCTATATCCAGTACCTCGATGCCAACAACCTGTGTGGGTGGGCGATGAGCCAAGCCCTACCTACTTCGGGTATTGAGTGGGTGGAACGGCCTGAGAACCTAGAGATCCAGGACCATCCCGATGATGCTGAAACGGGGTATATACTTGAGGTTGACTTGGAGTATCCTGCTGCGCTTCATGACGAACACAACGATTACCCCCTAGCGCCGGAGCGGCTTCTTGTGCAAAATGAGTGGTTGTCAGACTACCAGAAAGATCTCCTAGGTGCATTGGGGAGCACCGGAAATGGAGTTGAAAAGCTGGTGCCCAACCTGCGGAACAAGGAGAAGTATGTGGTACACTACAGGAACCTCAAGCTATATCTGTCTTTGGGGTTGAGACTCACCAAGATTCATCGTGCGCTTGTCTTTGACCAGAGTCCATGGATGGAGCCTTACATAAGGATGAATACAGATCTGCGCAAGGCCGCCAACAGCGACTTTGAGAAGGATCTCTATAAACTTATGAATAACTCCGTCTTTGGTAAAACGATGGAGAATCTCCGGAGGCGAGTCGACGTTAAGATTGTGCGCTCATCGGAAAAAGAAAAAATACGTGGGCTTGTGGCCAGCCCCGCCTATGCTCGACAAAAAGTGTTTGACGATGATCTAGCTGCCCTGCATATGCACAAGACTCGCTTAGTGCTGAACCGCCCGGTCTACGTTGGCAAGTGCATTCTGGACCTCTCCAAGCACTTGATGTATGACTTTTACTACAATACCATGAAGGCTAGATATGACAGTAATATTAACCTGCTTTACACAGACACAGACTCGCTGCTGCTTGAGATCCGTACCAATGACGTCTATGCTGATATGAGGGAGGATGGGCATCTCTTTGACACTAGTAACTTTGACCCTTCTCATGCCCTACACAGTGACAAAAACAAAAAGGTTCTGGGTAAGATGAAGGATGAGTGCGCTGGCGTGCCCATCAAGGAGTACGTTGGTTTGCGCCCTAAGATGTACTCTATCCTGATGTCTGATGAGGGCGAGATAAAAAGAGCTAAGGGTGTGAAGAAGGTGGTGGTGAAGAAGCATCTACGACACGCTCAGTACGTGGAGTCACTGTTCGACCAGAAGCAGTTTCGCCACGGAATGAACATGCTCAGGAGTGACTGCCATAAAATATATGGGCTCCACGTTAACAAGGTGTCTCTCTCCCCCTTTGACTCAAAGCGGTGGATAGCTCCAGGTGGTGTAGACACTCTGTCCTATGGGCACGAGTCGATATGTTGAACATATGAGGGCTGAGGTATAGAATGAGCACCGATGAACATATTGGGGTGGCCGAGCTGCAAGCAGATGTGGAACATATATGGGAGGAGAAGGTGGACCTTGAGAATGATGTGAGGGTTTTGGAATCAAAGTATGAGGACATTTTGGAGCACGTGAGTCGTTAAGAAGAGCTTATTCCTCAGGGTCCTGGTGTAGAGGAGAAGGTGAGGGAATTGGAATCGAAGTATGAGGACCTTTTGGAGCGCGTGAGTCGTTTAGAAGTGCTTATTCCTCAGGGTCCTGTTGTAGATGGTTGACATTGCTGTCGCCCTCTTTAGTGGGCCTATACCATAGGGGCTGGAAGGGCTGGGCTCATATGGTGGGGGGAGGTGCGAGCGGTTCGCTGGCTCATGTGAGTCACCCTGTATATGTGTGTTTTCTGGGTTGCACCATATGAGATAGGTGTGTCATAATCATATGAGACAGGTGTGCCAGTACCGCTCGCACATGTGAGTCAGCCTGTGTGTGTGTGTGTTTTCTGGGTTGCACCATATGAGATAGGTGTGTCATAATCATATGAGACTGGTGTGCCAGAACCGCTACTCCCTATACTACTTGAACTTCTGCAGTGTTATACCTATTGTATGGTTGTGGTTGGGGTGTCTTCCATAGCCACTTGTGTGGCCCTGCCTGTACGTAATGATTGGGTGTTAAATTTGGTTAAGTGAAGCCCTGGAAACTGAATGCATTGTTTAAGGGCTTATGTAAACATGTCTTGTGGCAGGTTGTTTGTTTTCATAAATGAAGATTTGATTTATATGGGGAGGTCTAATTGAAGAAAGAAACCTAATGAATTAACAGAGCAATAGGAAGGATGGGTTGCTTTCTGGAGTATATTTTTCACTGGTGTCTTGCTATGTTTGGAAGACTTGAAAATAAGTTCATAAGCTTCGTCCTTGCCAAGGTTACAGGTTTTAAATTTTGAATGGTAAGCACATGTATGCTGTCTGTTGCATGCATAAAACATGGCTAGAAACAATGCTTTGAACTAGTTATGGTTGTATATGTTGGTGGTAATAAGAAGAAGTTTGTCCACTATTTGGTGAAGGAGGGTCCTACTTATAGGGTGTAGCGGTTCTTGTGTTTTTACATCGCATTTTTGTATAGCTAGGAGCGTTTTGCTAACCAGTAAACAGTTAGTTCTATCAGGAAGTCATCTAAGACTAAGGACAAGATTTATTGATGAGAGATTAGAGTGCATGGTTGTGTGTTTCAGATTTTGGTTGCGCCAATGTATAAGCGGAAGGGGGTATATGTATATTAATGGAATGCAGGGTGAGAAAGTGAAGAAAGGTGAGCCAATGATGCAGGTAAACCTGTGCTATGGACTTCTAGATAGACCAATGCAAAAGTTGTTTTAAATCCCTACAAAGTTGGCTGGTAGCAGGTGTGGAAGGATGGGTGTCAGGTAACACCTCATCCCAAATTGTGACATCGGATACAATAATCAATCGAAACATCGATCCTTTATTACTAGCATCACACATAATCGATCTCACAAAGATCCTTTATTACTAGCATCACACATAATCGATCTCATAAAGATGCTTATCGCCCACCATTGTGTCCGACACAGAGCTGCCAATCTTAAACCAGAGCAAATTTGTGCAATATCTTTATGGAAAACTTCGCAGAGGTTGGACCGCACATTTCTTATCATACCCATAGAGGGTTTTGGACGTGACCAGTCACACAGTGGTCCTGGGATTCAATTCACCCCCATTCTCCATTCGGCAAGAAGAATCACCGCACTTCCATCACCATAGCAGTGCACAATTTCTCCAAACTCAAACATATCAATGGTTAGGTGTCAGCACCGCTTCCCCCATCCCATAATCATTTGGCTCTGCTATCCTGCTCTTATGTTGCTCCTCCTCAAATTTAATCAACAACAACCATATCTTCTTGCCAAAACTTCTGTTAAAGTTTTAATAGTGTATGTAGACTATATGCACAAGAATGGTGGTATTTGCAAACAAGTGCCCTTTGATATTGCTGGGGATAAGAGAGCCTTGTAACACGCCCTGTACACAAGAGTTTTGTAATTTACACAGTTACAAGATGAATCACAGAATTGTTAATTTTCTCTGTAGGATTTGTCAGAAGGGTATAAAGAATGAACTAGGAGTGTGCATGGATTATTGGTTCGACAAAATCAACCACAGACTTGTGTACTGCCAGAAAAATAACCCCCTGATTACTGCACAACCCAATGATCAGTACAACCACTCTGACTCACCATGAAAGGTGTGGAGTAATGCCTTGCGCCGGGCTGACTACAGAAAAAAAGCTCTGTTTACCAAGACGAACCGAAAGGTTCGGGGAGGTGATGAGAGAATGAAGGCCACTGTTAAAGCCAGCAGAAACGATACAACCATTAACCATGAAGAAACCACACGTTAACTTCCTATTTCAGTCCCGTTTTAACTTTGATTCGTTCGTACCCTGATGTGAAGCCAGCGAGATTCATAAAAACTTATAATTAGGTTGACGCTGTCCATGCTGACATTCAGCACAATTCTATAACCATCAAACGCATATTGTCAATTCTGTAAGCGATTAAAAATTCATTGGTATTTTTAGCTGTTTTCTCTACTTCTACCTGCGATTCATGAAAAAACTACACGTAATTATTGCTGACATGTGACGGACAAAATATAAAAGTTACCTACAAATACATGGAAAAATGTTCAGAATCGACCTAGTATTACTAAAGATATCGGGAAGTTAATGCATTATTGGGGGGCGTTTTTGGAATTGAAGCTTAGCTTTTGAGGAAACTATTGAGAATAGACAATAATATGTATTATTTACAAGTTCAGAATATCAAGGGCTGAAAACATGTTTACGATATGATCATTAACGATGGAGAAACTTCCGATTGCACTGCTGATTTACATTGTCTTTGCTCGTAACCGGAAGTGACGTTACCGACGTCCATTCGGTAGACACTGCCCCTTACAACATTTAACCCAATTTTTATGACCTTCGATCTAATATTGTCGATGTTATTAGAGATGGAAAACAGCTAACAATACCTCAAATTTCGACTACCCAGCGCTTTGATCCCTGCTGTTATTTTTCTCTATCAAGTTTTTTCCTTTTAGGCATAGAAATCTTATGGAAAAATGACTCACCATACGCAAGCACGTAAAGCCCAAAGCATTTACCTTGCAGCTCATGGGGTTAAACCACCCTACCCACACTCCAAGGTTGCACTACCAGCTCTTGAGGAGCGTATGGAATATGACTGCGTGTGCAATGAGATATTTGCTAGACTTACTACTGCAGCGGCAAGGATTGTACCTGCACCACGCGGAAGCAAAGCTTTCCCAGTTCCCACACCATGACTAAAGTTCAAGAAGACTAAGTGGGCTGTCAAGAACTATCTGCGAAGGTGGGAGATGAACGTCCCTGAGGGTCACCCCCTCGGCTGGTGTTCTTGTAAAGTTCTGACTGCGGAGCTAACGGTATCATGTGTCAGTTTGCCCTGAAGGTGAGGCTCATGAAGCACACGGGTGATGGCAGAAGCGGAGCTTCCGACACTGAGCATGTTAACTTGTACTGCGTAATAAGCAGGAGGTGGTCCTCTTCGCTGAAGATATTGCCGATATCCTGAACAGGAGCAATGCCGATATCCAAGGTCGATTGTAGAAGTGGACCAACAAAGGTTCTGCTGGGAGTTTGAGTCAGTCGCAACTCTGTGGATCCACATTGCCCGCTGTCAGCAATTAAAAGGTGGCTCCTACCTGCTGCTACCGAGTGCACTGGTAGCTAAGGAGGCGATCATAAACGTGGAGAACAAGGACGACTACTGGCTTGTATAGTCTATTGAATCGGCTATGCACCCAATCACTAGTGACCCGCAGCAACCATCTAAGTATAACATTCAGAGGCTGTTAACTCTGCAGGAGGGTAAAGGCGCGGAGTATTCATCACTAGTGTCGCAGCTTGAGAAGGTAGAGAAGCATGTGTAGTCTGTACGCAACCAGTCCATTCGCAGCATTACCCAATATGAGGAACGACCACTCACGTGTCTTTTGACCTTCTGAGGGCTCATACAAGTCTGTAAGCTGGGGCTTAGAGTCCAGTGGGTCAATGGATTTTCCTGTAATCTGGTAGTACTCACGCATTGCCCCATCGACATCCCGACATCATACAAAGTATGCTCGGTATGTCCCTGGAGGCAGAGCTGCTCATTGATGAAGTCTAGCCAGTAAGTTTGCATCTTGATCCATGCTGCCTGGGCAGATTGAAGCTGCTTGATTGCCATATCATGGCGTTGATGTTCCACTTCCACTTGTCTGCTTCGTAACTAAGGGAATAAATAATTGCTCCCAGAGAATGCAAGGCGTTGACAAGGGCGTATCACCTGGTGTAATTCCTTGTTTAATAAGCATATCATTTGTGGCCATGGCTAGAGCTACATCGGCAACAGCCATAGCCAGATCGCGTGGCGTGAAGTCAAGACACAGCAGTATCCCACCCAGAGCCATCTTGCCGAGCTTTGCGTAACCTATAGCAATGGACGCTGTAACTGCACCGTGGCACAGAGCGTTGACGAGCATTTTTCATTTTGTCGGGTTGATCTTATCGCATATATCCATATAAAAAGGATCCTTTAATTGGACGTCCTGACTTTCCGGAGGGTGCGCGGCTACAAGTCTGTGCCTGTACCACCATACTATTCCAAATAACGCAACGCCACCGACAGCCCAGGGAGCCCATGTCGGCCAAGCCCGCCTTTCCTGAGGCTTGTGTGTTGAGGTTGGATTGACAGTGCTTTCCTCGTCTCTAGAGTGTCTTTCCTGTGTAAGCGTGGCCTTAGCCTCACATAGCTCTCTCAGAAGCTTATTCTGGTTGGCTTTTCGAGCTTCAGCATCCTTTCACACTGCAGCAACCGTTTTAGCATTTTTTGGTCAATGACGTTGTCTCCACTGACATTTTCTCCGCCGGCGTTGCCTCCGCCTGATTCTTTGTCGTTTCCCATGATGACATGACTTACTAATTTTTTTTGCCCAATTGACAGCTGTTGTTAAGCACATGCCCTAGCGGAGTTAAGTACATGCTATAGCGGAGTTAAGCAATTGTCAGATGCTGCTCACCCCGGTACTGACGGGCCTGACCCCCAGCTATGACAGCAGCAAGCCTATCTCTCTTCTGAGTAGATTTTGAGGCATTAGTTTGCGGCCATATGCCTGGCATAGGTGGCAGATAAGTTCACCTTCATGGCATGTTGGATAAACCACAGGGCACGTCAGGCACAGTAACCGTTTATGTTGGCGTCGCACCCTATTCTGCTTTGTCTGGCATTTCACACAAAGTTCAGCAGGTACTGGTGTGGTTGTCTGGAATTCTAGGCGGCACGCGTGATCACACATCAAGTTTCTCTTCCTGTCCCTCCTTCAGATCCAGTGAAGATCGAGTCCGGATGCAGGCCGTGCGGCAGTGTGGCAAGCAGCAGCGACGTCACACAGCAATGGCATGGAGCAGCGGGGAAGGTAGTGGTGCAGGATGGACCGAGGCTGCAGGCTGGCGTGAGAGCATGGACCCATGGAGACTGCAGTGGGACGTGGCAGCGGCACCACAACAACGTCTGAGTGGTGTCAATTCTGCCCGTGTGCCTGTGGTCCCTCACGCGTCCTTGGGTTCTCCTTAGTCTGTGGGCAGAGGTTTATCGGTCCTTTCCTTTTCAGCAATCGCGTTGTTGGGTCACCACTTTATGCTATGAACATACCCTAGATTGGATTCTGCATGTTCGATTTCACAGAGTGTAATCCCTGATCTTAGACTTTATACTGCCGCTAGACTCCGCACCAGAGAGATAGTGGGTAATGATTAACGACAACGTGGTTAGTTGGTCTCTCTGGATGTTTAATCATTCTCTCAAGCTCCGTATCCCTCTGAATCTCCCAGATTATTAATATAACAAACCAAGCGGTAGGGATAAGTAAGACTGCTGATCAATGGGCTGTTGTAATATTTTTAGACCAACCTTTACAGCTGGAACTAGGCAACGTTATTAAGTTTTATACAACCTCTCCAAACAGAACGGTGACATGTTCTGTCGTATCACTTATAATTGAACTTGACTTGCAGGATTATAAACTCAGTACAAAACAACAACCATCCGTTCCCTCGTCACTGTTGTAACCTGAGCTGCCCCGCAGTGATGAGAATCCAGGGCACTCCTATCTGTTGAATGAGATAAGCGTTAAGAAG
>CM067345.1:29334961-29547461 GCA_034190875.2 Urechis unicinctus | reverse complement strand
CGGCGGGGCATGTGGTAATTATGAAAAATACATTACACATCATTGGTTACCTTGTGGCAATTAATGCATACCATCATGATGATGTTCTGTCCTAGGTACATATACTCAGTGAGGTGGTGAGGGAAAAAATCAAGATCAAAGCATAACTTAGGTGATAGGTTCACAGCATATTTAGAAGTATGCCCGTTCTTGTTCCGAAACTAATACGACGTCAAATATTTATCAATTGCGCATATATTAGGCACGGCTTTTCCTACTTACACAAACTGCACGCGCTCACATTGGATTAACTAAAACGTTCAGGACCCTGTCCATTGTTGCTACAGTCTTCGGTTATCAGATGTGGAGCTCTACGTCTGGAAACAGTGTCTTGTCCTTTTCCATCATTCATACGGCGATTCTAGTGTTGAGGTTGTATTCCCGTCGTCAAACCCCGGTACGGCCTCTGACAATGTCTTACATAATTTATCTTGCTTCCAATACTCTCGTACATCGCCATCTACTCCCGTCCTTGTAATTTTCCCCCTTTTCTCATGCACATATCGACACAATCTCGACACATACGAGGAAGATTTAGAGGCACACCTGAAAGGTACAGCTTTAGAAATGATGGACATCTTGTTTCGTATATATTCGTTGTACAAATTGTCATTTCCATCAATAGTGAGCAAATATTTGCTGAGTTCCTCAGGAAGCAAAGTCCATTACGTCGATGTAGGTCTTTGGGGGAAGCAGTCTTGAATAATTGGCACCTCCAAGGACGATTGGAATGATATTTGACTTTTTATTAGCAATAATACGCCATAACTTCTCTGTAACATAATCCTTACATATGTTGTTCTCAAAGGACAAATAGAACTTGTATCTTATCGAGAGGAATGTTGAGTCGCAGTTTTTGTATTGCATCTTAGATCCACAGCCATACGTTAGGTTTCCACACCTCCCCATGATATCCACGGGTACATATTGCTGAAGGGCCTGTATACGAAAAGAAAACAAATCTCATTCATATCATTTAAAAAACGTCTCATTATAATAATATGCTCCACAAATGACATGTGACCTCTCACCTCTGCATACCTTCCCCTTTGCGATTGTGGCTTGCAATTACTGACGAACCAAGCGACCAGTTGGGTTTTATTGGCTGCATAATTGATTCCTGCGCTTTCATGTTTTTTACGTAAATTTTCGTCGATATGAAGTGTCATCTCCTTTTCTTCCCAGAACGGTATGTCAGAGTCAAAGGTAAACGTACTCGTTGCATTGAACGCATGTGGTAAATCTGGCAATCTATACCTCAATATTTTCCAAGAAATATAGGGCGCTTCGTACTGGTGGTAAATCAGTTTTTGTCGAGGTGTTCTGACCTTGAAAATGTCAACCGGAGATGTGAACGGCTTGAATGCGTCAACAAGAATGACATCACTTTGGGATAAAAGGTCGGGGTCCGTTAAGATTCGACACGTATTTCCGTTTTCTATGTGGCAAATGTCCCCGAAGTCTTCCAACCAATGCCAATTCTTCCTTCCAGGCCAAAGCAAAATAATGATAGCATCAGAATTATTCTGCTTTATTAGCCCTTCATGGCAGCCTATCGAAAATGGGTCTTCAATTTTGTCGACTTTAATATACTTTACCTCTGCAACTGAATCACTTTGCGTGCGATTTTCGCTCCGATCGTTTGATAGTAAAAATGTTGTACTGTTCTGGGTATTTGCTGGAATCGGCGTTGGTTCGATACTGGGCGAAATGTCTTCTGATTGTGGGGCGATTGCTTTTATCTTCTTGCTAATATCCATGTCTGCATCATTCTTGCGAATCTTGGCTATTATAATTTCATTGAGCGCATTCGTAATTTCAGTCACAGTACCATCGGCCGAATTCTCCCGAGTTTCTTTTTCCACACGCTGTCGACTGGACACTTTGGGTAACTCTTTCTTCTTTAATAGTAGAACAAGAATGATAATCACAGATAATATTATTGCTACCTTAAGGGTTTTCGTATATCTTCGCATCTTGTATCCCGTGACTCGTGCTCCCTATCATGTGCGATGTTGTGTGGTAAATTTGTGTGCATGCAAAACGCCCAGGGCAAATCAATATACGCCTGACCAAAAGGCCATTCTTTGCATATTGGTGTGGCAACATGCAAACGTCGCGATAGCTGCTAAGTGATTACAATCAAGAAAGGATGGTGAGGCAAGTGAACCCCTCCCACCACAGCCCAAGAAAAGCAGACCTGCCTTTATCAAGAGAGAGAAGCAGAGGGTGAGATTTGATGACTTTCTTGTTGTATTAGTATTGAATAAATAGTCCATTATCTTGTTAAGTTGATGGTATGGTTGCAAGGCAAGTATCATTCTTATGATATAATATGTTGCTTCTTACAGTGCTCTTTCATGGCGGTGTTTGTTTTTAATTTGCGAGTTATTCAATTTGTTTACATGTGCTGATATGCCAAATATATGTAGGTCATGTATAATTGGTTCATTGTATCACAGATATCAGAGAACAGCCGACAACAGAAGCTGGCGATCCAGTCTTCAAGCTAAGATACCCCAAGTTTAAGCAGGGGCATGTTGTCACTGAAGTAACAACAAAGGCAACATTTGGTGAATACTTTTACTGATATATAAAATGTAAACAACAACAAATTCAATTACCATGGAGGTATAAGGTTATAAGCAACAGTCTGGTGTGCAAGCTGTGACTTGATTCCTGTTACGTTTCAAAGTATGTCGAGTGCCTGATGGCTGAGTTCTTGCTGGTTTGCTATGAGCCAACCCTGCTCAAGACAGAAGCACCACCTCCAATGTGTGCAGATGCGATGAGACCAGATCCACGACAAGCCATTGAGGCACACCAGAGTAGGTTCTACATGTATCAAGACAAGTCCTAGAAGAGTGGAGGGTAGAGGAATCCTTGATAAACTGGTGCTGGGAAGTTATCTCGTATTGTTGTAAGCAGGCTGGTAACGGAACTGGTATCTTTCTTCCAAGATGTCCCCAGCACCAGCAACAAACTGCCTGTATGCAGTATACCTGTAACACCAGTAAAATAACCATGTGACATTGTTGATTTAACCATGCTCAAATATTTTTTATCATACCAGTATCAATAAGTATAATTAAATCGTAAATAATGACTGCTAGCCTTCGTACAGATTTATGCGTAAATAATAGAAAACATTGTCACCTTTGTACATCATTATCTGACATGACCGTGCTGTTGTCTGTAGGAGGATATCCCACTTGCGAAGCCCAACGGTTCAAACAGATTGGGCTGAAACCAGGATGCTGGATTATGCCACCAATGGGAATGGGGTTGTTCTCTATTGAGGTCATGACTCAAGGAATTTCAACACAGCACACAGATTCTTCCACCTCTGCCATTGGTTGACAGTAGCCACACAAACACATGTAATGACCTAATGTAATGATGGGAATAATTAATGTATGTAATAAAGGATGACATATTGTATGGCAAATATGTTTTAGCCGCTGCATTCATAGAAACTCTGATGTAACACTGACCATGATGATAATATAATACCATAATCTTCACATCCTGAAGTCCAGTTATACATTCATTTATGGGCTAACTGACAATTTTATTAGAAAACAGCTGCGGTACTTGCTCTCCTATATATATTCTACCTCAGAATCAATCTACATCAACTTTTAAAAATATTGTAATCAGCCTTTGATAAGGCCTACTTTAAATAAAAGAGGATATCTATTTATTAACAGCAGTCCGAAATTAGTTTGTTTGCAATTCGTGTGGAAGAGAATTTACATTTACATGGTACAATTTTGTAAACATGAACCCTTGCAACCACTTGATTTGATAAAAACATTGTGGTATCTCGTATCTGATGTCTGATATAGAAGAATTATTTGCTGCAAAGCTCTGTTGTATAGTCTACTGTTAGGAAAAGAGCTTACATATTTTGTTGGTGAAATTTATGTATTAACTTCGTTACACGCCAACACATATACGATGAACTGGTGCACAAGCAGAATCAGACATAGCTTACCAAGCATTGCTCTGTAGCAGCCCTATGTCCTGGGCAGGATGACCCGCGTGAGACCCTGACACAGCAGTGACATCGCCAGTGTCTTTTTTCTCTCATCGGAGACGTCGGATTCGCTCATTTCTGGTTCGAATCTGTAAGGCAAAACTTGCTTTGCCGAAGCAACGATATTTTGCGAATGACCTGTGCCATACCATGTTCCTTCATCCCTCTCCTGAAGTGATGAAATAATTAAATCTCCAGCAGCCATTTCTCGCTAATCGTAGTGCAGATTGCGCCTCGCAACAAAAACATTCCCGGACCTGACGTCACGTGGAGGCGATGAATTATTCATGAGCTTGTCGGCTCGATACGCCGAATTCATCTTTAAAGTCGAATTTCAATCAGAAAGCGCGCACTTTGACTATTGACACATATACAGAATAGGTACTTCTGGGTTATATTTCCGTTATCTAGCGAAAAAAATGACATGATTTTTCGTGCGATAGGCACTTTAAACCATGACACTTTGCTTGTTTCACCCGCATTTCAAACCCGTTGAAAATTTAAATTGCATTCAAGAACTGACACGAACAACTTAAATGTTAGCGATAATAATCCAAGTCCCTTGCTAATTAAACCTACATACGCTTTATAATGGCTTGATTGGATTCAAATTCTAAATGTTAGCGATAACAATCTAAGTCCCTTGCCAGTTAATAGGCTTTATAACGGCTTGATTGGATTTCAATTCGACCACTCCAATTAAAGATCGTCTATAGATACCTAATTACGATCCTGTATACAAGAACTGTGCTATCGAAGTTTACTAAGCCG
Source organism: Urechis unicinctus (assembly GCA_034190875.2). NCBI lineage: Eukaryota > Metazoa > Annelida > Polychaeta > Xenopneusta > Urechidae > Urechis > Urechis unicinctus. The sequence goes on along the minus strand of CM067345.1, from coordinate 29,542,612 downwards.
CTTATGTAACCATCGGACACATCGCCTCTGACATCCACGCATGATAAGGTCATTGATCAGATGGTCCACTTATCAACGATCACAGGCTAAACGATTACAACAACACAAACAGCTACCTCAAAATTTAACTGATTACAATGCGGTCTTAGTAATTAAACACACCACCGCTTCAACGGCACTTACCTCAACGACGCGATCCTCCGCTATCGCACGAAATCTAACCAACTGTAAGTTCGGTTAAGTTATTACAAGCCTTTCACATTGTCTTCTTCCGAACAGTGCAAATTTGACACTATGATATTATCAATTATTTTCAACAATTATTTTGCCTCTAAGCATGCAGATTATAAGACAAAATCTTTCTATAAGTAAAGTCGACTACACTTTTATCGCACCGTCTTTCATATCATGTGGGCACCGTAAAATCAGTGAACCTTTATGATACACATTACCCGGATTCTCCACCATCTCTTATACTAGAGTTTCTAGCTTATGCGTTCTCCTTCGTTCGTTGCTGCCTGTGGTTGCTGGAGTGGGGACAAGTCAGACTTCTTGACAATGTCTGTGTTTTGCTTGTGCTAATATTAATATGATATCAGCATATTACACCGCGGGTCAGCTGACTAGCTTTCCCGTGACCCTTGACCAGTCCACAAGATAGGCTAGGCTAACCAACCCACGCTATTGGCGGGTCATATCGTGCTGATAATAAATGGGGGTTGCAGGGGGCAAGTTTAGATAGAATAGCATTATAACATCCTCCCCAACCATAAATAAGTTGAACTTCCACTGTTCAATAAATTTTTAGAATTTACCCTGGAACATTGAAAATTGATCTGTTAAACTAATTGAAGGTTGATGAAATGTAATTTGGAATAAGAGTTATAGAGTAAAGGGACAACACGACACGAGCCCAATATTATTTGATTATGAATTTTGAGTGATCCAAGGGTAGCTTGGACATGCGCCAATACTGTTTTACATTGGCACATGTCCATAACAATAACAGATAATTAAATGAGATTACAATAATTTTACAAATGTTCTAATTTTGCTAGCCAAAATGGTATTTAAATGGATATATTACAATAAAATGGAAAGTATTAAAATATGGAATAATGTAGCCGTTATGACATTAATTACATTTTCACAGTATTACTCCGCACTAAAACCACATGGGAAAAAAGCTATGAGCCTATATTTGACAATTGTGAAATTGTGAAATAACCTATTGCAGCTAATTCAATTATTAATTTTGAAAGTATTTAACTAATGTCATGAAAATTAAATATACAAGAACAATGGACTAATGCCATCGCGTAAATTGGTGAATTTCTTTGGATGTTTCGTTGGAGATGAGATATCTGGAGGGCTGCCGTATTGGGTTCGCCAGGTGTCGCTTGAGGGGAGGGGTGTGCGTTATCCGACGCCTGGTTGAGCCGTTGTGTGTCTCCACTGTATCCTTGGTCAGGGAGAGGTAAGCTTTGGCTTCAAGGTGTTGGCGCGTCAGGTGAAGGCGCATTCTCCCTCTTGTTTGGCATAAATATACCTGGGAACAAATGAACTTAAGGCAGCAATCAGTGTGTCTTGATGATAGGTAATGTAGGATATATTACAAACATGTTTGCGTGTAAGTGTGAGTGAGTATATTACTATGTGTAATATACACCTGCGTCGGATGTTGTACGGTTCGTAAATAAGTCTGGTCAAGAAAACTTGTACTGTAACAAATTTATATTCATAATGCACAACTACGCCTCTGTTTTATGTCTGTGTTCTCTTTAAAACTGTTGTATAGATGTGCCACAACCTCATTGAAACAATGGGTTCACACGAAGTACACCCATATGGCGCACAGTCCATTTTCATTCACGAACCTTGTCAGTGCGCATTTGACCTTTGAAAGTGAAACCATCGGGAGTTCCGCCTTCGTCGCGTGACCTTCTAGGTCAATCGGAAATTACTTCCGTCCTCCTATAACATATATCTCATCGCCTCGTGCTCTGTGAAGAATTTTCATCCTGCATTTGCCGTTTTAAAACAGTTTTCCTCCTCTTCGTGCGATTTTTAGCTCAGACAATATGTGAGGTGTGATATAACTATTTGACCATACCAGTACAACCGACAATGAACAATGATGAAGACAATAAAAGAGGTTAACTAAAAAGAAAATGTTTGGATAAATTCAACAATTCGACATGCAAATGTGGGAGCCATTGAAACCGTCTGGCTGATATGATAGTGTCACATGTGAAGACCTAATGTACCTTTGGTAAGCTGAACTTCTGCAGTGTCTTACCTAATGTATGGTTGTGGTTGGGGTGTCTTCCATAGCCAGTTGTGTGGCCCTGCCTGTACGTAATGAATGGGTGTTAAATTTGGTTAAGTGAAGCCCTGGAAACTGAATGCATTGTTTAAGGGCTTATGTAAACATGTCTCGTGGCAGGTTGTTTGTTTTCATAAATGAAGATTTGATTTATATGGGGAGGTCTAATTGAAGAAAGAAACCTAATGAATTAACAGAGCAATAGGAAGGATGGGTTGCTTTCTGGAGTATAGTTTTCACTGGTGTCTTGCTATGTTTGGAAGACTTGAAAATAAGTTCATAAGCTTCGTCCTTGCCAAGAACTACAGGTTTTAAAGGTTGAATGGTAAGCACATGTATGCTGTCTGTTGCATGCTTAAAACATGGCTAGAAACAATGCTTTGAACTAGTTATGGTTGTATATGTTGGTGGTAATAATAAGAAGTTTGTCCAGTATTTGGTGAAGGAGGGTCCTACTTATAGGGTGTAGCGGTTCTTGTGTTTTTACATCGCATTTTTGTATAGCTAGGAGCGTTTTGCTAACCAGTAAACAGTTAGTTCTATCAGGAAGTCATCTAAGACTAGGGACAAGATTGATTGATGAGAGATTAGAGTGCATGGTTGTGTGTTTCAGATTTTGGTTGCGCCAATGTATAAGCGGAAGGGGGTATATGTATATCAATGGAATGCAGGGTGAGAAAGTGAAGAAAGGTGAGCTAATGATGCAGGTAAACCTGTGCTGTGGACTTCTAGATAGACCAATGCAAAAGTTGTTTTAAATCCCTACAAAGTTGGCTGGTAGCAGGTGTGGAAGGATGGGTGTCAGGTAACACCTCATCCCAAATTGTGACATCGGATACAATAATCTATCGAAACATCGATCCTTTATTACTAGCATCACACATAATCGATCTCACAAAGATGCTTATCGCCCACCATTGTGTCCGACACAGAGCTGCCAATCTTAAACCAAAGCAAATTTGTGCAATATCTTTATGGAAAACTTCGCAGAGGTTGGAACGCACATTTCTTATCATACCCATAGAGGGTTTTGGACGTGTCCAATCACACATTGGCCCTGGGATTCAATTCACCCCCATTCTCCATTCGACAGGAAGAATCACCGCACTTCCATTACCATAACAGTGCACAATTTCTCCAAACTCAAACATATCAATGGTTAGGTGTCAGCATCGCTTCCCCCTTCCCATCATCAATTGGCTCCGCTATCCTGCTCTTATGTTGCTCCTCCTCAAATATAATCAACAACAACAACCATATCTTCTTGTTAAAGTTTTATTAGTGCATATAGACTATATACACAAGAACAGTGGTATTTGCAAACAAGTGCCCTTTGATATTGCTGGGGATAAGAGAGCCTTGTAACACGCCCTGTACACAAGAGTTTTGTAATTTACACAGTTATAAGATGAAACACAGAGTTGTAAATTTTCTCAGAAGGGTATAAAAAATAAACTAGGCGTGTGCATGGATTGTGAGTTTGACAAAATCAACCAAAGACTTGCGTACTACCAGAAAAATAACCCCCTGATCACTGAAAAATTCAATGATCAGTACAACCACTCTGACTCACCATGAAAGGTGTGGAGTAATGCCTTGCGCCGGGCTGACTACCGAAAAAAGCTCTGTTTTACAGAGACGAACCGAAAGGTTTGGGGGAGGTGATGAGAGAATGTAGGCCACTGTTAAAGCCAGCCGAAACGATACAACCATTAACGACGGAGAAAACACACGTTACCTTCCTATTTCAGTCCCGTTTTAACTTTGATTCGTTCCTACCCTGAAGTGACACCAGCGACATTCGTAAAAACTTATAATTAGGTTGACGCTGTCCATGCGGACATTTAGCCCAATTTTATGACCATCAAACGCATATTCTCAATTCTGTAAGCGATTAAAAATTACGCGTAATTAATGCTGACATGTGACAGACAAATATTACTATAAAAGTTACCTACAAATACATGGAAACATTTTCAGAATCGACCCAGTATTACTAAAGATATCGGGAAGTTAATGCATTATTGGGGGGCGTTTTTGGACTTGAAGCTTAGCTTGTGAGGAAACTATTGAGAATATACAATAACATGCATTATTTACAAGTTCGGAATATCAAGGACTGAAAACATGTTTACGATATGACCATTAACGATGGAGAAACTTCCGATTGCACTGCTGATTTATATTGTCTTTGCTCGTAACCGGAAGTGACGTTACCGACGTCCATTCGGCAAATACTGCCCCTTACAACATTTAAAGATGGCTCCTACCAGCTGCTACCGAATGAACTGGCAGATAAGAAGGCGATTATAAACGTGGAGGACAAGAACGACTACTGCATTGTCTGGTCTATTGAATCGGTTATGCACCCGATCACTAAGGACCCACAGCAACCATCTAAGTATAACATTCAGAGGCTGATAACTTTGCTGGAGGGTAAAGGCGCGGAGTATTCATCACTAGTGTCGCAGCTTGAGAAGGTAGAGAAGCATGTGTAGACTGTACGCGACCAGTCCATTCGCAGCATTACCCAAGATAATGAACGTCCCCTCCCGTCCCTTTTGACCTTCTGAGGGCTCATACAGGTCTGTAAGCTTGGGCTTAGAGTCCTGTGGGTCAATGGATTTTCCTGTAATCAGGTAGTACTCACGCATTCCCCCATCGACATCCCGACATCATACAAAGTATGCTCAATATGTCCCTGGAGGCAGAGCTGCTCATTGATGAAGTCTAGCCAGTCAGTTTGCATCTTGATCCATGCTGCCTGGGTAGATTGAAGCTGCTTGATTGCCATATCATGGCGTTGATGTTCAACTTCCACTTGTCTTCTTTGTAACTCCCAGAGAATGCAAGGCGTTGACAAGGGTGTATCACCTGGTGTAATTCCTTGTTTAATAAGCATATCATTTGTGGCCATGACTAGAGTTACATCGGCAACAGCCATAGCCAGGTCGCGTGGCGTGAAGTCAAGACGCAGCAGTACCCCACCCAGAGCCATCTTGTTTACCTACTTAATTTGTTTGTCCAATTGACAGCTGTTGTTAAGCACATGCTATAGCAGGGTTAAGCACATGCTATAGTGGAGTTAAGCACATGCTATGGCGGAGTTAAGCACATGCTACAGCGGAGTTTAGCGCATGCTACTGCACGCAAGTGGTAGTGCTTACCTCGTCACCCTCTCCGCAGAGCCCTGTTGATTCGGTGTCATGTTCGTTAACTCGGATACCTGTCAAACTTGTTTGGCCGAATTGACAGTGCTTAGCTGTTGTTAAAGCAGCGGTCAGTGGAGCGAAGTAGCAGTGCTTAGCGCAAGCCCAACAAACGGCTCGGCCTTAAAGCTATGACTGGTGTTCTGGTGAAATTGGTAGGAACATACAAGCAATACCTGAGTATAGCTGTACCACTGCCTGAGTGAGCGCCTAGCCGAGCCTCGTATCTCACATACAGGTTGGTGATCTCTTTGTCAGACATTAATTCAACCTGGTCAATTGTCAGACGCTGCTCACCCAGGTACTGACGGGCCTGACCCCTAGCTATGACAGCAGCAAGCCTATCTCTCTTCTGAGTAGATTTTGAGCCCCCGTCAGCTTACTAAGACTCACTGGCCACTTTGGGTGGGGACCCAGCGTCCTGTGTAAAGAGTTGATCCCTATTGGTATCAGGATTCATATTGCGCGCTGCTTCTAGTAAATATTGCCAAAGTCTAATATATCGTGTCTTTATGGCTGGACCCAGCAGCTGCTGTCAGGTTTGACTCAAACCCGTCAATTCCCATAAAAATTAATAAAACTGATAGGCCTCGTTGAAACGGATGGTAGGGCAGAGGATCATAATATGATCAAAGGCACCAAAGAAGGGCCATTCAAGTAGGTCGAGCATGAAGAAGTTTTTCCGCATCCTGTCTGCCCACATACAAGACCGAACAGGGACCATCTGGAAATGTAAAGTCATTCAGACTAGTAGACCGCGTTGACTAACCAGCCATCCTTAATGTTAAGCTGTGCATCCATAACAACATACATGTTGACGTTCAATTCACCAGCCTCTGCTTTTTTTGTGATCTGAATGGTGACACCCTCATATGCATTCTCCAGGCGCCTGCCACTACCATGCAGCTGGTCGTCATCACTCGTCCTTAAGTCGAGCCACAGAGCATACTTACAGGTTAGGGACACGTCCGCCAATGCTTAGTCTTATGCAGCTATTGCCACACTGGGGTCTTGTTTACGCGTTACTGCAAAGACCCTCTTTGTCTCATCCCACTGCTGATAGCCATGCATGCCCTGGGTATTGAGTTAGTTTTATGCTGCCAGCCAGCACGTTCAGGTGAATGTTCACTTTTATTGTATGTAAGCTTCCTATGACGGAACCGACCTGTGTACTGGGTGTGGATCATGCGGGCCAGCTCAGCATGGGTAACCATGTCATACTCTAAGGAGATGCCATCGATTGTGTAGCTGGCGTCGGTGTCGCCCTTTGCGTGAATCACATGGCTCTAGTCGTTGAATGTTAGCTCGTATTCCAGTCTGTCACCAAGCGCAGTCTGGTAGAAAGGCATGTGGCTCTCCAGGAGTTCAAAGTCAAACAGAAAAGTAGAACCTGTAGCCATAGGCATCGGCTATTGCTTCATTTGCTACCTCGGTCTCATCCTTGTCTCATGTCCCCACTCGTATCTTATTCACATTTTCGTCATCTGATGTGTCAATGCCCTGATAGTGGAGGCCATGTCTCTCCTGTGCAATACGCCACAAGTCGTGGTATAAGTGGTACACATCGCTGTCATCGATGAACATGACCTCGTTGCCAGAAATCTTGATTGTTGTTTTTTTAACTACAGCGTGACCAAGGTTTTGCACAATGCTGCGGTTAGCGTTGGTCGGGTCAGCGTGACTGTAAAGGCCAGCCATGCTGTCCCTGGAACAATGACGTCGTCTGCACCTATATTTGGGAAGCGGACCAGCATTTGTTGGTTCTGATCAATAGTGCTTGGATTGTTAGTAATAACTCCTGACTGTTGCATACCCTTTATCAGGGGCTCGCGTATCCTCCGATATGGATTTAGTTTGCGTCCATAAGTACTCGTAATGTTAAATTATAGTGAATATATCTTTAATACAGTAACGTAATTTGATAACCCAACATTTGAAGATGACGCAGCAGTGGAGGGGGCTGGGGAGTGGGACACTGGAAGGGAGGACACTGGAAGGGAGGACTAACTTTATTGACCAAAGCCCTGGTGCTATAGCAGAGCGCAACCCTCTCCTAGAGGAAGACAAAAACGGTAGTAAATTACCACAGGAAGTCCGACTCGTTATAGTTGCTGTCGTTGACTATTGCGATGTTTTACTTGAAAAAGGTCACACACCAAGCCTTGGCGGTGATTATACAAAGTTTGAGCTTATTGGAGGAAAGTTACGTTTGAATGACTACCCTGAAGTAAGGATCGTAAATACTCGTACCAAATAAGTGCTTTCACTTGTAATAATAGCTAGACGTTCCGGTGAGTCTGATATTGTCCGTAATGGTTTCATGAATCATTTGTAATGATTGAGTGAATGGGAATGGGCAGGCAGGCCAGAGGGATCAGACGGGGCATGGAAGAAATAAGCTTCAAAGAGGGCGTTCATAACGCTATAGAGGACCTAGGTACAAAAACATATGGCGAACCTCCACTCCGAGAGCTTATAGGGCTTGACAAGGCTATGCAGACCCAGAGGGGTGAGCTGGTAAACAATCTAGCACGGCTGAGCAAAATAGACAAACATATAGCTAGTCGGGAGTGTAAGCTGGAGGAGAAATTCCCAGAACGTGAGCTTGCAGAGCTGTGGGAAGAAAGACAAGTAAGACTGGAAGCTGCCTTTGTAAACCGAAATCTGCTGCGGACCCAAATCAACGGCATCAGGGAAACTAATAACAAACTTCTTAACGAAGACACAATGCTAGCCGAGCATATCCGCACCCTATTCGGGAGCAGGACATAACAACGACATAAACATGTATGGATACGATTAATACTACGCTAATTCACTTAAGACTGTTATGACGAGACATAAGCTACATTACGACATAAGGTTCTATTATATTCCACCAAGGGGAGCTTGGCCTAAGCCGTCAATCATAACATTAACTCCATCTCTTACTAAGTTTTTGCAATTTACACCAATTGAAAAACTTCAGACAGGTCCCTATTTTAACGCTATTTTATTTGATAAGTACAATAAGTTAACCCTATATAATATATATTTCTACTAGGTTCTAATGACTTACACATTACAACACAAGTACATTCTTCACAAGGAGGAGAAGCATCCATCTTCCATTGATGCAGTGACAACCCATGGTGTGGGGGCAAGAATCCTTGGAAGCAGCTAGTGACAATCGGCGTCAGGCAGCAATAGCATGGAGCAGCGGGGAAGGTGTTAGATTGCCTGGAGAAGGCCACACTCTAGTGGTGCAGGATGGACCGAGGCCACAGGCTGGCATGACAGCATGGACCCACGGAGACTGTAGTGGGACGTGGCAGCGGCACCACAACAATGTCTGAGTGGTGTCAATTCTGCCCGTGTGCCTGTGGCTCCTCACGCGTCCTTGGGTCCTCCTTGGTCCTTTCATTTTCAGCAATTGCGTTGTTGGGTCACCACTTTATGCTATGAACATACCCTAGATATGAACTAACACAAAGAAATTCTGCGTGTTCGGTTTCACTGAGTGTAGTCCCTGATCTTAGACTTTATACTGCTGCTTGACTCCGCACCAGAGAGATAGTGGGTAATGATTAATGACAACGTGGTTGGTTGGTCTCTCTGGATGTTTAATCATTCTCTCAAGCTCCGTATCCCTCTGAATCTCCCAATGATCATCATTGTTCTCAATTCTTGAGATCCTTATATACGATTTCATTTGGCCTGCGACCAAATGGGCGGACGCCTCATTAATTCAACATTAATTAACTAAGGTGCATGCTAATTATGTTAGGCCAACCGCCTTAAACTTGAATGGCCTTTCAGTTGGCCACTATATTAACATATATGCATACAATTAATACTACGCAGGAGATGACATATTATGTGACTCAAACGTAAATGGCCTTCTATTTGGCCAAGAGCATTAACATACATGCATAACATTAACTACAGGAGGGAAGTGGTATACCGGATTACAGCGGTTTGTACATAAATTAGAATGACCCTCAGAGCCCTGTGCTAGGCGTAGAACAGCACCCATTGCCTCTGAAAGGATTGTAGGTCGCATGGGAAAACCCTAGCTTTTTAGCCTTTACTGCCTCAAAAGCCGTCTGTGTAGGGTCATAACGGACGTCCCGGCCAGCAACCTTGACGACGCTCCCATTACCATACGCATCATGTGCATATAACACCCCACGGCCTTTGTTGGTAGCTGTTGCTTTCTGGCGCCAGTCCGTGGTACACTAAACTCACTACAGACTCTCTCTTATATCCTGCAATCGTACGGATTGTTATGGGGGTCATGTGCGTTATCCTGAGGTAGAGGCGCCGCAGTCGTAGGTTTCACACCACACTGTAAAGTTTATCTGGTTCTGCCCACACTTGCAGTTACTGGCGGCATCTTATGGTAACTGAACACCTCCGAAAAGTTTGCTCTGAATGTACAGCCGCTGTGAACAACTTGAATGGTTGGTTTTATCAAGCCCTCTAGAGCCCTAATAAAGGAAGGCTATTGGATAACCGCGACTTACCTGTTAGCGTTGTTCTTGAATTTGCAAGCTGTCAATAAAATCGAGCATCTATGGACCAAGGCAAAGACCGACAAGTACTCAATCGGACCTCTCTGAATATCCAACAAAGACCTTTGTATCTATTGGTGACTCAAAAAAAAAGAAAAGTTCTCTTTCTTTCTCTATCTTTCTCTATCTTTCTCTATCTTCTCTCTATCTCTCTCTCTCTCTCTCTCTCTCTCTCTCGCGTGTGTGTGTGCGTGCGTGCGTATGAAACCAAATATTGTGTGTTACTGCACGGTAATTCTGGGGAACATACGATACTTTGCTATATGTAATACTGGAGTTTGACGATACTTTGAACAATGGGGTGACAACGCGACAGTGATGGATGAACATGACTGCGGGCCAAAAGGTGACACAGCTAATTACTGTGCAATGGGAACTATCGGATTCTGATCAAAATCATATCATAGATTACCATGTGGTAATTATGAAAAATACATTACACAACATCGGTTACCTTGCGGCAATAAATGCATACCATCATTATGATGTTCTGTCCTAGGTACATATACTCACTGAGCTGGTGAGGACAAAAATCAAGATCAAAGCATAACTAAGGTGATAGGTCCACAGCATATTTGCATGTATGCCCGTTCTTGTTCCGAAACTAATACGACGTCAAATATTTATGTTTCAATTGCGCATATATGAGGCACGGCTTTTCCTACACACACAAACTGCACGCGCTCACATTGGATTAACTAAAACGTTCAGGACCCTGTCCATTGTTGCTACAGTCTTTGGTTATCCATCATTCATACGGCGATTCTAGTGTTGAGGTTGTATTCCCGTCATCAAACCCCGGTACGGCCTCTGACAATGTCTTACAGATCTTGTCTTGCTTCCAATACTCTCGTACATCGCCATCTACTCCCGTCCTTGTAATCTCCCCCCTTTTCTCATGCACATATCGACACAATCTCGACACATACGAGGAAGATTTAGAGGCCCACATGAAAGGTACAGCTTTAGAAATGATGGACATTTTGTTTCGTATATATTCGTTGTACAAATTGTCATTTCCATCAATAGTGAGCAAATATTTGCTGAGTTCCTCCGGCGAAGCAAAGTCCCCTACGTCGATGTAGGTCTTTGGGGGAAGCAGTCTTGAATAATTGGCACCTCCAAGGACGATTGGAATGATATTTGACTTTTTATTAGCAATAATACGCCATAACTTCTCTGTAACATAATCCTTACATATGTTGTTCTCAAAGGACAAATAGAACTTGTATTTTATCGAGAGGAATGTTGAGTCGCAGTCTTTGTAATGCATCTTAGATCCACAGCCATACGTTAGGTTTCCACACCTCCCCATGATATCCACGGGTACATATTGCTGAAGGGCCTGTATACGAACAGAAAACAAATCTCATTCATATCATTTAAAAAACGTCTCATTATAATAATATGCTCCACAAATGACATGTGACCTCTCACCTCTGCATACCTTCCCCTTTGCGATTGTGGCTTGCAATTACTGACGAACCAAGCGACCAGTTGGGTTTTATTGGCTGCATAATTGATTCCTGCGCTTTCATGTTTTTTACGTAAATTTTCGTCGATATGAAGTGTCATCTCCTTTTCTTCCCAGAACGGTATATCAGAGTCAAAGGTAAACGTACTCGTTGCATTGAACGCATGTGGTAAATCTGGCACTCCGTACCTCAATACTTTCCAAGAAATATAGGGCGCTTCGTACTGGTGGTAAATCAGTTTTTGTCGAGGTGTTCTGACCTTGAAAATGTCAACCGGAGATGTGAACGGCTTGAATGCGTCAACAAGAATGACCTCACTTTGGGATAAAAGGTCGGGGTCCGTTAAGATTCGACACGTATTTCCGTTTTCTATGTGGCAAATGTCCCCGTAGTCTTCCAAGCGATGCCAATTCTTCCTTCCGGGCCAAAGCAAAATATTGATAGCATCAGAATCATTCTGCATTATTAGCCCTTCATGGCAGCCTATCGAAAATGGGTCTTCAATTTTGTCGACATTAATATACTTTCCCTTTGCGACTGAATCACTTTGCGTGCGATTTTTGCTCCGATCGTTTGATAGCAAAAATATTGTATTGTTCTGGGTATTTGCTGGAATCGGCGTTGGTTCGATACTGGGCGAAATGTCTTCTGATTGTGGGGTGATTGTTTTTATCTTCTTGCTTATATCCATGTCTGCTTCATTCTTGCGAATCTTGGCAATTAAAATTTCATTGAGCGCATTTATATTTTCAGTCACAGTACCATCGGCCGAATTCTCCCGAGTTTCTTTTTTCACACGCTGTCGACTGGACACTTTGGGTAACTCTTTCTTCTTTAATAGTAGAACAAGAATGATAATCACAGATAATATTATTGCTACCTTAAGGGTTTTCGTATATCTTCGCATCTTGTTTCCCGTGACTCGTGCTCCCTATCATGTGCGATAGTGGTTAATTTGTGTGCATGCAAAACGCCCAGGGCAAATCAATATACGCCTGATTAAAAGGCCATTCTTTGCATATTGGTTTGGCAAAGTGCAAATGTCGTGACAGCTGCTAAGTGACTACTGCAGTCTTTCCATCACTTTCATGTTTGTGTAGATCTTAGACTCACCATAACAGTCAAATTTTAACAACTGCAATTTCAAATCTATAAATCGCCTGCGTCGGATGTCCTATACGTGTCCGACTTCGCCATGCTAGTTTGTAAGTGAACTAGTGTGTCCATAGGCCAAGATTTCTACATCGAATATGACTATCTTACAGAGCCCTTAGCCTTTCTTGGTCTTTGGGGTGGCTTTACACCTGTACGGATATATTTATCGCTGGGTTCTCCTATTTTTTTATTTGAGTCTTGCCTGTCGGATAGAAGGACTTTTTCGCACACCTTCTAGATCACTTTATGATAGCATACATTTTTCCCCCATAGTATATATTTTCTACGGGTGCATTACTTCAAAAGTGCACCTTCCTATCACAAGCTCGTGTGTCACTTGCTAACAAGCTCCTCTGGGCGTTCCACTCGCATGTTTTCTCACCGTGATGGTCAGTAGCCGACTGATGAATTTTCCAGCAATTCCAAGTAGCCCACAAGCGACTCCAGTAACACCCAATACTGTGGCAATAGGAAAAGCTACTGCTGTAGACATTGTACTTACACCACTTGCGCCAAGACACAAACCAACTGAAACTAAAGCAGTGTCTACTGCATCCACTGCACGCCTATATTTCTTGTACATTGCACAATATTTATCAATTTCTTTCTCTAGGTATTGCTTCTTGAGACTGATCTCATTCCATCGATACGAGTGCCCTGGATTCTCATCAGGCAGCTCCGAATATAACGATGCCGTCGGAAAGGGTTGGTTGTTGTTTCATACTCCTGTTGTATACATAAGTCTATATGTCAAGTTCAATTAGGAGTGCTACTACTGACTTTGATGTCTAGGAAGCACTACCACGTGTTCTGAAACTGATTTGGTTACCTACAGCCAACTCGAGAGTTGTGGTTAACACTCGGAAGCCAACATTATCCATTCCATTGCTTGGTTACATAGTAGCTGCTTTGTTGGACACGATTAACAACAATAGTTACACTCATAAAGGAAGCCAATCCACTCAGACTAGTTGATAACCCCATACACAAAACTCGACCCGGCGCCATCATATGATATCCATGGTCAACACCACTGACACCATCACCAAATGACCATTCATGCATTCCATTAACCAACTGACCTCTTTCTTACGCCCAAATAGTAATGATGCGCTTCAGTGAGGGCTGGTTATGAAGCGCATCTACATAGGGTTTTTAACATATTCAGAGAGGTCCAGTGGAACCTGGTTGTAAAGCGCATCAACATAGGGTTTTTTAACATATTCAGAGAGGTTGGCGCCCTGATCCGTTCCATAAATACTCGCTTTTTTTACATCTTTGAAATTCAAGAACATCACTAACAGGAAGGCCGTGATTGTCCAATAGACGTCCCTTATTATCCCTTAACTGAACCTTCAACTCATTCACAGCTCCGCCAGTAACACGTTTTGACACAGGATTAGCAATGTTTGTGGTTATAATATCACCAAAAGAGCCTTCCCCCTGTGGGTCCGGGGGTAGAATAGGTCCACTGTATCCTTCTGCATGTCATAAGAGGCGACTAATAGGGGCAACCTGTTGGCCGTGGGTTGCGACTCGTGTCGGTGGACAATGGGATCCAGGTGGTTGAGTGGAGTGGTTCTTTTGAGGGCCATATCTGCAACATACCACTCTGGCCCGGATTTCGCCTAGACGAGAGGCTGGAATGGCCTGGTCCAGTAAATCGGCTTGTGGTGACTGGCCCTAGGATAATCGTTTCCATTTTTATCTTTTCCATCTTCATTTTCATTTATCCTAGAAGGCGGCTGCTTTATCAGGTCAATCTTATCTATTAACCTTTCTTGGCACCGTACGACACACTAGTGTTGGTGTGCCGTTAAACCCTATACTTACTTTACCTTTACCAAAAGAGCCACCGTCAAAGCCCACAACTTCAAGAAGCGTAGTGGGCGCACCATCAAACATGTTGTGCGTGGTACTGACTTGATCGAGGTGGATATAAAGTAGCTTAAAGATGCTAAAGTTGATGGGCCTGTCACCTTTATAAGTAGCTCTAGGAAGCCATTCTCCACCCAGACCGTTATTAAGACCCAACATTTTTAACCCACCGTCGTCACATCGAAAAGTCCCATCAGGAATTGGGAGGGTAATAATCCAATTTAAAGCATCAACCCCCAAACTAAGACCTAGAGCTGCAAATACCTCCTGTATAAGTTTGAAGTTCCAGAGGCCAGGTGACAAATGGGCACCTCCTCCTTTTCCTACAGTCCTTGACCGCCATGTATTGGTCATATTTGATTCAATGTTATACCAACCCACAGTATGCGTGATTGACCTAAAACCTACGCATAGATAACCTGCTCAGTTGTCAATAGCATTTTGCAGGGACACAGCCTCGCCGCTTTGAACATTTGTCAGAGTTTGATACATAGCACTATGGATAAACAAGCATTTAGATTCAATAGAAATGGTACATACAAACCAGCCCCGCTGTATCCACCCAATATAGCTACTGAGCAGCTGACACATCCCCTCATCCAGGTACAGAGGCGTTCAAGGTGGAGTTTCTTATTGATAGGATAAGCTATAAAATGACAATAGGTGTGATATAACTATTCGACCGTATGAGTACAACTGACAATAAACAATGATGAAGAGAACAAAAGAGGCTAACCCAAAAAAAAGGATAAATTCAACAATTCGACATACACATGTGGGAGCAATTGAAACCATCTGGCTGCTGTGGTAGACCTTATGTACCTTTGGTAAGCTTAACTTTTGCAGTGTCCTACCTATTGTATGGTTGTGGTTGGGATGTCTTCCATACCCAGTTGTGTGGCCCTGCCTGTACGTAATGAATGGGTGTTAAATTTGGTAAAGTCGAGCCATGAAAACTGAATGCATTGTTTAAGGGATTGTGTTAACAAATGTCTTGTGGCAGGTTGTTTGTTTTCATAAATAAAGAATTGATTTGTTTGGGGAGGCCTAATTGAAAGAAAGAAACCTAATAAATTAACAGAGCAATACGAAGGGTAGGTTGCTTTTTGAGGTATAGCTTCGTCCTTACCAAGAACTAGGGGTTTTAAATTTGCGTGCTGTCTGTTGCATGCATAAAACGTGGCTAGAAACAATGCTTTGAACCAGTTTTGGTTGTATATGTTGGTGGTAATAAGTAGAAGTTTTTCCTCTATTTGGTGAAGTCGGGTCCTAGTTATAGAGTGAAGCGGTTCTTGTGTTTTTACATCGCATTTTTGTATAGCTAGGAGCGTTTTGCTAACCAGTAAACTGTTAGATCTATCAGGAATTCATCTAAGACTAAGATAAAAATTGATTGTCGAGAGATTAGAGCGCATGGTAGCGTGTCTCAGATTCTGGTTGCGCCAATGTATAAGCGGAAGTGGGTATATGTGTATCAATGGAATGCTGAGTGAGGAAGTGGAGAAAAATAAGCCAATGATGTAAGTAAACCTGAGCTGTGGACTTCTGTAATGATATTAATCTAGCTCATCTGACTTTTAAAGCCTTCCCCCCTTTTTAATTATCCGCACGACATGTCTACACTAGCCCGGGTCACACTCTGCGCGATGAAAGCGCAGACGGTTTGAGTTTATTTATGTTTTACCATGAGATTTACAATATCATTCAGTCTGTATAGCATTCGACGAAGCAGTAGATGGAGCTGGAGGAATAAATTAAGCACTGGCAACAGCGCTAGAAAAAGTCGGGACATATTCAATTGGCGAACTTTATCAGGAAGTCTTGAAAAATTCAAAATCGCCAATAGTTACAATAGATTCATCGATGATCTAAAATTTCCTTCAATGACCTTTACCTTAGTTTACAATCAAGGTCAAAATAAAACCTCTCGGTTCAACACATCTTTGACACCTTCAATTTCAATGAATGATTACAAAAGTATGTTGAAAATTGCGTTCTGTATCGCGAGACAAAAAAGTTAACGAACAATGATTAAGAAGCTATCCAACGTTAAACTTAGTTTACAATTAAGGTCAAAATATAAGCTCTGGGTGCTGCACATCTCTGACACCTTCAATCTAACAAAACAATTACATCAATATATTAAAAATTGCGTTCTGTATCACGAGACAACAAAAGTTAACAAACATTTATTCAGAAGCTAACAAACGTTAAACGCAAGAGGCCCATTGGAAAATGGGAGTACTTGGCGAACTCTATCAGTAAGTTTTTAAAATTTCAAAAACGGCCCAAACCAAGTTACTATGGATTTTTCGATGATCTAATATTTCTTCGATGACCTTGACTTTAGTTTACAATCGAAGTCAAAATAAAACCTCTGGGTTCTGAGTATCATTCAAGCCTTCAATTTAAAAAAAAAATTACAAAAATATATTGAAAATATAGGTAACAAACATTTATTCAGACGCTAACCTACGTTAGACGAAATAGGCCCATGGGATATGGGGGAACTTTGCAAACTATATCAGTAAGTTGGAAAAATTTCAGAATCGGGCCATAATTGACTATGTTTTCATAGGATTTTTAATTTTTGGCATCCACAATTTAACCAATTTTCATGACCATCGCATGTATATTGATGATTTTATAAGCAATCAAATTAATAAAAGGAATCATGTGTTCCGGGTCACATCCCTATTTGGGTCATGGCGAAATCAACACAACTTTATCCTGCATTGTGTAACCTTGTCCTAGACATATCATAGTTATCATACTACATACCCACTTATCATATCAACATCATACATATATCTTTATCTGTCAACCAGTCATAACATTACTAAGCATGTAATGATTATTTGTCTCACTGTCATACCTGTATCTAATCTGTAATTACTATTGCAGTGTACCTGCCCTAGGGGATTGCTACTATATTGTATTAAAGTGCCAATCGCACGAAAAAATCATGTCACATCGAAATTCGACTTTAAAGATGAATTCGGCGTATCAAGCCGACAAGCTCATGAATAATTCATCGCCTCCGCGTGACGTCAGGTGCGGAATTGTTTTTGTTGCGAGGCACAATCTGCACTACGATTAGCGAGAAATGGCTGCTGGAAATTTCGTTATTTCGTCACTTCAGGAGAGCGACTAAGAGGCATGGTATGGCACAGGTCATTCGCAAACTATCGTTGCTTCGGCAGAGCAAGTTTTGCCTTACAGATTCGACATAGGGCGGCTACAGAACAATGCTTGGTAAGCTATGTCTGATCGTACTTGTGCACCAGTCCATCGTATATGTGTTGACGTGTAACGAAGTTAGTCCATAAATTTCACCAACAAAATATGTAAAATATTTTCCTAACAGTATACAACAGAGCTTTGCAGCAAATAATTCTTCCATATCAGACAGCAGACATGAGATACCACAATGTTTTTATCTAATCAAGTGGTTGCAAGGGTTCATGTTTACAAAGTTGTACCATGTAAATGTAAATGCTCCTCCACACGAATTGAAAACAAACTACAAATAATTTCGGACTAGCTGCTGTTAATAAATAGAGATCCTCTTGTATTTAAAGTAGGCCTTATCAAAGGCTGATAACAATATTTTTAAAAGTTGATGTAGATTGATTCTGAGCTAGAACATATATAGGAGAGCAAATACCACAGCTGTTTTCTTGTAGGATTGTCAGTTAGCCCATAAATGAATGTATAACTAGACTTAAGGAAGTGAAGATTATGGTATTATATTATCATCATGGTCAGTGTTACATCAGAGTTTCTATGAATGCGAGGCTAAAACATATTTGCCATACAATATGTCATCCTTTATTACATACATTAATATTCCCATAATTACATCGTGTTACAGGTGGAAGAATCTGTGAGCTGTGTGGAGATTCCTTGAGTCATGACCTCCATAGAGAACAGCCCCATTCCCATTGGTTGCATAACCCAGCATCCTGGTTTCAGCCCAATCTGTTTGAACCCTTGGGCCTTACATGATGTACAAAGGTGACAGTTTTTTCTATTATTTAGACATAAATCTGTACGAAGGCTAGCAGTCATTATTTACAATTTCATTATACTTATTGAAATTGGTGTTCGCTGGTGCAGGGGAAATCTTGGACAAAAGATAAGAGTTCCGTTACCAGTCTGTGCTGTTACAACAATACGAGATAACTTCCCAGCACCAGACTATCAAGGATTCCTCTACCCTCCACTTATTGAAAATGGTATGACAAAAAATATTTGAGCATGGATAAATCAACAATGTCATGGTTATTTTACAGAATATTTGCTCACTATTGATGGAAATGACAATTTGTACAACGAATATATACGAAACAAAATGTCCATCATTTCTAAAGCTGTACCTTTCATGTGGGCCTCTAAATCTTCCTCGTATGTGTCGAGATTGTGTCGATATGTGCATGAGAAAAGGGGGGAGTTTACAAGGACGGGAGTAGAAGGCGATATACGAGAGTATTGGAAGCAAGACAAGATCTGTAAGACATTGTCAGAGGCCGTACCGGGGTTTGATGACGGGAATACAACCTCAACACTAGAATCGCGGCATGAATGATGGAAAAGGACAAGACACTGTTTCCAGACGTGGAGCTCCACATCTGATAACCGAAGACTGTAGCAACAATGCTTGACAGCAGAGGCCTTCACAAAAAGATTAGGCACAGAATCTTGCTTCAAAACCCGCTTACACCGTGGTATCCAACCAAGCTCCTCTCTAAGTTTCGGTGCCAGCTCAAAACATTCCTCGGTGAAATGAACCGAGCACACAAACGAGTACTTGCCCGGGCCCGGCCATTTGTCTCGCGATCGTAGTACCTGGCCAGTCCATTGTTTTTACAAATCGTCCTTACCAGGAAATTTGAACAAGCTCACGCCGTCCCGACTGGTACGCGAGCAGCCCCCAATACAACAACAATTAACCATCGTGTTCAGTCGGTCACAAGATGGCTTAAAACGATCAAAAATCCAAAAAACGAGAGACGAACTCCGACAATGTAAACAACGAAGAACTCCCTGGGTTTCTGAGAACGGCCTTTCTTACCTGACATCACACGCATGGTTGACCTAAATAATGGATGCCGCAGCGTTTTTGAACTGACATTTTATCAAATTTTGGCCTTAACTGATCAGATGCGACGGTTATTGGACCGGTTTGAGTTTATTTATCACATTATGAATTGATTTCAGCGAAGGACCTAACCGTGCGATTGGCACTTTAAGCCCCATACATCAACTCATGCCACGGCACGGGTTGTCTAGCGTTGGAGGCATAGACAGTCCCCTAGACATCACCTCACTTAAGCTCACCTACAGCAAGGATTTGGATGTTTAACGCGGAATAATAAGTAGCATTATTGTTGGTTACCTGGTTACATACGTGTTTATACTAGAATCGTAGCCTAATTTGATATTGTTGAGCAAAACCAGAAGAAACAAAGCATTCAGTCGGTCTTCACCCATCACGCTTTGGTACACATTATTCGACAACCACTCTAGCTGCTGTTTTCTCTTGGGCGCCCACACTTCACGCCTCCGTGGACGAACCACCACACTCGAGCTTCGCTCGTACGCTTGGGGCGTCCTCACATAACCTCATCATCATAACACAACCCCATGCCCTCACCACGGCCCCTCATAGCACCACACAACGTCTTCATCACACATCCTCATAACACCACACCACGTCCTCATCACGACCCCTCATAGCACCACACAACGTCCTCATCACACACCCTTATAACACCAAACCACGTCCTCACCACGACCCCTCATAGCACCACACAACGTTCTCATCACACACCCTTATAACACCATACCACGTCCTCACCAAGACCCCTCATAGCACCACACAATGTCCTCATCACACACCCTTATAACACCAAACCACGTCCTCACCACGGCCCTTCATAGCACCACACAATGTCTTCATCACACACCCTTATAACACCATACCACGTCCTCACCACGGCCCCTCATAGCACCACACAACGTTCTCATCATACACCCTTATAACACCATACCACGTCCTCACCACGACCCCTCATAGCACCACACAACGTCTTCATCACACACCCTTATAACACCATACCACGTCCTCACCCGACCCCTCATAGCACCACACAACGTCCTCATCATACACCCTTATAACACCATACCAAGTCCTCACCACGGCCCCCCATAGCACCACACAACGTCTTCATCACACACCCTTATAACACCAAACCACGTCCTCACCACGGCCCTTCATAGCACCACACAATGTCTTCATCACACACCCTTATAACACCATACCACGTCCTCACCACGACCCCTCATAGCACCACACAACGTCTTCATCACACACCCTTATAACACCAAACTACGTCCTCACCACGGCCCCTCATAGCACCACACAACGTCCTCATCACACACCCTTATAACACCATACCACGTCCTCACCACGGCCCCTCATAGCACCACACAACGTCCTCATCATACACCCTTATAACACCAAACCACGTCCTCACCACGACCCCTCATAGCACCACACAACGTCCTCATCATACACCCTTATAACACCATACCACGTCCTCACCACGACCCCTCATAGCACCACACAACGTCCTCATCACACACCCACCTTACACCACACCACGACCTCATCACAAACCCCAGTTTACCGAGCCCCTTGTGATACCACACCACACCCTCACCATAACCCTTGTGATACCACACCACACCGTCATCATTACCCTCGTGATAACACACCACACTCTCATCATTAACCCTTCGTTATGGAGATATGAGTGCGGAAAATCCCTGCAGTGTCCGCCCAACGCATGACCTTTACCCTCTCATCACACATACGACCCCGTGTCTTGTTGATTGATTTGGCTTTTGTAATTTCCTGGCGCATCGATTGGTACTTCCAATTTGCCTCGTATCCTACATGCTCCTCTAGCGTCTCAATCGGCGATTGAAGTCATGAGTTAACATTGCAAAAACATAAATTATCCAAGAGTAATGTGTAGCATGTCGTTACCTAACTAAGATTATGGTGCAGACTTCCGGTGAGATTCACTAATTGATGTTGATTAGGCAGCGCTCGTATTTTGTGAAGGAAAATAGCAGTAATATTTGTACATGGGTAGCTGTTGTGAAGGTATCAATGTTGTTGTTTTGTGAAGTAAACCTCGAGGTAAGCTATTGGAAGATGAGACTGAGTCACGTAATTCACAACCACGTGATTGAGATTCCTACGTAAAATGCAGCGTAAACAATGACTTCATTGCTACTAAATACCGCCATTGCTCAGCCTTCGTCCAACTGGGGCCTGCATATGTTGATGAACAAGTAAAGCCAGGATAATGTTACGCGGCCACTAAGTTTTTGAGAGTGGTTTCCATACGTTTGGCTGTATTTCTAGAAGCAGGGAACCGAGCAGTTTTACTGTCAACAAGCTTTTATTCCGCTGTATTCTGAGACTCAAGCAAGGATCTAAGGCCATGGTACTTGTGAACATAACTAACAACTAATGCTTCCGGACGGCACGAATATATTCAATGCTACGATAATAATCGGCACTCGGAAAGCAGATATTGAGATTCGAGCGCAAGGGATCGCCATAGTGGTGTGTTATTGCAACTCATGATATTGCCCAGTCCCGGTAATGTGACAGGGTGACTTATACAGGAAGAGCCCCCCACCCCCACCCCAAAGCCACCCACATTCCTGCTGATCAATAATGTCTATTCGCTTGTGGTGTTGTTAGTTTCGTCATCGTCTGTCAATATTGCAACTTAATCGTGTTAGTAAAACAAGTTGAAAGCCAGTCTGATAGTTGCAAACCACTCTGGTGCCCTAATAGGAAATGAAAAATGCCTTGGGAAATAAATTATCTTACCAAGCATCGGAAAACGAAACGAAACTCGAAAACCAAGTTTCGGTTTCGTATTCCGTTGCGTTTCGATGTTCACATAAAAAGTCATACCACACCAGGTGCTGGTGACGACGATAATGTTACGCGGCCACTAAGTTTTTGAGAGTGGTTTCCATACGTTTGGCTGTATTTCTAGAAGCAGGGAACCGAGCAGTTTTACTGTCAACAAGCTTTTATTCCGCTATATTCTGAGACTCAAGCAAGGATCTAAGGCCATGGTACTTGTGAACATAACTAACAACTAATGCTTCCGGACGGCACGAATAAATTCAATGCTACGATAATAATCGGCACTCGGAAAGCAGATATTGAGATTCGAGCGCAAGGGATCGCCATAGTGGTGTGTTATTGCAACTCATGATATTGCCCAGTCCCGGTAATGTGACAGGGTGACTTATACAGGAAGAGCCCCCCACCCCCACCCCAAAGCCACCCACATTCCTGCTGATCAATAATGTCTAATCGCTTGTGGTGTTGTTAGTTTCGTCATCGTCTGTCAATATTGCAACTTAATCGTGTTAGTAAAACAAGTTGAAAGCCAGTCTGATAGTTGCAAACCACTCTGGTGCCCTAATAGGAATTGAAAAATGCCTTGGGAAATAAATTATCTTACCAAGCATCGGAAAACGAAACGAAACTCGAAAACCAAGTTTCGGTTTCGTATTCCGTTGCGTTTCGATGTTCACATAAAAAGTCATACCACACTAGGTGCTGGTGACGACGGAATGCTGTTCTATTGCCGAGTGCAAATACGAAACTGTCGACCGATTTGCTTGGCAGAAGACCAAATAAAAGACGTCATATGGTCTGCGGTGCATTGCACTTCACACCATTTGACCGGAACGCGCGATAGAAGCCACTTTCAACCGACTAGAAGAAGGCTTTCTGACTGGATCCCGTTCGCAGCCCTATAGCGAATACAGGAAAGTTACTAAGCCTCCCTGGGTTAGTCGTCGCACCATGATCTACTAACACCTCAGAGACCCACGGTACCTACTTACAGCATCACAGCTACTGGTTTTGGCATCATTAGAGACCCACGGCACCTACTCTTAACATTCGTTTGTTTTCTGATAACACAGATACGATAACGAGTCAACTAATTATCACTAAGTTGGGTTCTCTCTCGATCCTAGAGTGATGGTGTAAGTCTTAAGGGGTAGATTGCATTTGTTTTTATGGTGTGGGGTCGCCGAGGCAAGCGACACATTGATTAAAACAATTTCCTTGCTTACAATGATCCTTTGCCATGTCGGAATTCATACGCATTGATTTTTTCAGGACACGTACCGTACGTACACTGCTGTACAACCTTACCCAATATATGTGTACCATAGATCGATATGGCGCTCTGCTTACCACTTCATACGCACAGGCGAGAAATGATTCATATTCAATAGCCTAGAGGAACAACCATGGGTGAGTGAGTGATCGGCAGTTGAATTACAACAACTGGGTTTGCAAAACCAGACTTCCGAGAGGCTAGATTATAATGGAACCTGTCCTTGACGTTCAATCATCGTACAGACTAAATTATTCGTGACAAACAAATGTCCGTCGAAGGACTGACGCCTTTTGATCTTCGATTAGTAATATGTTTCTGAATATTTAACAGTGATGAACTTTAACAGAGCTTCTATTCCCGAGTAGTTAGGGTCAATCAAACTCCTGGATAGGACCCCATGTATTCGAAGCCATTTACTATTGACAAACGAAAAGCTAACTGGGACCCATTGTCCATTAAATAATCTACATACATATATTTGTTCTTCATCCCAATTTGGCTTTTATTCTTCCTCATTCAATTTTAGCATCAGCATCCGGCTTCAGTGACGGGATCATACGACCCAGCATCATCACACATCTCAAGAGTATCCTGGATCAGTATCCCGACAATGGACAGATACTCAAGGTAAGTTGTTTTTTATCACTGGTGCTATGGAGTGTGCTGCGATTAGGGGTATATGTGGTTTCCTGTAGGTTGTGGGTGAGTGGGTGTGTGTAAGGGGGTGGGGGTTACCAATAGAAACTGTGGGCGGAAGGCGTTTGAAGCGAAGATGGATGGTGTACGTTTTAGTTTATGAATCTTGTCATATGATATCCACACACACGCGCGCGCGCGCACGAAATCACATTCATGCACACACACACATAAAAACATATACATACATAAAATTATATATTTATATATATATATTTATAGGTATATATATGTATAGATCGATATATCGATATATATTATATATATATAAATATATATATATATATATGTATATATATATTTATATATATTTATATATTTATATATATATACACATATATATACACATATATACATACATACATATATGCATGCATTTAAATGCCCGTTATACGCACGCACACACACACACACACACACACATGCATAATAACATGCATATATATATGTATATATGTGTATATTTATATATATAAATATATATATATATATATAAATACATAGGTATATATGTATATATATATATATATATATATATATATATATATATATATATATATATATATATAATCATCGGTAAATATATATATATATATAAATGTACAAATATATATATATATATATATATATATATATATATATATATATATTTATATATATATATGGGTATGTACATATATTGGTGTATATACACATATACACACACACATATATATATTTATGATATATATATATATATATATATATATTCTAAATAGGAGTTGATCCAGAACGCGGAAGATGCTGGCGCGCAAAAAGTCCGCTTCCTGTTGGACATGAAGCAATATGAGGGTGACGGGTTGTGTGTCCGAGAGCTGGATCAATTCCAGGTTTGTTGGCCTTCCATATGGCGTTCGACCCACTACCTTGTTGATGACATCACCCTCGTTACCTCTTCTTTATTCTACCCAATTCAATGATCCACCTAATGTTACGTCATAGAGCCGCATCCTCCAGCTAATAGGGTCATAATACGTTTTTCTCTTTAACTGCATTTCTCGTAATTATTCACATGCACTATGCCTGCAGGGACCATCATTATTGGTCTACAATGATGCTGTATTCAAAGAAGACGATTGGCGCGGAATCAGAATGATGTCCGACAGTGTCAAACGAGGCCACCCGATGAAAGTCGGTCGGTTCGGACTTGGTTTCAAATCCGTCTTCCATCTTACTGGTGAGTTAATCTGAATCAACTTTTCTTTTACCTGCATTAAGTTAGGTATATTGTCACAGATCCTTTCTAATTATTCACCACAAATCACACAAAGGGTTGGAAAATTACTTATAACAGCACATTTCGTTGACCTCCCTGGAATATGGTGTTAGTGTACCATAATTGTCAAAGCACCAATAAAATTTGCTCCTTGAATCACAAAATATTTTGAACCCTCTGCCAAAAAGATTTGATATTCAACATGGATTTGATGCACTTTTCCAAGTGCGCTTTTGATAAACTTGCTTATGCTGTAAATCACGCATTAATTAATGTTGAGGTGACTATTTCTGCCGTTTTAATTCAAGATACATATTTTCTTGTATACCTACCTACCTTTCAGCGTTCCTATCACTGCCTCAATAGTTCTTAATGGTCAGCTACACATCTTTATCGATGGTTGAAATTAAATTGGGTTGGTATAGGCCTGTTGCACTGTGGATAACTGATTTTGATTGAGCGTGTGACCTTGAAAAGCGGTGTGTACCAATCACATAGACGTTATCATGTGTGACGAATAGCATTCAGCCGTCGTCATTGTTTTTTAAATAAGCACCAAAGCAAACGATATAGTTTTATTCACAAAAACAGGTTTGGAATTTCAATGATACTGGTAATACGAGGTTCAAAAATGAAATTCATATAATCATATCGGCCTCGTTTATTCCTTCTGCATTTATACCCAATCCCTTATTTGTGCAAACGTCGGTTCTTAAGAAAAACGTCTTACCTGTTGGATAGGACAGCGAAACGTTTGTTTGGTACCAACAAACACGCCATGGCATGTGTAAGGAATACAAGTATGGAATTTTGAAATCATCACAAAAGGTCACATTGGTAGGTGCTGTGATATACGTTTGCTGGGATCAATATGTTTAGATGATCGCTTCTTTGGTAATGCTATGGAGGTTGGTATTGCAGTAGGCTGGTCGGTTCTTTGGGAGGCTTTTTGTCAACTGTTGTATGTTGGGCGAAGTATTGGCTGATATGCGCACAACTGGAAATGCATTTTTGACTTTTAATTCAGCTAGGGTTTTTTACTGCCTAGCAATATTTGCTCCTTTGCGCTGGGAATTCAATACCTCACAGAAGCAGTGGGCGTTAGCGTACTACCCATTGATAGGCGCCGTGGCACCCGCTGAGGCATGACTGTATGTTGACACTTATGACGAGCCCCGGAGACGGCTCCTCCGTTGTCGGGCGCTCAAATAGCGACCTATAGGTTAGAACATTTAGGCACTCCCATGCGAGCCATGTTTTATCTGTAAGGTTACATTACAATACCCGGCTGGTTTTAATGACTCATAACAGTGTCGATGTGTTTGGCTCACACAACCTTTGTCCTGTAGTTACGAGAGCAGGTGCACATCCACCACTGTCCAATATTCAGACATGTACAGCGCGTACACAACCAAGTGGTAGTATAGAGAGTGGCGATATTGGCACACCCCCACTCATCTAGAATAGATTTTTTGCTCCCTGCTCATACTAAGTCAAGAGAAAGGCGCGTCGGGGCCGACCCCCACACGGGTCCGACTTCGCCATATTAGTTTGTCGGTAAACTAGCAATTCCATAGGCCAATGTGTCTACAACGTTCGCGGCTATCCACCTCTTTGAATCAAATGGAGAGAGTGACATCTTGTTGAAGTGCAGCCCATATATCCTGTGACCATTACTGCGTAGCATGTTCATTCCATGACGGAACTGCTTCTTTGTGAACAGAAACTCCATGTACTGTGCGTGGCGTAGGTGTTTCTTTACCACAACCTTCTTTACTCCCTTTGCCCTTTTAATTTTGCCCTCGTCAGACATAAGAATTGAGTTATTCATCAGCTTGTATATGTCTTTCTCAAAGTCACAAGTAGCAACCTTACGCAGGTCTTTGTTCATGCGAATGTAAGGCTCCATCCAGGGGCCCTGATTGAATGCAAGTGCACGTGTACTCGGTAAGCCTCATTCCCAGAGATAGGTAAAGCTTGAGATTCCTATAGTGGACCACATACTTCTCTTTATTGCGCAGTTTGGGTACCAGCTTCTCAACTCCATTTCCGATGCTCCCCAATGCACCTAGGAGATTCTTCTGGTAGTCTGACAACCATTCATTCTGCACAGACATTTGAGGTGCTAGTGGATACTCATTGTGATCAGTATGTAACTCTGCAGGGTATTCCAGATCAATTTCGAGTATATATCCATATCCGGCGTATCAGGATGATTTTGTATATACCTCTGGACACTCAACCCAGTCAATACCCCCAGTAAGCAAAGATTGACTCATCACCCACCCACCCATACAGGTTGTTACTGTGATATATGATAGTGGCCCCCCTATCCCAGCCAAATAGGTTAGGTTAGCATGTTTTTCTACCTTCTCAATATGCGACACTGGTGTTGGATATTCTACACCTTTACCTTCCAGCAGGGTTAACAGCCACTGAATGTTATATTTAGATGGTCACTGTGGGTTCGTAACAACCGGGTGCAAAGCCGATTCAATAGCCCACAGAGGGCAGTAGTCGTCTGTGTTTTTCATGTTCATGATCGCCTTTTTAGCAGCCAGCTCACATGGTAGTGGTAGGTAGGATCCACCTCTTAATGGCTGGTAGCAAGCAATATCAATCCACAGAGTTTTGACTGTCTCAAACTTCCAGCCGGAACCTTTATTGGTCCACTTCTCCAACCGCTCTTGGATATTAGCATTGCTCTGGTGCACCGCATCGTTAATATGTTCTGAGGAGAGAACCACCTGCTGCTTATTATGCAATACAGGTTCAACATATTCAGTTATGCCATCATCGATGTGCTTCATAAGTCTTACTTTCAGGGGAAATGGACAATTGATTCCGTTCAGCTTTTTCAGTTCATCAGTCAAAACTTTACGCATCTGCCGACGCACGCGTCTTAAAAACATAAGAGCGTCCACGCCGAGAGGGTGAGACTCAGGGACGTTCATCCCCCATCCAAGCAAAAAGTTTTTAACAGCCTACCTAGTATTCTTGAATTAAAGGCGTGGTGTGGGAACTGGGGCTGCTTTGCGTGGTGAAGGGACTGGGGGTGATTTGCGTGGCGCAGGGACTGGGGTTGCTTTACATAGTGTGGATACTAGGGCTGGCGCGGACCACCCAGTCATAAGTCTAGCATATATCTGATTGTATACGCGGTCAAATTCATTACTCTTTTCAAGTGCTTGGAGTGCAACCTAAGAGCGGGGGTAGGGTGGTTTAAACTAAGCGCAGGGGTAGGGTGGTTTAAACTAAGAGCGGGGGTAGGGTGGTTTAAACTAAGAGCGGGGGTAGGGTGGTTTAAACCCGTGAATCGCTGCTGGGGGTAGGGTGGTTTAAACCCGTGAATCGCTTTGGGCTTTACGTGCTTGCGTATAGTGAGTCATGTTTCATATATAGATTCATATTTCTAAATGGAAATTTGGTACTAGTAAAGAAGCAGACTTTGACCTTGTTGACAACCACAGCAACTAGATAGGGAGTGGAGTGTTGGCGAGCGCCAACACCGGAGGGAAGCTTTTTCTCATTGTTTATCGCAGAGACTACAGCCTGCAGACGAGAAACCCACTCAGTCGATCGTTTCCCAGTAGCCCTTAACTCCACGGCATACTGGTGTCCAAAGAGTCGCTCATCCAGCGTGTGGTTAAAACGTTCAACTATAGCCGGGTCTCGATAGACATTCACAAGGCCATGCCTGACCGAGACTCCATGTTTTGCTAGCAGCTGGCTTGCGTCGCCCATGAACTCCTGTCCGGGGTGGACCTGAAGTAGTTTAGGCTTATTGAGTTGCGAGCCTGGCTTATATATCCTTTTGAGTGCTCCTGCGACCTCCACGTCCATCACTGTGAGGGCATACTTGAAAGTCCGGCGTTTCATGACGTCATGAGGAAGAAGTAAGAGATTGGCTTGGTGAACCTCATTAGGCCCAGACACATCAAATTTTGGTCTGGGAATATGTTTCGCATTGGCAGGTAGATTTGCCATATAGCTTGCTTTGTTAGCCACACCCTGGCAACTTCCTCAGAAACACTTGCGTCTGTTGCAATCTTCTTGATAGCTGTAATGCCTTTCCAGTAGCCCTTAGGTCTATAGTAGATGTTAAGCATGCAACGATCCATTGTTATATGCATATATACTAATGAGTTTCCAAATGCTTAAAAAGTGAACCTGCTGACCTGCGTCGCCTATTTAGCAAGCCTGTATGCGACTAGTCCAGTCGCAGTCATACCCAGGATAATGAACATCAATTCAGGGCACCTGAGGGCATATAAAAGTCTGAAAGCTGAGACTCAGAGTCTAGTGAGTCGACGGATTTACCTGTAAACAGGTAGTACTCACGCATAGCCTCGTCAACATCCCTGAAAGTATAATTGGCATGTCCCTGGTGGCAAAGCTGCTCATTGATAAAGTCTGGCCGTGCAGTTTGCTTCTTAGCCCATGCTGCCTGAGCAGATTGTAGCTGTTCTATTGCCATATCATGGCGTTTACGTTCGACTTCCACTTGGCTGCTTCGTAACTTAGAGAATAAGAAGTTGCTCCAAGAGAATGCAAGGGCGTTGACAAGGGCACCTCCAACAAGTAGCGCAATCAAGGCCAACATTTAAGTATATCACCTGGTATAATCCCTTGTTTAATTAGCATATCCCTTGTGGCCATGGCTAGCGCTACATCGGCAACCAGGTCGTGTGGCGTGAAGTCAAGACGCGACAGAGCCCCACCCAGAGCCATCTTACCGAACTTGGCATAACCTATTGATATACCGAAAACAACTGCACCATGGTACAGCTCGTTGATGAGCATTTTTCCATCAATAGATGGTGTTGTCATGTTGTGATCTTATTCCATATGAAAAGGAGCCTTTAAATGGATGTCCGGAGGCTTTTTTACCACAACCTGTTTAGGGTGTGAGGATACTACAGTGTGTGCCTGTACCAATACCATGTTAGTCCAAACAACCCAACGCCGCCGGCAAACCCAGGGCGAAGCCCATGTTGGCCAAGCCCGCCTTTCCAGAGGCTTGCATTGACATTGGCTCGACAGCTTCGTCTCTAGCGTGTGTAAGCGTGGCCTTAGCCTCACGCAGCTCTCTCAGAAGCTTATTCTGATTGGCTTTTCAAGGTGCAACATCCTTTCGCCCTACAGCAACCCTTTGAGCGTTTTTTGTAGGTCGTTCCGACTCACGGGTGACCCTCTTCACTGACGTAACCTCCACCGGCGTTGTCTCCCCCTTATTCGTGTTCGTTTCCTCCATGTTTACTTACTTAATTTGTTTGTCCAAATTAAAGCCGCGGTTTGTGGAGTTAAGAACATGCCATATAGCTCACAATTAGCAGTGCTTAGCGCGTGCCAAACAAACGGGTTAGCCTCGAGCTTTGGTTGGTGTTCTGGTGGGGTTGGTAGAAACATACAAGCAATACCTGTATAGCTGTACCACTGCCTGACCTGAGTGCACGTCATGCTAGCGCCTAGCCGAGCGCCGTATCTCAAATACAGCTTTGTGATCTCTTCGTCAGACATTAATTCAACCTGGTCAATGACAGCAGCAAGCCTATCTCTCTTAGAGGACATGTCACCTCTGGGTTCCGCTCGCTCAGAATCAGTGGCCACTGGGCTAGCCATGGCAGCGTCCTGTACAAGGAGTTGTTCAATGATGGTACCAGGATCCATATTAGTGCTGTTTCTAATAAACGGCTTCAAAGTCTAATATATTGTGTTTTTACGGGCTGAACCGAGCAGACTACTACCCAGATTATCATAGCTTAACTGGTAACCAAGGCAGCGGCTGCTGTCAGGGCCAACACGACTAATATTGCTTCAATCGACGGCATATGCAGTAGGTCGATCAGTCTTCGGCAGCAATTTTGCTTGCATGGTCTTTGCTAGTAGCTGGCGTACTGAGGCACGTTTTCCCCTTGTTGGGATCATATCATTCTGACGTAGGGCATCTTCAAATGAGTCACGGTCTTTGGTGTGAAAGAGCACCATCCAGCGGGTCTGCTCACGTCGCTCCTTCAGCACAGTGTTTTATTTTTGGGTGAGGACCCAGACACTTTGCTGTGTATGGCGACCGCTAAACGCCAGTTCGGATAACATGTCTTTCGAACAGTCATCAACAATGTACAGGGTAGCCTCGCCCTTAAAACAATGGTAGAAAGCCCTCATGTGGTCAAGCAGCTGTTCCCCTGGATCAACCACGTACACCTCTGAATCAACCCACACCCATGACCGCGACTGATAGGCCTTGTTGAAACGGATGGTAGGGCAGAGGATCACAATATGATCAAAGGCACCAAAGAAGGGCCCTTCAAGTAGGTCGAGGATTAAGACGATTTTCCGCATCCTGTTTGCCCACAAACAATAGCCGAACAGGGACCATCTGGAAATGTAAACTTAGTAGACTGCGTTGAACAACCTACCATCCTTAATGTTAACTTATGCATCCATAACAACATACACATAGACGTTCAATGCGCCGACCGCCTCTGTTTTTTTTGTGACCTGAATGGTGATACCCTCAGACCCATGATCCACGCGCCTGCCACTACCATGCAGCTGGTCGTCATCACTCATCCTTAAGTCGAGCCACAGAGCATATAGCTGGTAAGGTACTCTCCTAGGGACACGTCCGCCAATCCCAGATCTTTTACAGCTATTGCCACACTGGGGTCTTGTCACCTCATCCCACTGCTGGTAGCCACGCATGCCTTGTGCGTAGAGTTGGTTGGAGATGACCTAAACGGTCACCTCAACTTTGGTAATCTGTGAGTTGTAGAACGACTCTGTCTTCCTGGCGAAAGAGGCATTGGCTGGGTCTTCAAAGAGCAGTAGGATGCCCTTCATGCTACAAGCAGGTTGATGTTCCACAGTGTGTCACTTTTATTGTATGCGAGCTTCCTGTGACGAAGCACACGCTCATACAGAATCGCGAGCCGACCTGTGTACTAGCGTGTCATACTCTAAGAAGATGCCATCAACTGTGTAGCTGGCGTAAGTGTCGCCCATTGCGTGAATCACCCGGCTGTAGTCATTGAATGTAAGCTCGTTTCAGTCTGTCGCCAAACAGACTCCAATTAAACCCCGGCCTCTGGAGTTTTAGCCTTTTTCAGCAGCAGATTACATCATTAGGTCTTGGTTTGGAAGTTGATGCTGTAAATGGGGTTATTACCCTCGAAGTTCCTGATGGGACTGCGCGTATATCAGACGGTGTGTTAAAAATGTTGGGTCTTGGGTGACGGCCTCAGGAGGCGGCGGATTTATTCAGGAACTTACACTGGTGACCGGCCCATCAACTTTATCATGTAAGACACAATTTATGTTCTTCTCGATCATGTCAGTACCACGCACAACATGCTAGATGGTGCGCCCACTACGCTTCTTGAAGTTGTTGGTTTATAGGTGATATTATAACCACAAACATCGCTAATCCTGCCTATTGGATAACCATTCAGTTGGGAGACCCGATTCACCGAAGGATGCTGCTAATAAAAAGTATGTTGATGGTGAACATAGAAAGCAGAACAGGAACCTGACTGAAATCAACATCTCAACTAATACTACTTGAATCAGTAAATAAAAAATATTAACTAAATCATAAGTGCAACTATCACTGACTTTGTCACACTACAAATAGTCTAAACAAAGTATGATAAGGGGAATTCGGGTCCTTATAATGAATGAGCTCATCATTAGTGTGGTCGGGAGGTAACCGAAGTGTGCGCAGGGCTGGTACATTAAGCCAACTTGAGCGTGACACACATAGACATAGCGTGACTCAAGGACCAAACGAGGCCCTCTGGCAACCGACATGCACCCCGTTAGCAAAGTGTTGAGAATCCCGCAAGATAAAATCAGACCACTTTTCCTGAACGTCAGAGCAGGCGGATTTACCATGGCAACACCTCGAAATCTTACGTCAGGAAAACGGGGGTTCCGGCTTACTAGGTATGTCCTTTGAAAGGAGGTGTCTCGAGGGAATTCGGGAGATGCCAGCGCAGACGCTTCTGCTGACGGGAACCTGTTTTTAAGGGGCAATGTCACCGAATTTTTGTTTTGAAAAGTGGATGATACCGGGGACGAGTCATTTTCACGTCAGCTATATATATATAACTTACACTGACACAGCTTCCGTTTATGGGTTTTATCTGCTGTCTATCTTGGCCCAGATAACTCGTCTTTGTGATCATTTTAGCCTGTGCTGGCACTGTGATGCTTCCGTGTATCGGGAATGCACCGCTGGTGCAATTTTTGTCAAATATCTTTAGTGTAAAATGATCAAATCACTATCCACAGTTCAATAGAATTATGCAACTATACCGTTAAAGCTTGTCAGTGGAGCATCTTTATTAGAGCAACAATTGGTGTATATTGGCTCGTCTACAGTCATATCATTGGCATTTTACATCGCATTCCAAATATTGCCCTTACGTTGCAGACTTACCTGTTATTTTGAGCGGTGACACCCTGGGTTTCATAGACCCACATGAAGCATACTTTGAAAGAAAAGTCCATGGAACAAAGCGACGGAAAAGTGAAAAGACTTCATCTTTTTCTATTTCACTGAAGGATCGGGACAGGCTGGAGGAGCTAAAGCATCAACTTGAGCCATTTTGTCAGCCCCTATTTGATTTGGAGTGGTCAGATTTACTAGAAAATGGCTATTTTCCTGGCACAATAATGAGGTTTCCGCTGCGAAATGAGAAAATGACTTCCGATCTTTCTGACACAAATTACACTGAAGAGAAAGTGCTCGCTCTATTTAAATCTTTCCAACATGAATGCCATCTAAATCTCATTTTCCTAAAAAATTTAGAACAAATTCAAGTATTCATTTCCCAGAAAAGTATACTGCCTGAGCAATTATTTGAAGTCAGCGCAAGTGGGCAAGAAACCATTGGCTATTTTCGTAGAGAGTTCATTCAAACCATGAATCATGCAATTGAAACCGAAAGCAAAGATTCCTCTGCGGTGTACCACACGACATATATCATCACCATCACCACTCAGGATTACAAAACGAAGCACAATATGAACAAGTCAGCAGTCCTTCTACGTGTGCCAATATTACAACTCATTGTATCTATCCAAAACAAACAAAGGTTATGTTCCTTGGGTGGGCGTAGCTATCCCTTCTGATTTGGATGTTCCTCTAGCTGAAGGACGTATATTTTGCTTTCTGCCACTACCTGCACAACAAAAAGGACCTACTGGGCTGAACTTTCATGTAAATGGCTTTTTTGCGGTGGACCAGAACCGACAACACTTGAAAATGCCTTCCTCTGACCAAACCAATGGCGACCAAGACAATGACATCTGTTGGAATGAAATTCTTGTGACTCAAATGGTCCCCAGAGCTGTCGTTCAGCTGGCAATGGAATTGACGAAAGGTGAAAGAAACATTCGGTCAGAAAAAGCTTGGCAGTTGGTACAGAGGCTGATTCCAGATCGTAGACAAGTGTTACCTTACTGGGAGCCACTTGTAACTTCAGTGTGTAAATTGATCGACAAACATTGCATTTTCTGGACAACACTTGATGGTGGAACGTGGATAGAATGGACCAAGGCGTTTTTCTGGAACGCTGCAAGGGTGCCAATTGTTGAAGATGTACTGCTGAAAGATCACCAGCCGCTAGTGCATGATCATAGTGACCATATAGTGCGATCAATGACAGAGTCACGCTGCACCAAGCCAATATACGTCAGCCCAAGGCAAGTTGTTGAAGCTCTCGGGCGTGTACAAACGTCCATGGAATTGAACAGCATGCAGAGAAATGAGCTACTCACATTTATCATAGGTACAAAGGAGCTTCAGGGATTGGAGCTTCTACCTCTCCAAAATGGATCGTTCACTGCATTCGACAACAATGGGGAAGAAATCTTCGTAGATGACACAAATATCAGAGAGAAGCTATTGCGCAATCTTCCTAATAAATTTGTCCTTCTCGATGAAATGACGCAAGCATCAAAAACCAAAATACAGGAATTAGCTTTTGCAGGTAATCAAATTCCTGTAGACTATCTTTTGAATCAACGTTGGTTTGTAGTTCAATCTTATTGTTTTTTATATATAACTTTATGCCACAAATCCACTAACTGTATTCTTGTTTAAATTTGCAGGCCAGTTCCAACTTCAACAGTATCTACCAGAGAAATTCCCATCACTCTTGAAGACCATGATCCTGAATGAAAAGCCGAATCTTCTCGACAATTCAGGTTTGGATTTGAGATGGCTTGAGCAAGTGTGGCAGTACATTCAGCATAATGCAATAATGTTGGAAACACTATGTGACCTTCCACTCGTACCAGCATCGTCCAAAGTCTGGCTTGAAATTAACAAAGATGACCCAATCATTGTTGGGCATTGTCATGGATGTTTGCCTTTGCATCCTAGCATTGTGGATATCCTTGAACACCTAAATATACGTGTTGTGGATCAGATTCCACAATATATCATGAACTGCACACAAACCTTTTCTGAAGGTTTCCTCCATAAACCTGATGCAAGAGGTATACTACATTGCATAAGCACGGTCATTGGTCGTACCTCAAACAAGTTGTTAGAGGCCATTTCCAAATTGTCAGAAACCCATATGTCATTTTTGAGGAAATATTTGTCAGAACATTGCAGTGAATTGAGTGAATTTGTTTCTGTCATAAGCTCTTTTCCTATTTTGCCCCTCGTTGGGTCGAAAGGTCGGATCTTTGCAAGTGCAGATGAGTTGCTTGTTGCAACAAATGGCTCCAAGTTGCATTATCCATTAGAGAAAAAGTTGATAGACAGCATGGATAATGCAACAGAACGGCTTCTCGATTTCTTAGGAGTGGAAAGTTTGGACAGACCAAGTGTACTCATGTATTCAGTAGTCCCAACTCTGGTAAAAAATCCATCCTTTTATTCTTGTGGACATTTGGACATGATTGAAAGAGACATCTTGAACGCTGCAGCTGAAGCTGAAGATCCTGATTTCATTGCCATGTTGATGGATATAGCTTTTTTGACTACAAAAGCAGACAAGA
Source organism: Urechis unicinctus (assembly GCA_034190875.2). Lineage (NCBI taxonomy): Eukaryota > Metazoa > Annelida > Polychaeta > Xenopneusta > Urechidae > Urechis > Urechis unicinctus. The sequence goes on along the minus strand of CM067345.1, from coordinate 29,505,813 downwards.
GAGCCATGACTTCGGAGTTATTTAATCCTCATGAGGACAAACTTCTTAATAGCTTGCTTCCATCAGAAAAAATCCCATCAGACTATGCATGTCAGAAACAGTTCGGTCCAGCTCTTGCAAAACTGGGGATGAAAACAAGCAAAGACCTATCTCACAGTGATTATTTGAACATGGCTCGCATGGTAGGTACGGATGATGGGGGTCGAAAAGCCAACAACTTTGCAAAACTAATGGAAAAGAAGAATTTTCTATTTTCGGACACGAAATTTTGCGAAGAGATGTCCCAAATACCTTGGGTGCCGGTGGTAATTTCACGAAGCATGATTAAATATCCTGATGATATTCCATTTTTCGGAGAATCAAATGAAATTGGGGTAGATTGTCCTCGCAATATTGTGTCTGATGATCACGCATTCGTTGTGGGAGCTGTGAAGTCCCTTGTACAGGAGAAAACATATCCTAATTTGAGCGACATTTACGGATGGGGATCTGCCCCATTAACAAAGCATCTATTGGAGCAGTTGCAAATAATCGCCACCAAGGCAAACACATTTCAGCAGCACCATAGTGCCATAGTGGGCATATATAGCCTTCTAAAGGAACGTAAATCGCATGAAATTGGACAAACTCTCTCAGCATTAGATTTCTCAGAGTGGCTATATCATGGCCAGGGGTTTTGTGACAGTAAAAGACTGGTATCTGAAAACATACTGATAAGCCTAGAGCCATATGCGTTCAAACTACCAACTGAGATGAAACCGTTTAGGGATTTGTTTTATTCACTGGGTGCACCAAAGGAAACGGACCTGGGTATTGTTCTGTGTGAGATAGCAGAATATTACTCCGCAAACGAATCATTTGATACAGAGCGTCTACAGCATGACTTCCAAATGGTACTTGAAATCTTGAGGTTCATGTCAACTTCACAAGACCTAGCTAAAGAAACTCTTCTTGTGCCTGTTCAAACAGAATATGGATCACTCAAGCTCGTTGAAAAGTCTGCCTGTACATTACAAGAGGATAACAATTTAGACCTTATGAGTATTTTAGATGATGAAGACATAAATTTTGTTCACTCAGAAGTTTCACATTCTGTGTTGGCATGGCTTAAAATTCCGAGTCTTGCTAGCCGTGTTTTACAAACAGAAGATTTGGACATGTCGTATGGGCAAGAAGAGCCACTTACAAGAAGACTGAAAAACCTTCTGAAGGACTATTCCGATGGACTCTCAATTATGAAAGAACTTATACAAAATGCAGATGATGCTGGAGCATCAGAAATCAAGTTTCTCTTCGATGAAAGAACAAATCAGGATTCACTTGATAACCTTTTTGATAGAGGCATGCAAGCAGTTCATGGACCCGCCCTATGGGCATATAATGACGCTTGCTTCACCGAAGATGATTTTGTAAATATTGTTAAACTAAGCGGAGCAACAAAAGAAATGCAGAAAGATAAAATTGGACAGTTTGGTCTTGGATTCAACACGGTTTACAACATGACAGATGTTCCAAGTCTTGTCAGTGGAAGTCAAATAGTTTTCTTTGATCCCCACCTTACTCATCTTGGTAGAGTGGTGACAAACAAAGCCAAACCTGGGATCAAAATTGACATCACCAAAAACCAAAAAACGCTTCAGCACTTTAAGAACCAGTTTGCGCCATTCAATGGCATATACGGATGCAATTTGTCAGCAGCATCAAATGACAGGTTTTACATGGGAACTTTGTTTCGATTTCCTTTGCGAACTGTCAGCGAAGCTTACAAAAGCGATATCAGTGAAAAACCATATTTGAAGCAAGATGTGATTGACCTCATGAATATCTTGCGAGAATCACACGACACTTTGTTACTGTTCACGCAGAATGTCAAACGAATTGTTGTTGATCATCTGCCTTCCCACGAAGTCAACCCCTTGAACTCATCAACATGGTTTTCAATTGAGAAACAAAATATTGAACAAGGTTTCATCGACACTTGCAGGAATGAAAACGCCTTGCAAAAAGCCGCAGATATGATTAAGTCTGGATCTTCGGTTCATAGTGCCCAAACCTGTATATTGCAGGTCTGCATACGCGACACTGACCAATGCCAGCCGGAATTGAAACAGCTGGCAAACAATACCAGCCATTGGTATGTCAACAGTGTTGTGGGAGATGGACCATCTCGAGAACGTGCACTTGCAGGTACTTCTCTATTGCCAGTTGCTGGTGTTGCGGCCAGATTGATAAAAAATAACGAACACTTTCGCCCACAAAAGTTGCACGGTGAGGCGTTGGTTTTTTGTTTTTCTTCCTTTGCCTCAGAAAACCTCACTTCCAGTTCATATCAATGGATGCTTTGCTGTTTCAAGTAGCAGAAGGCACCTGTGTACTGGCGATATTCATGACAAGTTAGACAAGGGGGCAACCTGGAATAGAATCTTAGTTGAAGATGCTCTTGCTGATGCATATGTAAAGTTTCTTGTGCACATGGTCAGTTTGATGGACCCAGCTGACTGCAGAGTGATTTTTGATATGTGGCCTCAGCCTCATGATACTGAACACAATGAATGTCCGATAACACGTTGGCTTCTGCCTGCATTTGTCCGCCGTGTTTGCCAGGAGAGAATACAGATATTTCCTGCAACGTCAACGTGGATAAGTTTCCTTGACATGGTGACATTAGATCGGCAAGATGTGGCTGACTTGTGTCCAAATATTACAACTTCCATGCTTCGGGTGTTTTCCACCATTTTTAACAGATCATTTGTAGATCTCCCTCTGAGAGTACAATACGCTGTGAGGAACCACTGTAGAACTTGGGCACAGCATTTCTATTCAAAAGAAAGATTCTATGAAGAAGTATTTCTGTCAAATATTGCAAGTGTGACCATATCTGACAGAGATGAATTGCTAATATCGTGTCTTTCAAATCCAAATGATGCCAACATTCATTTTCTCTTCATAGACAAACAATGCATCCCTGTCCTTCCTGATGGCACTCGTCTTGTTATGCCGAAGTCGTTGGTCGACCCCAGAGGGCATGCAAGCATTCTGTATGAAGACTGCGATTGTGTATTCCCTAGTTTACAATGCGATGACACAAACCAGAAGAATCGCCTGCTTGATGTTCTATGTGGTATAGGTATGACTAAGGATGAACTGACATGGGAACAAATAATTGACAGGTGTGGTTGCATCAAACTACGAAACAAAGTGGAGCAGATCACTCTGGCCAAAAAGCTTATAAAGCTGATGAACCAAAATATCAAGAAGGACATCAAACCTGATGATGGTTTGAAACACCGTCTTCAAACCACACGTTTTTTACCATTATTGCCTCAAAGTGATAGCCTTGCCAATATTCCATGGAAAGGAAACGATCATGACGAGCTGTTGGCAGCAAATGAATTGTTCCGTGCAGATCAGCGATATCTTGTATGTTGCATAAAACCTATTGTTCATCTAGACCTGTTCCCTAAACAAACAGAAAATCATGCATTCCAGCTATTGGGGTTCTCGGACCAACAGGTGTTACCGCAAGATGCGTTGGATCAACTGTTGAGCCTTCAGAATGTTGAGGTTACTTCGTCATCAAGGTCAAGCATTACCTCCATATGCTATGAAGTATATCGATTCTTTCAGAAGATGCAAGCAAATAATACATTGCCTGGTGGTATCATCCGCACATTACAACAGACGGCATGCATTTTACATGAGTCACAATTTGTTCATCCAGATAAATGTACTCTTGAAATGGCTGGAAACAGGGAACTGCGTCCATTTCTCTTCTGTGTAGACTTGAATATCAGCATTTTTCGTAACTTTTTAAAGTCCATTGGTGTAAAGGAATGCTTCAGTGCTGTTGACTTTTTGAAAGTGCTTCAAGAAATCAAGAATGCTTACAGAAATGAGATGCTTCCACCTGAAATCAGTAAAGTTGCAATTAACATTGTGCAAAGACTGGCCGAAAACGTGCCAAGTCAAAAACGTGAGAGGGAACGTTTCCTGAACGACCATGGTCCAATTTACTTGCCCAATGCTGCAGGGAGCATGACTGAATCAACCAAGTTGTGCTACAAGAACTGCTTGTGGCTTAATGTGGAGGATGAAATTGTGATCCATCCAAATATTGCACTCAATCAAGCTGACAAATTGGGAGTTAAAACAATCAAGCAGGAAGTTTTAAGGGAATGTATGATTGGAATACCATTTGGTCAAAGTGAACGTCTGGTAAACAGAATCAACCGAATTCTCTATGGTTATCCATTCGATGAATCTATAATGAAAGAATTACTTCAAAATGCTGACGATGCTGGTGCCACTGAGATCCATTTTATATTAGACACACGTGAACACAGATCTGAGAGATTGTTTGACGATAGCTGGAAATCCCTTCAGGGACCTGCACTTTGTGTCTATAATAACAGACCGTTCTCAAAGTCTGACATAAAAGGAATCTCCCGACTCGGAGAGGGCGCTAAGAGTGATAATCCTTGCAAAACTGGCCAGTTTGGGGTTGGTTTCAACTGCGTGTATCATGTTACAGACACGCCAACATTCCTAACCATGGTGGATGGTGAAGAGAAAACACTCGTGGCATTTGATCCCAACTGTAGCTTTGTTCCTGGGGCGTCTGTCGAATTTCCGGGAATGATGTACAACATTACAGACACATTAGAACAGCAGTTTTCTGACGTAGTCGGCCCGTACATGCAAGACAAATATGATCTTAAAAATGGTACAATGTTCAGATTTCCTTTGAGAAGTCCGTCACAGGAAAAATCAACTGGTATAACGAACGCCTTTTCAGTCAGTAACGAAATGATACATAAACTCTTGCGATGCTTTAATGAAGAGTTGGCTGATGCTCTATTGTTCCTGAAACACATTACAAAAGTCGTCCTGCTTGAAGTTGACGAAGATGGAGATTTTAAATGCCTCCATTCTGTACAGTGCTGCATGACTGATGAAGACATTGCATTGAGGCAAGAGTATAACCAGACTGTTGCCAGTTGTGCCTCAGAATGGAAAAGTGAGCATTTGACACTTGCTGACATAAAGCCTATTCAAATTAAATACAATTTGACAGTTTTATCTGATAGCATCAGAAAACGTTGGATTATTGCTCAGCAGTTTGGCTTTGAAAGTCAAAACGATGTGACCAAAGATTTTTTGGATGGCTGTCAGCGCGAAAAACTGGCCTTACTTCCACAAGCAGGAGTTGCATTTTCGTTGGACAATGATACGAGGACCAAGAGCAAGTTGTTTTGCTTGCTCCCATTACCAGTTCATATTTCTCTCCCTACCCATGTCAATGGACACTTTACACTTGACCACGAGAATAGGCGGGACCTGTACCGTACCAAACATGACGTACTCGCAAAATGGAATAATCACATTATGACCCACGTCGTCGTGCCAGCATATGCTGCTCTTATGGTGCATGCTAGGACACATGTCAAATCTTCTGACCAAAACAGTATCCAGTGGTATTTGAATCTCTTTCCTGTTTTACCAGATACTGATGACAGAATGTTCAGCGTGTGCCAGGGTATCTATCGTTTCCTACATGCGCATAGCGTTCATGTTATGCCTATGGTTAACAAGATTCGACCATCAGTACAATGGTTGGCACCATCAGATCCTGAAGGATATTTTGAAATCTTTGATAACATTTGTGATGCAAAGGTAAAAATAATCACGAATATTGTCAGAGAACTGGGGATCAAATTGTACATCGCACATAAATACACTGGACCAAACTTTAAAAGTGTGATGTGTGATGTTCAATTTCTAACGCCTGATAACTGCCTAGCATGCTGCAAGAAACAAAAGGATTTCACTGGGTGCTACCCAAAACCTTTGAATCAATCATTCCTCAAAGATGCTGATCAAGCATTGGTTTTCCTTGAATATTGCTGTCGTGGAAATGCATACCTGTCGGGAGCACCCCTGTTAGTCACTGCAGATGGCATGTTACGTGTATTTGGTATGTCACCAGTGTATGGTCATCCCTATAAAAAATTACTGCCGAAATGCACAAACCTTTTCGTTCATGAAAAGTTCCAGTGGCTTTCATCACTCAATGATCACGTAGAGAAATTTGCGATACCACAGTTTGCCAACAATATTTCTCAAGTGCTACCAGTGGATGTTTTTCATGGTCATAACATGAAAGTTGTAAGTCAACAATTGGATGCATACGTGCCTACTGATTGGCTGGAAGATGTATGGCGATTCATCGCTGACTGCATAAGAGAATCCTGCAGCAAAGAAAAACTGGCCCGTCATGGCAAAAAAAAACAAGGAAAACTGCACCTCAATCAAGTGTACTCACAACTTTCTGTTCTGGACGAGTGGTGTCTGCTTCCTGCCAGAAAAGGGGGTAAGAAAATTGTGCTACCAGTTCAAAAAGCAAATTCGGTGTTGGCTAATTCTGATGCAGCATGGTTATTCGACACACTGACCAAATGTGATCTGTACATGTCTGACTTACCCTGGACGATTTGTTATGAGTGCCATCATGATCACTTACAAGATACGCTAAGCTGCGTGGCCCGGCCTCGAACTATAGCGTTGGCGTTCTGTGAGGTGTTCGATGGGACCCCAAGGGTTCTTCCCCAACTCTCTCCTAAGGAGATGAATGATGTTCTTCTATATTTCTCCCAACATAGTAGCGAACTGTTTTCTGTGCCTGATGTGAAAAAGGTGCTTCGTTCATTGCCATTTTACCAAAACCTGGCAGGGAGGCGTGAGCACATGTTGAATGCACAGGTGTATGTGCTACCATGTGATGTACCATTAGATGATATGGACACCTGGCAGCGTCCTAGCAATTCTGGTATGGTTTTTCTAAGAGATAATGAAAGGCTCAAAGGTTTGTACACGTTAATTGACTGCGAATTCTTTACAGTTGTGAAAATCTATTGCGAGTTTATTTTCCTTCAATTTGAATACATGTCAGAAAATGGGAGGTTCAAACATTTGAAATATGTGATGCAACAATTGCTCAAATTGGACGAGGCACAGAAAACAGGGCAAGCGGAAAAATTAGTCGATCATCTGCGTGCTCTTCACTGCTTACCTGATAGAGACGGCCTGTTGCGCCCATTAAGTGAATTCTTTGATCGCACAGAAGACGTGTTTGTAGCGATGGAGGAACAACTGGTGCCTATCAAATTTGGCGGCTGCGATTGGCTTAACTTTTTCAGAAGGTGTGGAATGCAGCATCATATTACGTCGGATATGCTAATAGCATATGTTCATAGAATAGCGAATACAACAAGTCCAGTATGTGCAAAATTGGTAAGACAAACCCGGGTTTTGATCAGACACATCGAGGGACGGGAAGATCTGTTGAGCGAAAATATTCTGACACCCATCAAAAATGTAAAATTTATCCCACAACATGTGACCAACAGGAGCAGGAGAACAAATTCTTTAATTGCTTTCAATGGGTCATGCCCTGAATCAGAAAGTCAGTATATATGGACTATACGCGGCGTGCTGCCGCTGTGGTCTCTTCCTAGCTGTGGCGAATTGACGGACAGGATCAGAAGCGAATTGGGTATTGTGAATAGCCCACCACCTTTGGAGATCTATAACCATCTTCTTAACATCTGCAAGATGGCTGATGTTGATTTACCGAGTAACTCTTTATTGTTGGACATTGCTGTCAGGCTTGCACAATCCACCGACACAAGAGATTTGATAAGGATTACCAAATGTGTGCGGTTTGAGTTGGAAGACGGCACCACAATCTTTGCAATGCCGAGTCAAACAGTGATGCAAATCAATGAAGATATTCAGCCGTACTTATTCCGTGCCCCAAAAGAACTGTGGGAGCGTGAAACTGATCTCCTGGACATTGGTGTATCGCAAACATGCACAGTGACACACTACGCTAGTGCTTTGCGAATGATTTATCACCATTCTAAATCATGTGATATAATGGGACCGAATTTGCAGTTAGCAGTTATGAAGTGTTTGCGGGGCTTGTTCAGACTCTGTAAGGATGAACAAATCATAACGCTGGACGATCTTTATCTCCCAGCACAAATTCCTGATGGAAACTATGGTGAGTACCAAATGTACGTAGCCAAAGACATCGTCTACAAAGACTTCGATAAATGGAATTCGAGGATCACCAGCCTTAAAAAGCCGTACTTTGTATGCGACGAATTGGACAATATAAGCCTTTATACTATGAAGCGTGTGTTTGAGAACATGCCCAATGCAGTAGCTCCAAAACTATTGAGTCAAGTTATTGATGAAGTTCTGGTGAATGAATCCACTGGTGATGCAGAACCGGACAACCACTATGCTGAAAAAATGGTCTGTCCAACTTTCCACCAAGCCATCTGTAGTATTGTCCAGTACTGCAAAAAAAGGGACGAATCAGTCTCAGACATTGCCAAGGTGATAGCTTCTATACAGGTCGCACGACAACCACAAATCAAAACTCATTTGAGGATCGAAAGAAAACAAATACCTGGAAGTGAAAGACATGTACCGTACTTTACATCTAAGGATAAGGGCCAAACAACGATATTGCTCCAAACAAACATATCTGGTAAAGAGGTTGTGCAAAGCATTTGTGATGCAATACTGGATCTCATGCAACTGGCAAACGTTCAGTCTAACGTTACTCGTGCCGTCGAAGGTATTATAGAAAGCAAAGAGTCAGATATACAAATGATACTCGAACAGAATAACATACCTTTCACTGGATACAATCAGAAGAGGTTCTTGCCTCTAATTGGGGCACCTGTTCCTGAGAAACTTCATGGAACTCTCACAAAAGGGCACCAGAAGTTTGCAGCGTGGGAATACGTTGCATTAAAATGTGACGACCACGAAGGCCGGGATGGCAACGATGCAGAGGAGAGCTGCCCTAAATATGTCTATGGACAAATTGCTCCTGATGATGCTGGCCCAAAGCAAGGGCAACACCGAGTCTTGGTAGCACCGAGTGAACATCGGAGCGTTGATAGTGCCATGTTGTACCGTTTTGTTCTCCCCAATCTCTGAAGTGTGTGAACGAAATCTCTGTGTGACTTGTTTCACTGACGCTTTGTAAATATAGGAAACACGCTACAAAATATATATAGGAATTGCACTACTCGATGTAAGTGCATAATTAGAAATTTTAACAAATGATGTATTTAATTAATTGTTCATCATAATGGATTATTCGTCATTTGTATTAATTGCAATAGTTGATACTCTGTAGCATGATACACGTATTAGCAATGTAATTGTTTTGTATTTGACATACATGTGCAGTGTTATGATGTTATTTGATAACGAATTTGATATATGTCTTTTTCGTAGCATATATTTTTCTTCTTATATTGTGAATTGAATAACTTATCTCTGTTTGCGCTGTTTTATTCATGCTAAGCTTTAATGGCTAATTATGTAACACGAACGATGACTGAAGCTAAGCATTTTTCCCATGTTTTACTTCAAATGTTCTTCAAAGGCTGACTGTATATTTATCAAACCACCTTAATATTTGTGTAATGCAAGGGATGCGAATGACTTATTTAAGCTCTAATGCTATTCATTCTAAGGTTAAGTTTGATGAGGAATTTTATCATATATGCATCATTTTCATATATCGTTTTATGTATTTGAATACAGTGTCCTGATAGCATATCGTCGTGCACATTGCTTTGACTATTTACATCTTCAACAACGTGACTTATTTACACTCCACTGCTATTCATTCTGAGGTTAAGTTTGGTGAGGAGTTTTATATATGATTGTTTCTCTCGTTTCAATTGAAATTGTGTATTGTTATTCTTAATACGCACATTTTATAAACATGCATGTTGAATTTATGCAAACGTTAATCCTAAAAGATTTTCATCCGTGTTCTATATCTATCATCTTCAAGCGATGTCTTTAAAATGGTTATGCATATTGAATGCATAGAGATAACATGTACTAATGTTTCGTCGTTTACCGTGTGAACACTTTCTAACTAGCAATAAAAAATGAGCTATTGAGTTTGTGTATTACTGAAATGCCTACAAATATGTGTTCTCGTTTATGGACACTTATTTGCTTTGTGAAAATAGTCCTCGTATACGATAATCAGATATTTAAACAGAACACCAGCACCTTGCTCACCTACAATGTTTGGTGAAGTATTAACATGCTTACATTCTATATTACAAATATACTTCCCCAAGCAAATGTAGGATTCACTGAATGACAACAGCATCTGCTTAAATGACATGAATAATGTACACCAGGTTAGAATGCAAAGGGACCCCACAGAGAAAGTCCGTCCCTGCCAAATGCAGATGTAAGTCACCAGCGCTCTGGTGGCATGATGCGGCTTCCAGCGCCTGTTGGGTTCTGCTCAGAGGGCGCTGCTTGTTCAGAACTAGCGTTTGTCCAGTCTGTGATATTAGAATCCACACCCAGAAGGCGCACAGTGATAAAGTCAATTAACCAAGTGTCGTTAAATGATGTATAACATAGACAGGGACACATAACAGCTTCTAACATAACAGCTTTATTTGGTATATAGATTGTGCCGTTGCACATAAACATAGGTTATGAGCTTCATTTCTCTACTCTTATACCAAAGGTGAGGATATCACCTGTTTACTCCGGGCCATTCAGACTTCCAACTTATGCCCTGGCGTTCACTGTAGACTTTGAATATGACCATAGCTTGCGTTTCCTTTAATATTGATTGATTGCAGGAGAGGTTCGTAACACAAAATTTTGAAGCTAACAGCCCCTCGTATATCACATGCATCCGCGTCAGCTGAAGATGCTTCCTGTTCATGACAGAACAGAAAGGGCGCCCTCTAATGGCAGGATAGACAGTGTGCATTCTAATGGCAAGACAGACAGGGCATACTCTAATGGCAGGTCAGATAGGGCGCACTCTAATGGCAGGACAGACAGGGTGCACTCTAATGGAATGGCAGGACAGGCAGGGCGCACTCAATGGCCGTACAGACAGGGTGCACTCTAATGGCAGGACAGACAGGGCGCACTCTAATAACGGGACAAACAGGGTGCCCTCTAATGGCAGGACAAACAGGGCGCACTCTAGTGGCAGGACATACAGGGCGCCCTCTAATGGCAGAACAAACAGGGCACCCTCTAATGGCAGGTCAGACAGGGCGCACTCTAATGGCAGGACAGACAGGGTGCACTCTAATGGCAGGACAGACAGGGCGTACTCTAATGACAGGACAAACAGGGGCCCCTCTAATGGCAGGACAGACAGGGCGCATTCTAATGGCAGGACAGACAGGGCGCACTATATTGGCAGGACAGACAAGGCGCACTATATTGCCAGGACAGACAGGGTGCACTCTAATGGTAAGAATTATGTACAACCTTACATATGTTCTTCGCCCGTGTTTTCCTAATAGAGAAGCTATTGGGTCCAAGCGATGGCCTTCGTTTCGTTTGTCGACCACCAGGGTCAACATCCGCAGTGGATAGCAAGTACCCATGTTGGACTTTACAAGCCTCTCCCTTGTACACCGAGCCATTAACATTCAGCTTTTACGACGTCCCTATCTCTTGATATTCTCCTGCCGCGGCCTCTTGCAGCATTGACTGTAAGTTACGCCGAGCCGCATGCAAGCGCCGCGACAGTTTACAATTCACCTGACTGACAAAAACATACAAGCGGAACGTGCTAAGTTGAATACAGAAAAAATATGTCAGATAACGATCATCAGTCCGCTTGCGGGGTTGAATAGGCCGCCACTACATATCCGAAGGGAATAACTCGCTCTCTAAAAATGTAACAATTCTGCAATTTCATCACAACGATGCATCCTATGATGTGACGACCTTTCCCTCACATTAATGCATCCCATAGTGTAACGCCCGACCAACCACAATGATGCATTCTATGATGTAACACCGGACCCCTCACAATGATGCATCCTATGATGTAACACCCGAACCATCACAATGATGCATCCTATAATGTAACACCCGAACCATCACAATGATGCATCCTATAATGTAACACCCGAACCATCACAATGATGCATCCTATAATGTAACACCCGAACCATCACAATCATGCATCCTATTATGTAACACCTGGTCCATCACAAAACATTTTTTACCCTAAAGACTTGGCGAATACAATTTTTATTTTTTCTTTGATCAGAGACAATAACTGTGAGCGGTTTCAATCAATACTTTAAGTTGATTGATCGATTATGATGGATATATGCATCGGTACAGGGAACATTGGGGCTTCTGTACAATGGGCTAATAAGGTGGTCCAGAGACAGCATGCCATTGGAATTTAAGTCCCCATTGAAAGTCTACAAATGAATCCATATCAATTGGCTAGGTTCAAAATCATCTTAAGTAGCATGCGGCAATTCAACCAGACATATTCCCATTGAATGTGCTGAGATCAGGGATGCCAGTTTGTCTCACTGACAACAGGGGATCTCGCCGATGCCAGTTCATTTCACTAACACCAGTTCGTCTCACTGACAGCAGTTTATCTCGCTGATGCCAGTTCATCTCACTGAAGCTTTTTGATCTCACTGATGCCAGTTAATCTCACTGATGCCAGTTAATCTCACTTATGCCAGTTCATCTCACTGATGCCAGTTCATCTCACTTATGCCAGTTCATCTCACTGAAGCTATTTGATCTCGCTGATGCCAGTTAATCTCACTGAAGCCAATAGATATCACTGATGCCAGTTCATCTCACCGGTTCCAGTTAATCTCACTGATACCAGCTGATCTCACTTATGCCAGTTAATCTCACTGATGCCAGTTGATCTCACTGATGCCAGCTGATCTCACTTATGCCAGTTCATCTCGCTGATGCCAGTTCATTTCGCTGATGCCAGTTAATCTCACCGATGCCAGTTAATCTCACCGATGCCAGTTAATCTCACCGATTACAGATTTGTTATTGCATTTGCTGATATGTTGATGTCAGCCCACCAATCCGGGTAGCGTGGTTCGAGTAGGTTTTAGTGGAACACAGATAATTTAGCATTATTGATTGCATACAAAACATCTTAACAATGGCTAATAACTGTGGTTGTTTAAGCACCAGAATAATTGACATTGCAGCAATATCCATTTCCACGGGAAAATAGACCTTATCATAGATTTTGTAAGCATGTTTTTCTGAAGCTATGCTGTACATTAATTTTCATGTTTTCGTTGTTTGATGCTATCATTGTTCGAGCTGCTTAGCTAGCAGGCGTTGCAACGGACCCCTGAAGCAGTCAGTTGCACTTTGGAACAACCTCTCTGCAATGAGGTATTGGAAACCATTAGGTGGTAATCTGTGGCGGATTTATACCTTATTCATGATGCGTTTTCTTCTGGGGACAATGTAATACTTGACACTTTTATCTTCCATCATAATGAATTATTATTATAAATGTTATCAATGTGCATAGATTAACATATGTGCCAGTTTGCCATATGTGCCAATCTGTACTAATGTCTATGATAACATCCACAATACATTAGCTGTGTTGGTACAGTACCACAAGACACATCACCTGGGTGTGGGTACCACTCAACGCATCAGCTATTGGACCTTACACTTAGTTTAACGTCAGGTACAACAAGTCTCTCCTTGGTGCTATAATACACTGATGCTTGCAGCAATCTCCCCACCTGTATCGACAACCACCCATCCTGTATCTACAACCACCCATCCTGTATCGACAAATACCACCCCTGTATCGACAACCTACCGACCTGTTTCGACAACCATCCAACCAGTATCGACAACCTACCGACCTGTATCGACAACCATCCAACCAGTATCGACAACCAACCCAGCTGTATCAGCGACCACCCCGTCTGTATCAGCAAGCACCCTTCCTGTATCGACAACCACCTCACCTATATCGACAAACATCTCACCTACATCAACAGACACCCCACCTGTATCGAAAACAACCCCACCTGTATCGAAAACAATCGCACCTGTATCAGCAACTACCCCACCTGTATAGAAAACAACCCCACCTGTATCAGCAACCACCCCAGCTGTATCAGCGACCACCCCGTCTGTATCAGCAAGCACCCTTCCTGTATCGACAGCCACCTCACCTATATCGACAAACATCTCACCTACATCAACAGACACCCCACCTGTATCGAAAACAACCCCACCTGTATCGAAAACAATCGCACCTGTATCAGCAACTACCCCACCTGTATAGAAAACAACCCCACCTGTATCAGCAACCACCCCACCTGTATCGAAAACAACCCCACCTGTATCGACAACCACCCGACCTGTATCGGCAAGCATCCATCCTGCATCGACAACCACCACCACTGTATCGACAACCTTCCCAACTATATCGGCAGACATCGCACCTGTATCGACAACCTCTCAACCTGTATCGACAACAATCCCTCCTGTATCGGCAACCACTCAATCTGTATCGACAACCATCCCTCCTGTGTCGGCAACCACTCAACATGTATCGACAACCACCCCACCTGTATCGGCAACCACCAAACCTGTATCGCAACCACCCCACCTGTATCGCAACCACCCCACCTCTATCGGTTCCAGGCCATCCTCATACCTTTAAAGTCCTTAAATATATATCGGGTGTCGAGAGTCCATTCCTTTAATCCAGGCGTTGTATTTCAACGAATTACCCATGTTGATGATTATAGCTCTTTAATCTAATTCAAACCTATCAAGGCTAATACGTCAGTCTATGTGGAATATCCTCATGAAGCCAAGCCAGTGGCTGAGCTTCCCCATGAAGCCAAGCCAGCGACTGAACTACCTCATGAAGCCAAGCCAGCGACTGTGCTACCTCATGAGGTCGGCCCAATGTCCGATCCAGCTCAGTTATTTAGGCTTGGGGAGATTACATGGCTGCAAAGACAACTCAAAAAAGAGAGGGATAAATGAGCTTCACTGTACAAAAAATACCACCGTGGAATTAGGACACTGGTCGTCTTCGATGGTGCCCTTGCATCAGTCAGCCTGGGTATGGGTGTGACAGGTGCTGCTGCCCACCATTGCCAAGGCGCCCATTGTACTCGGGCTCGAGATAGGAGCTGTGGTCTGCTTCGGCCTCTCAGTGGCCAGAATGTTTATAACTCGCAGGCTATTTATCAAAGTCAAGAAGCACATGGAGTCCTAGCCGACAGTAAGCTGGACACGATTACAAGCCATATATCTACCGCGTTTACCGACGGAAAGATCTCTGACGAAGAATTCATGGCAATTCATGACGAGGTATCTCTTTCCCAATACAGCGCGGACACGACAAAGTCTGCGCCGATGTCATGCAAAAATTAGCTTCACAGAAACCTGTGGCAAAGATAAGCCACCAGAGTACATCCCATAGAGTGCGCTGGAAAGTGTAAAATCCATGGACATCCTGGGAAGTGCGTACAAGTTCTCTTACCACCCAGCAGCCAAGAGTACCAGTGCAGTTGCCGCCACCCCTGCAGCCACTGCGGTCAGTGGCGTAGCTTGGATGGAATCAATGTGTAGACCGAATTCTAGGGGGGTCTGGGGGCATGCTCCCCACGAAACATTTTTGACCCTAGAATGTCAGAGGTGCGTTTTGGTGTATATTTGGTACAAAAAGAATGTTTCATAGACCATATATATCATGACATTTCACTTAGATTTTAGTCTCATGAATGGAATAACCGGCAGAGCCTTGTTCCCGCCAAAACATTTACCCTCAGTGACGGATATTTCCACCTGATCCAAGTAGATCATGGTAGAAATTTTTTCTTGCATACTGTCTTGCACTTTAAAATAGATATTGAAATAATAACTTATCAAAATTATGCATTTTGATATAAAAACAAGAGTTATTCAGATGCTAAGGTTGGGGAAGTGACGTCACAAGTAATTCACGCGAGTCGTCTTACATGGGGATGGGGGGGGGGAGAGTGGGGGGGGGGTGATAAGATGAGATTTTCCAGCACTGGTAAAAACTGCAGATATCCCCATCTGGTATGCAAGAAAAATCTATCTAAGGACAGGACAAATCCACTTTGAGTTATTGTACTAAGCACACCATTTAATACAACTTATTAAAGGTTTGAAACTAAGTAAAAGACTGACCGTTTTGGAAATGAGAACTGAAGACATTATGGCCAGGTTCAATTTAACAACTTTTGTTTGGTGTCTTCGTCTACAGGAGGTAAAATAAGACATCTGATATCGGGACACTTGGGAATGTTTTCGGTCATGATGACCTCTGTCATGTTCTTGGTCTGTTTATATTTTTTTTAAAAAGCGCCAACCAAGCATCCTTTGAAATGTTTAAAAGACGGAATTTTACAATACGCGGCCGGCCCGAACTTTACAATATGTGGGCTCCAGTCGTTCGCACTCTTCCTTTGGGTATAAAGACTATAATCCATTCCATACGTGTAGATTCCGACAAATCAATCACGGTCTGCTCTTGGTTAATCTTGTTTCTTGTGTTCCATTACCCCATACTCACCTCCCCCTCCGATTTTTATTGCATTTTTGGCATTTTTATTTTTTCGACTTTCTGGGGAAATGTGTAGGCCGCGCCTATAGGAAACTACGCCCCTGGCGGTGCATGGCTGCGGGCAACTTTCTTTTTTCGGTGAGAAGCGAGGTGAACAATGAGAGGGGGTGCGTCAAGTTCTCGTTTAAGGATTTACATCCTGTGCAGTGTATATAGGTTGGAAGATTGGGGTTCGTTAGACATAAGGCTTCTATAGCACATACTCATTGAACGTACGTGCTCAGCTACCCACCCTGACACCAGCTCCACCATTGATAATAGGGGAGGGGCAAGGGGTGGTACAATAGCTCGCAGAGGGGGTGGGGTGGAATCTTGGATCACTAGTACCTGCACCATTTATAACTTTGGGATGAACACGGATGAGGGTCGCCAGTGGAGGGCCTACTGACCCCACTGGTCTAGCCTGTATTAATTGGGATGAAGAAGGATTATAGCTTGCCATTAGGTTCCTCCAGGACCCCTGATCCAGTCCCACCAATCCATATGGGGATGAAAAGGGGCTGGGGGCGCAATTGGAGGTGGGGATCCTCCGTCATCAAATCCGTTTATTCATTAAAATCTCTGTCCTGTGCTCCCCTTATGTGTATTGCAGGTTGTGGCAACTCTTACACCCTGCGCAACGTTAGTAGCATTGTCTTCGATGTGTATTTTCATGTGGATCAGTTATGTTATGTATATTTGGTGCTGCTGTCTAGTTAGTTACTGCAATCCAAGGTGGCACTCTTAAACTGAACTAATTTACAGTATGTAAATGAACACAATGATCAGATAAGATGAACCTGGTCTGAAGTGCAAAACCATAAGAGGATCCATTCAGAGAAGAGCAGTCAGCCACGCCAGAGTGTAAAAGAAGACAAGAAAAAGGGGCTATGTCTATGTCAATATAAAAGGGGTAATTACCCGTATTGTTGGTTTGCTTAAAACTTGATATACATTATATAGATACATTCATAACGAAGAACCGCATTACCCAATAGTATATTAAACAAGTAGTATTTCTACCACATATATAACCAGATTGTTGATTTATATATTAATCAAGATTACATTACCGTATATAATGCAATTAAAATCTAATAGTCATTTACCAAATTTAATTTTCCCCGTGTATTGATCATTAGGTTGTGCGATGCATGCTTGGGGAATAAAATGTTGGTTGTATGGGCAAATGGAATGCCGTAGGTATATTTATATTGGCGTGTTACTTATCTACATTAAACGAAGTGTGATATTGATTCAAATATACAAATTATTCAATTGAAAGGACAAAAGTTAACTGTATATATATATATATATATATATATATATATATATATATATATATATATATATATATATATATATATATATATATATATATATATATATATATTTATATACATATATATATGTTTTATATATATATATATATATATATATATATATATATATATATATACAGTTAACTTTTGTCCTTTTAATTCAATAATTTGTATATTTTAATCAATAATCAACACACACACACACACACACACACACACACACACACACACACACATATATATATATATATATATATATATATATATATATATATATATATATATATATATATATATATATATATAACACCTTTTTATGTCAGTAATGGTGTTAGACCATGTGGTATTTTCTCACTATTTCTTTTTAACACTTATATGCATCATTTGTCTAATGAGTTAAATTCTCGTAGATCTGGATGTATGATTGGCTCAGTTCTTGTGAACCACATTATGTATGCTGATGACCTGGTAATATATTGTCCTTATAGTTCTGAATTACCAAATATGCTAAAGATATGCACCAGATATGGGTTGGAATACGACATTATGAACAACTCTAATAAGAGCAAAGTTATGATATTTAGATGTAAACAGGATATGATATTGCCTTTTTCCCAAGTTTCATTTATCTGGTAAGGAGCTGTCAATTGTTACTGAGCTAAAATATCTTGGCCACATAATAAATGAAGACTTAGCTGATGATAAAGACATTCATCGGCAATGTTGAATGTTTTATGCCCAGGGTAACATGTTGATACGTAAATTTAATATGTGAATATATCTATCTCTATATATAGTATCTCTCTCTATCTCTCTTCTCCTGTATCTCTCTCTCTCTCTCTCTATACCTATAAATCCAACCATCTCTCTCCACCTCTATCTATATATCTATATATATATCTAGATATCTTGTGGTGGCAACCCCCCATCCCTGTGAAAGTTGCCCTATTTCGAGCTTACTGCACACCAATGTACCATTTGTGGTTTAAATTCAAGGAAAGCTGCATGAGAAAAATCAGGGTAGCTTATAATGATGTTATGAGAATGCTCACTGGTGTACCGTAAATATTATCATTATTATTGTACTGTCAATTATTTGTCTTAACAGTTTATCATTATCTAGGTCATAATTTTACTCATGCATTTGGTACATTGGTTAAAACTTTCTTAGCTGTCATAACATTTATCCAATCTAAAATACCTACCCTATAGTATCTTTCTCATTTGGACACTGTATTTGGTATTAACTATTTTCACTATTATATACTCATTATATGTACTTAGTATAATATTTCTTATCACACAATTTTGTCAAAGCATAAACTATATATATTTTGTCACCCATGTAATTACCACCAATCTGAGTTATGTATTTGTATTTGCAATATCAATCTGTATACTTTATTTACATACTTGGTTAATAAACTGTTTTGTATTTTTTATATATACCCAACCACCATGACTTGTTCTCTTTGACTCCCTCACAAAATATATATATATATATATGTGTGTGTGTGTGTGTGTGTGTGTGTGTGTGTGTGTGTGTGTGTGTGTGTGTGTGTGTGTGTGTGTGTGTGTGTGTGTGTGTGTGTGTGTGTGTGTGTGTGTGTGTGTGTGTGTGTGTGTGTGTGTGTGTGTGTGTGTGTGTGTGTGTGTGTGTGTGTACAGTTAACGTTAAACCTTTAAATTGAATAATTCGTACATTTGTATAATATACACACAGCCTCCCATCTGCCCGTGCAACCACATTTTACTACCCAAGGAAGTTATATTCAATGGCTGTTAACCAGATCGCATCTAATTCTGTACATATAATATATACATATAATATTTGGGGTGATGTAAGTCTGTGGAGTAAACGGTGACTGTGATGGGATATGTTGTCAAGGTATTGACCGCGGGACGCTTTTTATGTTTAGGATATTGAATATCGTCTGGGGCTAGCAGAGTAGCGGAACCCTTAGAACCCTCAACTATGGAAGATGGGACGCCACGAGTATTTGAATACTTAGATTCATATTATTCGAACGACCATATTCATTTCTTACAAAAGGAAAGTTTATCATTGCAGTAAATAGTATTGAATTTCATGATTGGTCATGAGTGTGAATTTTTTCACAACCAACCATTCTATCTTATTGTGATAATTTATATCATTTACTTTTTACTACAAACCTATATGTTATATAAAGTTATTGATGCATTAATAAATATTGAAAAGAATATTAATTTTTGTCTAGAAGAAGACTGAAACGAAGTTACTACTTCCGTTGAAATTGGACTTTCTATCATAAAACATGCCATCATTCAAGAAACACAACAAGATATCTATTTCCAGTTGAATAGCCTGAGTTATGCACCTAAACATGGATCAGAAGTGTGATAATCAGCTTATTGCCCAAGTCACATCCTTGAGGGGTCAAGGCAGGTGCTTCTTTTACAATTTAGGGGTCATGTGCTTTGCGACATATGCAATGTTTGATATATTTGCGTGTCATTGTCAGGCAAGACACAACAGATAAAAATATTGTTCACAAGGGTATATTAATTGTGGACAGTGATAACCAAATTTCACTGTCAGCATGAATTTTAGACCCTTGGGGAGTTCGGGGACATTATTCATATATGAAACTTGAAACTTTATTTCTGTTCACCTCATTACACATGGGTATCGCTTTTGAAAAATAGAAATAGATAAAAACTAACTAAAGATATTGAAAATGTACATTTGTAGATCGTGTCCTACAAAGGCCTTGTGTTCACGTGTCGGAATTAGGCTAATGCGAGTTTTGTGCTCAGTCATGGTTTTTTGTAGTGGGAAAAAAAGATATCTCTTACTAGTTGTGAGTTTTTTTTATTGTTGTTGATTGTCACAGTTGGTGTATCCTTTTGTGTCTCTTCAATGATGTGCTTCAACATATTTGCGTATTCAGTTGAGCAGTCTAGTAGAAAGTGCTTTTCGTCTCAATTTTTGTCAGGGCATTGTCGGCACTTCCTTCTTGTGACGTTTGTTGGGGGGCTTGCATTTTTTCCCAGTGATATTGGGAGAGGATGGCATCCTATTCTTAGCTGGGTGATTGGCCTAGTTGTAGATTTAGGCAGAGTGAAGGCCAGGTATTGCCTCATCTTGTATTTGTACACTCAGTTATTCCCCTGCAGAAGTTTGTTTTCCTGGCATCACTCAGTTTTCTCTGTATATGTTGCTGGTATTGGGCCTTGGCGTATTCTGCTGTCGTGTTTGCTGGTTTTGAGGCTGTGTTACCCTTTTATTGCATCTGCTCGAGGAGTGAGCTGATATGGGCAGGCAAGGTTGTGCTTTTGATTTCTGCCTGCTTATCTTCCATCAGTGCTGAGTGTGCCAGTTTTCTGGGGTTTGCGTTAATTTGGGCAAAATCTGACCACCTGTGTTATAATACTATTTTGGCTCATACGTTCTTAAAAAGCCTCCCCCTTTAATTATCGGCACGAGAGCCCGGGTTACATCACACCACTCTTTGGGAGGGGTGTAACCCTGATTTCAGCAATCCTCACAGCAAGCGAGTTCACCCTCCAAGTGGACTCGTCGTGTCACGTGGGGATTGTTTTAGCCTGGCCTATCATGTATAGGGTCCACAGATGGGTCAGTCACGGAGATTCATCTAGTCAGAGAAACGATTCGGACCGCGAGATTCCAGGGAGCTTCATTGTTGAAATCTGAATAAACAAAATAAGCATCTCTACTTCAGGACTCGCGTTAATTTCCTCTGGCTAGTCCCCACTCCAGCAACTACAGGCAGTGAGTAACAGTACTATAACGAAGAGCGTGCATAAGCAAGAAAAACTAAATTCTAGCTTTACACCTGCTTGATAATCTGGATATAGCAGGAATATATGCCGAGCTCTGCTCTAATGGCGATGTGTGGTACATGTTTGTTGAGTCCTAGGAATTGTTTGTAGTAGCTATTGCATAGTACCTCTTGAGGCAGGGCGTCTGTTTTGCTAATTGATGGAGATCCGCCCACTATATATTCGATAAGCTTGGCTCCCCAGACCTCACAACCAAACATTACAATAGGCCTGACCAGACAGTTTAAAAAGCTTTATGTACAGTTGGCAACAGTTGGTGTCCTGGGACTGAAGTAAAACCTGCAACTTAATTATCGCCTTTAAGGCTTTTGCTCTGAGCTTTGAGATTGCCGTCTTGAAGGAGCCATTAATGGCGAATGTGAATTCCTTAACATTTTAAACTGGGTCGACCTTCAACTTTACGGCTGTGGAGGCGTAGGACCACCCCCCCCCCCCCCCCCACCCGCCCCGCCATTGAAGACCATGACTTTTGTTTTGTTTGGGTTTATTCTCAGGCCCCACTCTTTGCAGAAGGATATGTGTTTGTCGAGGCTTGTCTGTAGGCCCTCAGCCGATTGTGACAGTAGTGTCATGTCATCTGCATATAGCAAGCAATTGACCTCTGTAGTGTTTATGATAATCGCATCACATCCTGGTACAAATATTTTGTTAATTATCTATGGCTAAGATGAAGATAGTAGGTCTTAAGCTATCCCCTTGACGGATGTCTTTTTGAAGTTTGAAGGTTTCTGTCAGGCCCATGGAAAGCTTTATACATGCCGTCGCCCCACATAACATTTTTGACTAGTGTATAGAAATTTCCTCCTATGCCAAGGTTAAGGAGCTTTGTCAGGATGGTAATGTGAGGCACGCTGTCAAAGGACTTTGCAAGGTCGATGAAACAGCCGTATAATTTCTTCCTAGTCCTCTTCACATATTTATTGACGGTGGTCTGTTGTCATGTGCTTTTTCTAAAGAGCAGGGTTGGCAGGTTTAGACACTTGAGTCGCTACTCGTAACTCAGGTCTGCCATCTCCGGGACCAGTTTTGTTGCTCTTCGCTGGACTGCCTCAATCAATTCGATATCTTTTACTCTCCTAGGATTCCACACTGATGACGCACACTCGATTCTGGACCTGATCAGCTATTTGTAGAGGTAGTTGAAGGTCATTTTGTCCAGGTCAAAGCATAATCTCGTGGTTTTGCGATTTAACAATGCCGATGGATTGTTCAATTTGAAGAGGGTTGGGTGAAAATTGTGATATGTTTCGTGTAACGAAAAAAAGTAGCAATCATGAATATGTACTAGGCAAAGAAACTCCGCCTCTGACAGCGCCGCGCTATTTACTACTTTGGATCTCTCACATCCGCGCTCTAAGACTAAGGTGGCATCAGATCATCAAAACACCAGTGACGAGTGCCTTGCCTAGGATATGTACAAGATTGACCGACATTGCGAAAACATTCGTCTAGTAAGTAAAGCGGCCTCAGCCACACCACCTTGAATCTTAAAATGGTCATGGGGAAATTGTTAACGCTTTCTCTCTCGTCATTGCCAATTAAGGTTTCTAATGGCTTACCATAACCAGTAGATGGAACAACATGGCAGCGCCCGCGAGTGAACATGCCAAGCTACGGCAAGAAATGGCAGAAAGGATGTGTGAAATAGAAGCCACGGTTCCGACTGGGTTCGAGGCATTAGCTAGGGAAGAAATTGAAGAAAAGATCGGATCTAAGGTTACTCATGATATCGATATAAGAGGAAGAGTTAGTACACTCGTCCGTGTGTCTGATGCGGTCAAGGCAAGTTACCTTACACTCGATGCAAAGCTTCCGAGCGCCGAGCCGAAATTGCTCAATTGAGCATCAGAAACACTAATCGCTATTTATGATGTCAGTGAAAGACAGATTTTGTGTATGAGTTAGGGGATGGTGATACAGCAGGAACTATCTGTTTCATTCCTTGTAGCTCGGAAGCAGCTCGGCGCTCGCCCCTGGTGTTTTGATGATCTGATGTCACCTTAGACTTAGTTGTAAATAGCGCGGCGCTGTCAGAAGCGGAGTTTCTTTGCCTATGCCCGCAAGTGCACAACTGCTCAAGCATTGAATCACAAATTATCTTCATTGTTAATTACTCCGACATAATTACATTAAAAATTGACGGTTCATCATTTTTACTTCCTTTACTAAGCTGTAAAGAGCTACTTTCATTATATTTCGACCAGCTACATTGTTCTCTAAGCTGTTAAGCTGTTGAAATATGGAGTAATGCAGTTACTCCATGGTTGAATAAATATAGTTAGCCTCGATCGGATGGTGATATACTTATATACAAGATGTCCTGAAGGGCTACTTTATAGCAAGGTGCCAGCTATTTTAAACTGTGTGATGTTATTCAGGATTACATGATGTTATTATAAAGACAAATTGTCCTCTTTATCTTTCCAGCTGTTAGAACTACGAAGCATAGATAATCTTCTGGTTATCCTGAACCACTACCGCGACTTCAAGTTCTCCAATAACACTGTGGGTAATTGACAATATTTTTATAAAATTCCAAGCTCGATTTCTGTATTTTTTATCATTCTTCATGGGTGGTTTGTTAAGCACAGCAGATCTAGAAAAATCAGTTCATGATATGCTATATGGAAAACCTTTGTCAGAAATGTGATTATTGATTCATATGTTTATGCGGGATATAAAATGACAGTGTGATGTTTTGTGTGATGTCAGGAAGAAGCTATCCAGCAAATTAGGGATATTGTCCCTGAACTGGACTGGGACCTTGGTCTCTCTGTGTGGGAACAGTTTAATGAGTTTCCCCATCCAATATCAAGATTACCCATATCTTCACAGGTATATTTATTTATATTGATATGATTATTTGTATATTGATTATTAGTAATGTAGTGACCCTAAGCTGGACCCCCTATCAATCAAATTTGATGCACCTGTAATGATAGGAACCTTTTAAATATTAATGAATCAAAGCGACTGGTGAAGGCTTCCCTGATTGCTAACCAGTGATTGTTTTTGTCTGATAATATGTCATTGTGTTAGTAGATTGACCAGATGTTGTCATCAGATCATTTTGTCTTCTGTAAGGGTCCGTTAAAAAAATGCACAAT
The DNA here is from genome assembly GCA_034190875.2 of Urechis unicinctus. NCBI lineage: Eukaryota > Metazoa > Annelida > Polychaeta > Xenopneusta > Urechidae > Urechis > Urechis unicinctus. Next base: position 29,481,040 of record CM067345.1, on the reverse strand, counting down.
GCTAGGGGAGTAGGGAGGGGACATAGGCTAGCGTTATGGTGCGTGATGGGAGGTTAATGGGCCAGCTTAATCAAGCGATACATGGGGTGTGGGGGTGTCCAATATCGGCCTTAAAAGTGTTACATAATTTTTTTAACAGCCCTTAAAATTGCATCTTGAAACAGTTGCTACATAGATTCTGTGCTTTGAGTTGTCAGAGAGATTTGGCCTCGAGTGACCTTCGTCATCAATACAATACTGAGAGCATAAAAAAGAAGAAGAGACTGAAAGCAACCTTGTGACTGTCTCAACAGAAGCAGCCGAAGGGGATGATTTGGATCTGCCATCAGAAAGGAAGAAGAGGAAAACGCAATGGAAAGCAAACACACCTTCATTTAGAGCAACTTGCTATCGTGCAGGGTCAAAGAGCATTCACAGTTTTGGGTCACCTCTGGCTGGATCCAACTTTGGTGGAGCCATCCATGATTATTTTGAATGGAATGTGGACCTGGAAAACTATGACATAGAATGTGTGTTAAATATTGAAGGAAATAATATGTCAGCTGGCATTTGTCTCACAAAACAAAGTCTTCATCGTCGAAACATTGTGAAGTTTGGCGTGACGACTTTAAGGCCTACTATTGCCTATTCTATGCTCAGGTGAATTTTTAAGATTGAAATAAACATGGATGTGCTGTGCAATTTTTGCAGAAGGAAACAGATAATTGAGTTTTTTTTTCAGGTTATGTCGCGTGAAGTCCAATGATGTTGTGTGTGACCCCATGTGTGGGAGTGGCAGCATTCCCATTGAAGTCTGTAGCTCATATTATACTGTCATAAAAGTTAACATCCTCCTTCATTACGTCAGAATTTAATTTGGTGTTTTTGTTGTAGGCAGCCATTAATTGGCCCCAGGCTCGACACATTTGTGGGGACTTATTTGATGCGGCCCCAATAAGAACCAAAGAGAACATCGATGCACTCAATAAAGGCCGACTTGAGAAGAGAAAGTTAGTAGTATTTGTGCATTCAATCTTTTATAGAAAAACAATGACTTTTGAGTTTACATAAAAAGTAAGTTCCAAATCTTTATTATAAATCTTGGGTGTCGAGATTGTAATAAAATATGTTTGAAAATTGTGGCACATTTGTAACGTAATCATTCACTGAAGAGATGTTACTTCTGATTAACCTTTCAGAAGTTTGATAAATGTAGATGTGTTCCATTGGGATTCCACCAGGTTACCTCTGAAAGAAGCTTCTGTTGATGTGTTTGTCACTGACTTGGTATGTAACGTGATACCTTCCCTATGAATGCTCTCATATCTCTAATTCCTCACAGTTATATAGCAATATTTTGGTGGTGACTGACATGTGCAGAATTCTGAACCTTGTTAATGTAACTCATACATTGTATTGTTGCAGCCATTTGGGAAAAGGTAGGAACTTCTCATTCCTGTTATAACATCAAGTTTCTCTCCATTGATCTGTCAACATTGTATTAAACCTCTTCGATTTCTGCTTTGACATTAATACCACAACTTTGCTGTTTACCAACTGTTTCAGTACATATTTTCTGCTAATTGTTTTGTTGGTTTTGTAGGAGTGGTTCTAAGGTTCGCAATTGGCATCTTTACCCTCAAGTCCTAGAGGAGATGGGGCGTGTAGCTAGGCCATCCATTGGAAGGGCCTGTTTCCTCACCATGGATAAGAAATGCTTTGTCAAGGTCAGTACCATACTGTCACAGGGTTCATCCATTGATGTGTTGATTTTACCGGAGTAACATTTCTTATCAATAAAGAACTAAGTTGTGGGAAAGAGTTATCTAAGCGTGTAGTTGTTGTCATCTTCCAGTCTAGCCTAGCTATTACATCGTTATGGAGACGTGGGCCCACATTAGCTGTCAACATCGGCGGCTTGCCTGCAGCCGTCTACATGCTGTACAGGACCAGTACAGCCTTCATGGACAGAAACCAAGCAGAACCAAAAAGTACTAACACACATTCAGCCATTCCCCCCACCAGCTAGCAGGATGTACTTGAATCCAAGCTGCACAGAAATGTTGTACCCTGCTGATGTCATGTAGAATAATCAAAATCACTCTACTGATGGCTATTAATAAACCAATTTGTTACTTGGTCTGATGTCTCTGACATTTGTTGAATACATTTCTTCTTTATAACCCCTTCCAAATGTGACAGCCCTGCAATACTTCATCAACCTGAAGTAATAGGTGTTAAAACCTGAAAATCTGACAATGGAAATTGTTGTTCGGACCGCCGAGCAATGGCAATAATTGAATCCAAATAAAAGTATTTTTTCTGCACTATTTATTCGGTAACAACTTACGGAAATATTCTGCCAAATATGTGATAAAGTTACGGTACTCCGAGGCTTCACAATTGATTGGAAATCAGCTTGTAAATGCTGAAGATACGGCAGTCTTTTATGGACATAGCCTATCAGCGTAAACAGAGCCTCATTGGATTGTATCATTTAGGAGTGCAAATTTAACCTGAACATGATTTCATACCTCAATGAACCACACATTAATAACCCTACTCCTTGCAAGTGTGGCTGATTTCTTTGTGTCAATGAACTTAATCTCACATAGTGAGCGAGTTTGATTCTCCCAGAAACTCAAATTTAAGATCAAGATCAGCAACTGTCAACTGTTGAGAGAATAAAATTAGCATCCCCAAAGAATATGATTTTGGTGATCCATACATTTGATGCATACATAGTAAACCACAACAGTACTAAATCTTTCTACACAAGTGTAACACAATAAACATACTTATAGTATATGAAGCGCAACCAATAGTAACAAAAACAGTGTGCACTCATTGGTAGAAGAAACAACATCACCCCCACAAACCTTCCCACCCGACCCCACTTATCAGTCTTGCACCAAACACCCAAAATAAGTTTTACAATGGTCTCTCTGGAAGCAATTTCAAAGCAGTAACTTCATCAGATCATAGCTAAGGTCAGCGTATCTATCAGATAACTGATGACCACCTCCTAGGATATGATAAGTGAAAGAACATTAGTGATGGTGGCCTCAACAATGTTGTAATAAATCATTTCTAATTTGCCCCAAAACCACTGGAAAATACAGCAAAAGAAAAGCTTCCACATGCAATGCAAATAACACATGCATAAACAGTAACATTCAAGTTCACGACCTCTACATTAATATTGAAGTTGATCTTCACACAGGGCATAACGGTGTAGTGGGGCACACTCCAACTTGCTACCAACCAGTTCCCTGGCATTGGCAGCAAACCAAGATAACACTAATGTCGCCACAGTAGAGAATGAACAATGAAGTCTTCCTCGAATACCGGGCTGTATTTTTCACAAGCATCAATCCCCCACCTACACTCTTATTTGACTTTTTGCCCTGTGTGAAGCGGTGCTAGCTCCAATACCAGATGTCCACAAACGACCCCAGCTTAATGTGTCTACTAGGTCGCGTGATGTGTGATAAATTTTTGCAAAAACAGGGACAGGTTTGAAGGAAAGAGCTGTAAAGGAAAATGAAAGCAGCAGCAAAAGAAACCAGCCAATGAAAACTTCCTGCACAAAGAGCACAAGTCACAACATCACTGGCAAAACCATAATCACCATTTTCAGAACAACGCCTACACCAACAACATTCAGGGTCATCAACAGAGAAATCCAGACTAAAAGATACACATGCATCACTACCAGCAGTGACCTTGGGTACCCTCAGATGAGGGTCAAGGTCACGGGTGCTGGCGTGTTGCCTCTCCAGCAATTGCTATGCGATCTGAATAACATCACGTCCCTCAATATCATCAAAGATGAGGGCGCTGAAGCAGTCGTTGGTCAGGTCGCTGTGGTAGTGGTTGAGGCGGTTGCTGTCCGGGCAAAAATTCAGCTCCAGTAACTGGGGTTGAATTGTACGCTCACCTTAAATCAAACACACACACAGGGAATTCATCATTACTGAACTGTGAAGTAAATACTATAAAACATTACACATTTTTTTTAGAAACAGGGATTTTCGTGACTGTGAATTCATGTATTCACTCATACCTTTTTCATTCTGGTCCCACTTGAGAATGATGTCTGCACCGTACATGGCACGTGATTGGGGAGATGCTCCGATTCCGCATGGGGGCGGACAATCAGTTGCAGCCTTCATCACCTCACCCAGGGCACTGTGTATCAGTTGCTGCAACAGCAAGATAGAAGAATGGTTATGACAATCATTATGAACTGATCAAATATACCTCGTATTGGACCCTCCTCTTGACTGGCCACATGACGTATCCGGCCACTTTTGCTGGTCAACAACGACTTGCAATGCAAAAGTACCTGTCTTGACCGGCCACCACCTTATCCGAAAACCAAAAATTTTACCCCCCCCCACCATTCAGCCGCTTCATGTCCCTCTCCCACAGTTTTTAGTTGACAGCCAATTGATCATACAGCTTGTGATATTGTTCTGATGCTCAGCCCGTGCAGAGTACTCACAAACTGGCTCTACTCTCAAAGAAGAAAAACCCGTCTTTTTTTCCCTCATGAATAAATTCAAACCAAATTAGATTTATTTATGTATGGTCAGTACATCAGAGAAAAGTGAATTATTTTCATTCATTGAAATCTCAACACGATTCCACCAAGTAAATCAGCTGCATAACATTATGGCTGAGTAGAGAGCCACAACATCGGTATACCTCAGATTGTCCCCTCCCTTCGGCCCCCACCCCAAGTTGCTATGTATCTGTATAAGTATTGATATCAGTAATCAACACAAGTCCTTGACACACACATTTTCCCTAATCTATAACATTAACAGATAATGGGAAATTCTTCTGTATATAAGAGCATTTGACTCACCTCAACTTGGATCCAACACTGATCAGGGTACTGAGCTTCAAAGTCAGTGATAAACTCATCACAAATCACCTACAACCAGCAACATATAAAATACATGAGACACATGTCTACATACAAGGGCACTGCAAATTTCATATATGTGTTTCAATGGTTGACCAAACATTGCAGTCATAATCAGTTCAAACATAATGCATTCCATTTTATTTTGCATGAATGGATGAAGAATGTAATTGAGTTACCTCTTTGGTAGGCAGACCTTTGTAAAGCATGGCAGTGAAGTGCTTCTCAAAATCATCAAGAGTGTCCAGAGAATAGGCCCTGGGAGTACAACCATTAACAAAAGTACTCCAAGTTTAATAATTGAGGTAGGCTTTCTATAAAATGATGATTAATTCAGGTAAGAATGGAAGGATTAAGGAGGCTGATGATGAACTTGAGGAACTTATAAGAAAACATGTAACATAGGGTACCCACTTGTTGGCTAAGCGCACCAGGAACTTTTTGTGAATGTACACAACAAGGGGGTCCACGGAGCGCAGAAGGACCAGGAAGCGCAAGTCAAACTTGAGTGGCCCGTCATCCTCACACTGGTACAGTACGGGGTTCTCCACGTATTTGTTGGCAACCTTAAAGCCACACAAATAAACACAATCCATGAATGGGACAGCTAAGGAAAGGTCACTGTGTTATATATCAGTGTTTTTCATGGACTGTAGTTTCATCGCCTCACCTTGGGTCCAGTATCAGGCAGACGTAGGATGTAGTTCAGATTGTCAGTGATATGCATATCCATGGAACGCGCAAGATTCCATGGTTTGCATATCCAGTGATTGTCCAAAGCCCTGATGACAGGAACATTATGAATATCAGAGTTGATGTAAGGAAACATTTAGCCAATTACAAAAGATTCGGTCTTGCAAATAAATACAAGCAGTTAGTTGAGGCAGAGAAAGTAAATGCCATGTAATAGAAAAAAACAGCAGCAAAAATTGCATGAGATAGATGTATTTAGTAATCAATGCATAGAAACTGATTTTACTTTTCTTTGCGCTTCTGGAAGTAAGAGACAAACTGCGACAACTCAGTTTTTAGATCAAATGTTGTGGGTAGCCATTTGGGTAGAGTTTCCAGGGTTTCATAATCAACCAGCTTTTTGTTGTTGACCGAGCGGCGTGCCACTTGGGCCAGAAGATCCTTGACAGTGAGCACGTTCTCACAAGGGAACTGGTTGATGATGCACTCAGGGCTCTTCTCATGGAAGCCCCTGTGAACAGACAGCCACCAAAACATAAGGCTTCATGGCCATGGCAAAGGGTTCTGGGAAGACACCTAGAAATCTGACGATGCAACTGATCAGGGGGCTCAAGCCACTGATCAGAGGGCTTGAGCAACTATCAGGGGCTTGAGCAACTGATCAGGGGGCTTAAGCAACTGATCAGGGGGCTTAAGCAACGGATCAGGGGGCTCAAGCAACGGATCAGGGGGCTTGAGCAACTGATAAGGGGGCTCAAGCAACGGATCAGGGGGCTCAAGCAACTGATCAGGGGGTTCAAGCAACGGATCAGGGGGCTTGAGCAACAGATCAGGGGGCTTAAGCAACTGATCAGGGGGCTTGAGCAACTGATCAAGAGGCTAAAGCAATTGATCAGGGGGCTTGAGCAACTGATCAGGGGGCTTGAGCAACTGATCAAGGTTTTGCACAATAAACTGTTTACATGGATCCTGTGAATATGTTTCCTTATAACAGTGAGCATTGTGGTGAACTAGTTACTGTGAATTTCTAATCATAACACTTTGATAGAATGACTAACTTGAAATCATGGAAAGATTCCAGGGTCCAGACAATGTGCGCACCCTCCTCCTCTCCAACTAACTCAAAGCGGGGGTCGGTAAGGTCCCGGGCCACCTGACTGATGTCGGTGAACACGCGGATGTTGCAGTCCTTGGGCAGCACGGGAGGTTGGGCGTCTGATGGGGGCAGCGTGTGGTGCTCCTTGAATTGCTGTGGATGTACGACCAAGTTAGAAGTTCATGCTAACAAAATATGTGGCAGATATGAAGTATCTTTGTAATAATTGTAAAGCTTCAAAACAATAAACTTCTAAAAAAACTTCTCCAATTTTTTTCAAACACCAAACAAAAGTAGATATATACGAAAGAATGGAAACACCTCAAAGAAGAGCTGGCTAGCTTCCTGCTGATCAAAGCTGAGGTGAGTCATGTCCTCAGGAAGCCACGGGAGCAGACGTAGCTTGCGTGTGAGTCTATCAGTCACACCACCCTCAATGAAGTTCCTCGTCACCTCATCTGATACACAAGGCAATCATCATCACGTCACAACCGCTCACCACCGTGACCTACTTTCATCTCCCCATGTATTGATAGATAAAGCCACCCACCTCCCTCAGCCAAGTTTTTAATCGGGAACATGACAGAGAACATGGTGCGGCTTGGGATGTAGAACAATGGAACCACTCTGAAGCTGGGATCATCTGCATGCTGGATGCGACTTCCAAACTCATCCATCACATACCACACTGGCTCCGAGTCAGCCGAGCCCTGATATGGGGCAAGATCAATTATTCATATGTTTAATTGAGCTACCTATTGGGCGAAAATATTTGCAGCTAATTCATTCTTAACGTACCCTTTCAGCATTTCCGATGTTGTAAGTCTGATTGTACCTGTAAACAAACAAAGAGGACAATGAGTTTATGATCATCAAGCAATGGAAACACTACATTAGGTATTTATTCATAAAATTGTTATATAGCCACTGTTAACTGTTCCAAACCAGGTCATTCCACAGAACTGCCAAACTTGACTGCCCTTATAGAATGTATAAAGAAAACAAATTCCTGTGGATATCTAATATCTTTTTATGAAATAGCAAGATATGTTGATGAATGAGGTGAGAGTTGACAATACCTCCACATCTGGTGCAGCACCTCCTCGGTGAGTTGGTGATTATCCCTGTTGTCCACGGAGATGTCCATGAGGTCAACCATGCGGTGGAGGAGCGAGGGGATCTGCTCGAGCTGAGTACGAGCAGTGTGCACTCTGTATGTCCACGCATGGTCCACCAAGTACACACTAGACAGGCACACACCTCACTATACAGATCATTTCACACAAAAAGCACTCACCACACACCAGACAGGCACACACTTAACTACTTTTGATATGATTTATAATTAAACCCTACAAAAAGACTAAATCATAATTACCCATTGTTTTAAATTGTATTCAATGGCACACTTTCTACAAAGTGAACAGCTAAAGACAATGTGCCTTCTGCTTCTAACATCCTTGAATATGCAGGCAAGTTAATAGGGGTTATACATAACGGGCAGATGTTACACACTGGTTAGGATCATCCATGCTGATTCCTTCTTCACCACTCACAACCACCTTCCACTTGAAACCGAGCACTTCATCTGGCTTTATTTCAGGAGTGTTGTCCACCTCAGCTTCATCGTTCTCCTCGGTATCTCCATCATTTTCCTCTATCTCATCTTCATCACCTTCATATTCCTCATCACAAAGGACAACTTTCTGGATCAGGAAGTGCTGCCCAGCATCCAACAGCTGTCACACACAAAATATAACAGTAAGTACCATGAAAATGAAAAACCATGAAGTTTTTTGGGTTTTTTTAATTGGGGGGTGGTTGAGTGGAGAGGGAGAAGGAAATCAATGTTGATCAAGATGAACCAGAACAAGATGGTATAAAAGAAAATAATGCCAAGTTTAGCCTTGAGCATGTTGCCACCAGTCTGTTGACTGTACCAGGTCATTCAAGCTTTTCATCTCGGTAGAAATCTGAGCATAAGTGGTGTGATGCACAAATCAAATGAATGGTTTGGTGTGCTTTGTGTCAGCTGCAAATTATTGACTGCTACGGAGCTTTTCAATCGAACATCCTTTTTTTCCATGATTTTTGGGTTCGGTTGGCAGTAAAAAGAGCTTATTTTGTTCTCCTCAAGTGTCATGTATAAGTAGCAGAATTTTTCCCCAAATATCAGTTGCGGTTATATTCGAGATTATTGATAACATGCCCATGGGTAGTTATATCGATGGCAAGCCATTCCACTACCAGGAGCTCTAAATTGTGATCGCTTTGATGAATAGCAACGCATGATGCTAAGCAGCCTTGGTCTCAACCAACTTGCACTCAAAAGCCATGTGGCTGCTCTACACAACTAGTTCATGAGGAGCTTCTCCCATGTCATGGTTTAATGGAGACCCTGGACTATCATGAACGTTTAGCATTTATACACTGTTATGTTAGCCAGTGTCGCTTGCATCCGACCATCCATTGCACGTGTAAAAAAGGGGATAGGGGCAGACATAAACTCAGCCATTGAGCAATGGTTTGTGGATGAGATCCATGCCCAGTGAAGCTCAGCGCGGTACAGTGGCATAAATGTCATAACCACGCCCTGTGTGGACGTACCATTTCATTTTAATGTCCAAAGTCGTCCATGCCCGTGCATGAGAGTGATTTTTTTCCCCCACAGAACCGCTCAATTTAGACAACATATATAAATAGCATGCAAACAAATATATGGAACTGCACAAAAGGCTTACCCCTGATCAATGTGATTATTTTGGAGATTCCATCCATATATCGATTTCTGAAAATTCGAGGTCACATGGTATTTATTAGCTCTCCGTTCGCTAGGTGCTCATGGAGTGGGTTTTACTCTGCATCGCCGGATGCCATCACGCAAGAGCTGCATTGCAACGCAGAAATTTCAGTTTCTGGCGCTGGAAGTTCGGATTCAATTCTTTTTCTTTATAAGACCGTATAGTAGTATAAAACAATTCTATCAAGAGAGATATCAAAGATGTCTTGCTTACAATTAATTTATTTTTTAAAAGTGATGACAAGGCTTATGTGGTGAATATTTCGATGTATGCACATTTTGATAGTTTGATTGCAGCAGACATGTTTAGTCTTCGCTCCATTACGATTGTAACAAAGGCATATGTGGCAAGGCTGTGCCCTCATATGCCTTATTGAACACCCACTATGCTATTCGATCTGTTTGAAATAGCCTGGAATGGGCATGCTAGCAGCTGTCGCCTTGTTGTAAAGATAAACATGACAAGATGTGCTCATTGATGATGCCCCAACGAACGCAATCGTAATGGTAATCCATGTCAGCTGACACCCCCCCTAGGTCTTGATTTTAGTAGCAAATTGTTCATCATCAAAACATGTAATGAAACCAAATAACTAGCTAGGTTTAAGATGTTCAAGGTATCTGATTTCCATTGAGGATTAATCCAATACGTTGGATGCAGTAGTAGTAGGACGTCTACGTAATCATAACCATGATGTCTTAGAAAAGAAGACGTGAATCTAGCCCAACAGACCAACGTCAGGTATTAAGTAGGGGTGTCAGCCGAACCTCGCCACCTGGCAGCCGCGCTTGTGACTCAATGTTATTTCCAAATTTTTTCAACTTGATCTAACTGGCATTTATATTTAAGATACATGAACGAATGATACATCAAACAAGAACTAACGTATTGAATTTCAATAATATTGCCTTACTTATTTCATTTTACTGCATTTGAGCCATAAAAATGTGTGTTTGTGGAGCAATATGTTGAAATTTTTCGAATTTCTAAATCGGTTCGTATCCGTTACTTGTAACGTTTTTATTGTTTAGTAGATGACATTCAAATGATCATGGTCATATAAAATCTGAAAAAATTGACCAAAGGTAAAGTAATATTATTTTTTGGGTGGGGGTCGGCTACCAAGAAGCCGGGGCATTCATGTCAGCCTTTTTGGCCGGTTTTGGCCCCCACCTTGCTGCCAACCTCACTTGCAAAAGATTCCACCCATTGTACTTAGTTAGTTTAAGGAATCTTTAAATATGTCATATGGTGATTTGTATGTTGTTACTGTTATGTATTAGTGATGTGTTCATGTTTCAAACAAATAATTTGGAAAGACTAAGCATAAGTCATCCCCTGCCTTATAAGGGAATGACCATATATGGCAATACAAATTCACAACTCTCTTTACAAGGTATTGTTTGGTTCATGTCACTGTCAAATAAGAAAATGTCTGTATGTTAAATTGTAACAATACCTTGTTTTATGTGGCAAAATAAACGTCATTCCCTATCACTAAGGGAATGACCATAAATGGCAGCATGTCGTTATTTAAGTGTTTTGAGGTTGAACGCAACGAGCTGCAGTCGCCTCTTTAAGAGGTTTATATTGCAGAGGTATGCAGCAAGACCAGAACATAATATTATTTAAATGCGAAACGATACGGTGTAAACAAATTAATTTTTTCCACAATTTTACCAGAGACCCACGAAATGGGTGAGGTTTTTTTCAGATTAAATGTAAATGTTTTCTCGTATTTTGCACTTTAAAATTGTGGGTTGTCAAAAAAGTCGATTTTCGTTCATTTTTTAGTCTGACCCCTAACATCCATCTATATACAGGAATAATTCAAGAATAGTTGAACACTTTGGTCAAGTTTATTTTCAAATCGGTTGGAAATGCTTTATCGAATTTTAAACTTTAAAATGTTCGATTTTGTCATGCCCGCGCCGGGAGAGCGCATAGCTTGCCTTCACACGACCGACTCAAGATCGCTTACGCGGCTGTTGCTTGGGTAAAACAAAGTCGATTTTCGTTAATTTTTTAGTCTGACCCCTAACATCCATCTATATACAGGGATAATTTAAGTATAGTGGAACATTTTGGTCAAGTTTATTTTTGAATTGATTGGAAATATTTTGTGGAATTTTAAACTTTTTTTTGTCATGCTCGCACCGGGAGAGTGCATTGCTTGTCTTATAAGCATTATGTCATTTAAGAGAACATTTGATTCTTGAACTTAATATGGTACCTGATTTATTTATTTGGGGTTGTAGATTCAAAAAATTATCCGTTACAGGCCAGTAACTTCAAAGGCAAAATGCTGCTTGCGCTAGCGCGTGGAATCCAGCAGTTAGGGTTCACGATGTTGAGCTGCTGACAGTTACTGCGACCGCTGCACAAGCTGCTCGTCGCCAAGGGGACCACCCAGAATTAACACATCAAAGAGATTCTGTTACCTCCTTTTGTGTCAGATTCGTTCACGGAGAACATCCCGAGTTTATCATGAGTTCACCCCAGCCTCATATAAGCTGCGTAATGGCACACAAATATTCATAACCACTGCGGTTAAACAATTCGCATTTGAATCTCTCTCTGACAAAATTTTTGCTTGAAGACGCAAGTGACCTCTGACTTTAAACTATCACTGGTTTAATCGTACCATATACCTCTCATCGTTACCTGACGTTGTATAAATATATATATATATATATATATATATATATATATATATATATATATATATATATATATAAACGATCTTATAAAGGGTGTGACAAATAAGTTGTACGGCCCTAGTCTGGACCAGGGGAATTTTATTGGTCTTGGTAGGCAGCTAGGACATTTTAGCTGCCTGTTTTCGTCAAGACTTGATATTGCTGATAACTATTGGACAATAGTTTATAAGTGTATTTTCGTTTGGGAGTTGGTATGTATAACAAGGCAATAAAAGTGGAAAGAGGAGGGGAGGGAGTTTAAGCCTTGTTTGGCAATTTCAGACAGGTGTCTGGTTGCAACAGTATTAGCATTGTTTGGCAATTTCAGACAGGTGTCTGGAGAAGTGAAAAGTGGCTGTCATCCTGTCAATTTTGGCTAAAAAACTGACAATTCCATGAAATTTGAATCCTCAATAACTTTTTTAATAATTGACCTACCTTATTAGAATCCTCTCGATTATGGATTTCTTGTGGTATATATCACTATGATATTCAAAATATAAGACAAAAAGTGTCTGTTATCCCTCACCATAGAATTCTTGCACAAAACCGAGCAATACCATGACATTTGAAACCTCAATAACTTTTTTCTAATTTGCATAAATAAAAATTCAACTTAGCTTATCAGGATCCTCTAGATTATACATTTCTTGTGGTATAATTTCACTATGATAATCTAAATATAAGACATGAAAATTGTCTGTTATCCCTTACCATAGAATTCTGGCACAAACTTATTTTCTAATTGACTTAAAAGAATGAAACATAGCTTATTAGAATCCTCATGAGTATATCTATCTTCATGTATAATTTAAACGAGATACAATGAATTTGAAAAAAAAATCACTGACAGCCCTATATTGAGAAATGCAGCAGCCGGAGCTACTCCCGTACTAGCTCCGGTGTAACGGTAACATGAATTTATACCGTTACGAAGAGTTCGTCAAACACAGTCGGCGTGTTCTCGTTTGGGTTGAAGGCTATATTTCGCACCTAGGAAATAACATATATCAAGAGCCTTTACAAAAAATAGACCTTTCGCTCCAAAAAACTTACCACCACTCGACACTATACTTCAGTAAATGCCATCGATAGTTCGTTTCCGAACAAATCGCGATACGAAGTCTGCCATTTTGGAAACTATTAATTCTCGCGATTTCCCGCATTGCCTTAGCATCCCAAGTGGGGGGCACTTACCCTAACTCGGATAGGGGTGTGCCGCAGGACCTCGAAAACCCGTACCCGTTGTACTCGTTGAGAATGAGAAAAAGTATACTCCATCGTACAAGGTATTATGCGAATGTCTAACCCGTCGTAAAAGTCGAGATGTCGAAAAAACCACCCCCTTCGTGCGGCACATGTATACTATATCTTTACACTTAAGTGCCCCCCCCCCCCCCCCGGGCTTAGCATGAGTCGTCGTCTTTCTGTGCATGCGCAGTGCATGTGGTCTTGAACTTGTAAACAAACATGTTGCTGTGTTTCTGACTTTTTACCGCTTCCCAAATTGATCAAACTATAAATAATTACCATGGATGAAATCCCCCGCCGAAAAGGGATAAAATCGTCCGTAAAACATCATTGCATTCTATAACTCCATCACTTGTGTATGTTTGGTGTTGGTAGTTGTCTGAATCGATCTAAAAATATTCGCGTTGCGTTGTTTCGAGAAACGGTAAGACGTCCACGCAGACGTCTTGTAGGGCTACTCCCGTACTTGGTTTGTAAGAACTACGTGAAACCATTAACGCAGACAAGACAGGCCAGGCCTGGTACCGGGCCAGATACCAAATATAACACTCGATGGGTGGGAATTGCAATAGAATGGTATTCATTTTTCCGGGACATGGATTTAATGCGTTCCATCAAATCCCCCAGCAACTTGTACTACCCTAACGATAATACAGTGTATTACAGTCTGCGGTAGTGACAGAAAACAGTTGATTGCAAAGAAAAGCACAGTAGTCACCTCATTACTCAGTTTTTCATAAAGCTTAACCCAGTATTTTTCAGGAATACCAGATGACGTCAACTGGTTCATGTGCATACCGACAAATTCTTCCATTGTTTTGCAGCCTTTGATACTGTGAGGCATATTTTTCTAGAAAACCTAGGACAATCTTTAATTACTTCCGACAGATGGCGTTGTCAAAAGCGTTATGATACCGGCATAATGATCAGTAACTTACAGGTCGTAGAGCGGAGCAGACGAAACGCTGCATCTGTTCTATAAACATGAATTTCTTGAAAATTCGTTCTCATTTAGGTTATTTGATGATTATCATGATGTGCTCTTGTCGTAAACTGAATTGGACTATGTGCATGTGCGTGGTTCTTTCTGACCTATCGTTGGTCTAACCATTTTACTCCTTGCCCCCTAGTCCCGGTCGGACGGTAGTATACATATATACCATTAACAGATTAAGACGTCGTGCACGGCTATATGCCCTCATGCCAGCCCATGGTCTAACAGTTACATCTGATCTGGGCCAAGTACTTCCGCACGTAGCGTTCTCTGCCTGGTGCCATGGCCTCGGACCAAGACTTGAGTCACGCTATCAACATATCACGTTACTCATTTGCAAACCAACAGTGATCCTAGGCTTTGTGCACTTGCCATCCCGTTTTTCCCCCTGTCTGCAAATGCATGTGCACTTGGGTTTATCAACCTGCCCAGTAATAGTGTAGAAGCTGCACATAGGTATGTGAATAGGCAAAGACAGGGTGAATGCAGTGGTTGAAAAGAAACCTGAGATTGTGCAGGTGGTACCTTCACATCTGTGTGGCTTGCTATGAGTATTAACAGTAGAAAATGTGTTGTCATTTTTTTTGGTTGTTACAGTCAAGCAGTCACTTGTTGGAAGAATATATCATGAAGGCCAAGGCAATGAGGCTACAATGTCTACTTATTGGCCACCATGTAGCACTCAAAGGAAATGTCCCAAACGATGCCTCATTTATCATAGTGCACGAACCTACACATCAGAGCATTCTCGGAAATTTGGGGAACAACCAGATGTGCATTGTACATCCAAAACTGCAAACATATCTTCATTAATAGTTGGGATAGGATTCGTACTTGTTGCCCGCTATTACTATAAAAGGAGATTGGTGAAAGAGTTGGAGGAATTGAAGCAAGATGATAGTAAAACTTTCAAACTTCCCCATGTCAACAAGGCTGCAGGTTACACATCATCATACTTCCATAAATATTTCTAGTTATATCAATATACAGATGATATGCATTGATTATGATTTCAATGATGTCCTTTGATGCGTTTTTTTATTGTAGTTGCAATTGTTATTATATAGTCATTGTTCTGGCTGTAGATACATTAGTTCTTCATAAGAGCACATGGCTGTCGAAAGCCCTCTTCCCTGATGAGAAACTGCTTACATCCATTAACAATTTCCAACTGAGGGATGGTGATGTGTTGGTTTGTAGCTTCCCTAAATCAGGTGCACTCATCTGTCATTTTAGTGGTCAATGAATGACCTTTCTGTAGTTTTGTCAATTTCATTCAACCCATTTTAATATTGGGTATTATTGCTTCTTGTAGATATAATACAATGATACCTAGGCACATCAAGCCCTTAGGTTTGAGTGGGTTTATTTGGTGTGACTTAACAAGATAATAGAGCTATTGCTTCGATTCTATCACAATATTTGGAACATAGCTTCTGAGGTTGGTTTCATTGGCTGTGTTTTAATCTGTTGTCAGGTATGATTATGTTCCCATTCAGGTACTACATGGCTTCAGGAGATTGTTTATTTAATAAATTCTGGAGTGAACTCAATGAAAGAGAAGCCAACCAACATGGAGGAGCGCTTTCCTTACATAGAGTACATTTACCCTGGGTTGAAAGATTTAGCTGCTCGTCCTAGTCCCAGAATGCTTAAAACACACTTGCCTTATGATTTGCTGCCAGAGAGGGTCAAGGAAGGGAAAAATAAGGTGAGATAATATTTTTCTTTTATTATGAAGATTCTCATTTCAGTTCAGAAGAATGATTAATGAATATATGGAAAACGAACTTCTACAAATCATAGACATTGCCATCAGGATGATCAATGGTTTCCGCAGGTAATTTACATAGCAAGAAATCCAAAAGACGTCATAGTCTCATATTTCCATTTCGTTGTCATGCTAAGCTACACCAGCTTTACAGGGTCCATAGGGGAATTTGCTGAATGCTTTCTTAAAGGATCAGGTACTGCTTATGTACACTCTGTTAAAATGTGTTAATTAATGGATCATTTTTAGAGTATTTGTTTTGTATACAAAATACTGCCTTTAAAACCTTGTTATTTCCTCATTTTCTGACACAATTCAAAGGAGGTTTACTTCATGTTGTTACTGTTTCTCCCTGAAATGTTTGATGATATCTTCAGTTCCATATGGACCATGGCCTGATCATGTCCAGGGCTTCTGGCATCATCGAAATGACAAAAATGTTCTGTTCATAACCTATGAAGACCTACACAAGGTAAGTATCATGACATACTGTCGAATTTCCAATGTGATGTTGGATACATTGATGAGCATCTCAATCAAACAGGGATCAAACAATCTGTTATTAGGACCCAGGGCATGTCATCTCTGAGGTGGCGAACTTCCTAGGCATTGCCCTCAGCACAGATGACATCAAGGTTATTGCCCAACGGACAAGCTTTGAGAGTATGAAGGGAAATGAAAATAGCAATTACTCATGGTGGGATGACTTAGGAATCCGAAACAAAGGAGCAACTTCCTTCATGAGAAAAGGTATGGTTCAGACTTCATTACCGTTCATTGTTTATGTAATAAATCTCACTCCAATGGACATTTCATTTCTGAGCGGCACATTGAATGACATTGTAATTTAAATAATGTGTTACAACTAGCCCAATAGAGCAACGTCAAGTTTTATTACCTATATACGGTTAGACGCCAGAACTAAGAGGGAGTGCATGCATCACTGCCTTACTTAATTGGAAAGAGCTAGTTACAACGTTCGTATCTTAATAACATTATGACAGTTCAAGTTACGTTATGATTATTGTCTTATACATATATCATAACGTGAAAAGTCCCGTCTTACTTATAATTACCCCTGATAACTGTAGCTCTGATCGGTTAACCACAGGCATTACAAAATTAAAAAATACGCAAAGTCATCAATATGAAGTGGATGCGCCGATTGCCTTTCAAACTACGATTCTAAAAATGCCATACGTTTTTGAAACAGGGAAACAATATATTTTTGGTACGAATAAAATCATCGTTTTGCAGGTAGAGTTGGGGACTGGAAGTTGTATTTGTCAGATTCTCTGGCTAAGGAAGTGGACAGCATTTGTGAGAAGCAGCTTAAACCTCTTGGCTTAGAATTGGCAGATTCTGTGTGAATTATTGTGTTCTCAATGTTTTGGCATAAAATATGAAAACTTGGTTCGCTATTTCTACTGGTTTGGTTGTTTCATTCAATTGGTAATTCTCACTGTATCCACACTATTTAATTTCTTTTCTTTTCTCCTCTCAAGAATTCTCTTCGCCTAAGCTATTCCTCATCCACCCAGTAATTTGTCAGCTATGTGTTCCAAACTTGTGCATTCCTCCCATACCAGGAGTTTTAATCAGCACCGAGTTACTTCAGTTATCGTTTTGTTTCTGTGGTAGATGGAGTACATGGGTAAATTACGTCAAAAATACTATGCAATCAGAAGTCGAAATGAAAGACATAACCTCCTGTTCATTTCTAGAGAAAGATCTATCAAGAAAAGAAACAAGAACCCGACACGAGCAATGCCACAAGACTCCCTGCGTTATCTATCGAGTCAACCCTGGTCCTAGCCGTGCACGACGTTTATTAAAGAGACTGTTCAGCCACATATAAGGCAATCAGGGATCATTTCGTTATTACGATTAACGCAACGTAAGTAATGACCAATTTGTGCCCAACATGATGGAAGTTATGGATAAGTTTTTAACACATTATTTGACTGGAAATATGATATACTGTGGAGATCTGTTTTATTCAGTTATGTCGTTCGATAAACGGTGCCTCCCTAAAACCATGAAACACGAATGATAGCTGTAAATCATAACGCGCTCTGAATTTACCTCGCTAACGATGTGTATTTTCCGCTTTAGTTACATAATGTAAATTTCATAAAATCTTCACTCATTCAAGTTGTGGGCATAATTGTGCACACATTAGACCGACAAGCTGGAAGGATAATGTCCGACAACATAAATGGCGACTGTCGAAGCAAGGATCTTTTTTCTGAGACCACAGCGCCGCGTAGCGACTGAAAGTCTGAAAATGTAACATTTTTGGTTTCCAAGGTGCTGTTACCAAGCAGCTTGCTAGGCAACCACTTTCCTTATATGGGGCTGAACAGTCTCTTTAACGTCGTGCAAAGATCGTAACCGAATGCGCGTGAACGATACATGAGTTCCTATTATACACGATAATTACACAAATGTACATATGAAGAATAATTTTTCACATTGAATGTTTAAACAAGTTGAGTTAGTTTACGCGTATTTTCAAAGGCGCCGGCGAAAAGTTCATGTTTATTTTGAACGACAAGATCGGGTTCTGCGCGCATGCGCAGACAAGATTCCTCGCAAGCGAACTTTTTCTTTCTGAATTTTATTATTTGAGTATATGAGTCATTTTGTCAATGATTATCTTTTGGAAATATCTACTTTGAAGGGCGATATGTATTCAACGATATCACATTGACATTTAAAAAAAGATAACACTTATTGATTCCCGTAGTCTGGAGGGGGCACTTGGCCTTGTCCTACGTAGGGTTGTGCCCCGGGATCTCAAAAACCTGTACCCGTCATACAAGGTAGAAATGGCAAGAGCATACCCCATCCTACAATTATGAGGTCAACAAAACCCGTCGGGAGGCCGAAAAAAACCTACCCCGACACATGTATACTACCTCTATATACTTAAGTGCCCCCTCCTCCGGGACCTGCAGCCACATGGCGAGTGAAAATGAAACTGCGTAATGTGACGTCATATCTCCAAAACTGGGGCTGCCGTAAACGAAAGTTGTGATTCTAAAAGTTCATTTGACAATTGCTAAATAATAACGAGACAGTGGATAACCAAAATAGGCCGGAGAAGCGATATTCATCTCATTTGTCGACATATATATTTACGTAAGTACACAACTTGGTGGTAAGCCGCGGAGACGCGAAATAAAAAAAATTGCCACACGACCCACATATCCTCACTCACGACGCTATATATTTATATTACCGTCGTTCGCGGCTACCCTGGTCCGTGTATATGCCGTCTTTTCGTTTTTCGTTTATCAAAACCAAGAACCAAAAACGAAAAACATGGGCTAAACCGTAAACCGTTTTTTATGTGCGATAAACGAAAAACGAAAAGACGGTATATACACGGACCAACCCTGAGTAGGTTTTTCCTGTTCATTATTTGATGCTGTTGAGGTCTATATCGACTCGGCCGCCGGGCTCTGTGTGTCTTCTTAAAGGGAAATGCTACTGTTCACTACCGCGCCACCCAACGGCCGTCGCGTAACTGCGCGTCCATTGGCGGAAACCACCTTTAACGCGCTGCGCGTATTTTCGCGCCCGGTGCGACCGCTTCTGCGCCGCCACGAGTTGGTTTCAAAGTAATTTTTGCGCACATAGCGACGAATTAATTCCGTTGAGTTTAGATCAAAGTCACACCTCATGTACGACACAATCCAAGTTCAAATATAAATGACCTAAGGTTCAGAAAGAAAATATTCTTCCACTTGGTCTCTGGCCTGTGCTACGCATGATCAAGATGAAATCTAAAGGATTTGTCAAGGCGAGCGTGCTAGAGCAACGAAGAGCATCTGCCTCTCGGATGATGAATCTAAATAAAGCAGTTATCAGCAGTTGTGAGCATGATCTTCGATCTGATGAATGTGTCGTGTAGTCAACAGACTGACGATCACCATGGGATAGTTTCACTCACACGGCACAACACAACAGAAACAGAAGGACTCTTAGACAGAAATGTCCATGACGTTGAGAACAATGCTGATGATTCTTGTCGTGGCAATCATATTTTTTAAATTTCTGTTCATGGTACATATATCACTGCACCATGGTCAAATTTTTTTTATGGAGGTTTGAATATTGTAATACACCGCACTCACGGAATACAACCGAAAATCCATTGTGGCTTCCCAATATCTATCGAATAAATACTGATCTGAGAAAGCGATACATCGGTATATTCTCCCATGTCCAGCCGTGGCCGCTGTTCACCAGGGGTTTTGGGTCGAAACACTGATTGCCGTCAGCGACATTGTTGCGAATACTTCCTTCCGGCTCGTCAATGACTTCACATAAGCCGAGAGCTACTTTATACCTGAGCGCAACTACAAGAGGATCCATGACGTTATCTATGAACGATTTCAGACGACTGTCATCCCCAACAAGCCCGCGGAGGGGTGAACCCATGTCGACTGCGCCGTTCCACAAGACGAGAGTGACGAAGATGTGTTTGTCGTTAGCGATGACAAAGGAAGCGTGATAGATCATTTATCAAGGTGCCCGCGTTGTTCCGTCCGCGTTATAAAATAGTCAATTATTTACTCAAGGGAAAGACTGGTGTGCTTGGAGAGGTTGGAACGAAATGCCAATTGAGGAAGAAAACCCAAAAAAAACAACATTAATTGCCTCTATTAGGGATCCGACTGCACTCAAAAGTTTAATATGATAATATTTTACCATACCTTATCAATATATATGCGTATTATTATAATAACCGAGGTCTGAAACTGTGGTAAGCGAACAAAAACGTTTTATTCATCATCGATGCAAACACATGAGCTGATCTATAAGAGGAAGCTCTTCCGTGCTACATGCCTTTCGCGGACCAAACGAAACCGTGAGTAATAATGGTCTCTTCGTGTAAAGATTCTGGTCGTTCAAACGACTATTTTAGGGTCTTTTATAACTACAACGTAAAAATAGTAATGGAACTCGAGACATAAATACCGTAGGTCGTGTTGTTGATAAACTCGTCTGTTCATATTGAGCTTTGATTTCAAGGTGATACATTGCCAATGATAATTAGAGGTTGATTGATGTTGATGGCGGTGGTGAAGAAAAATTAATATATTGTCTGTGATTTGGGTGCAAAAGTTGGATTATCTCGCGGGATAATACAGTTGTGTTATGTTGAACAGTTGTATAGACCAAGCAAGACAGTTACTACTTTATAATTAATAAGCGACTACTGGCGGAGTTGTAATGTTGTGTCGGCATAGTTTCTCTAATATTGACATTTGTCTTTAGTTTATGGTCGGTCAGTGGTGTCTTTCTTTAGAATTTTATTTAGGGGGATACAATAAATCAAGTTTACGAAGCAATCAGATTGTAGTCTGTAGCTTTGATGACTTCTGTCAATAATTAGTTTATTGGCGGAATCAGGAAGAAAAGTCACAACATTATTTTGCAATGTTATTTTACCGAGACGTTATAAAGAAATAAAAGTAAGGAAAAAAATGTCATCGTTGAGGTTAGTTTCCACAAGTCCCCGGGGGCGAAGAGCAAAACCTGTAAAAGGTAACAGGGATGTGTCACTGCCATGCATGGAACATCAGTCAGTTACTGGTTACGCCATAACATCAATTCCACAATGGCAAAAATATAAGGCAAATGATTGAATCCCTAATATTTGCAAACAAACTTGTTGGCCTAAAACAGTTTACTACTGGCCGTGGACTGAGATAAATCAGATTATCGTTCATTTCCAAAGATGATCGATAATTCAGCTGATCTCCTACCCGCACGTGGAGCGACAAGTGCTCGTCATGAAAGCAGTGTAGAGTGGGTCAGCACAGAAGTCGTCTCTCCAGGAGGCACACGCGGCACTGTATCCCGCGGCATCTTCACATGCGCACGATGCTGACAACACAGTAACCAGGTAACAGCAACACTGTTTCACCATCGATTATCATTACATCGCAATTTGAGTAGAATTGATGACACCATGATCTTTAGAGCGTTTACTTTCGCAGTTGGCGCCGTAATAGTCGTCATTACATCGGCAGGCGCAGGTGCCCGGATTGAAGGTACCGTGGGCACTGCATGAGGTGTCACCAGCCGCGCACTCTACAAAGAAAACACGCGATTGTTCATGATCATTGTGTCTGGCTTATTACATAAGATTAATCAGCAAAATATTCGTGATGTGTTGAAATTCTACGGATCACAGATTTATCCTAAACCATCGGTTTGGAGGAGGGGCGTTTGGGAGTCGAGCGCATACGCTCAGTTAATCAGCTTCTTGTAATGTTTGCAGCACAGACGCTCAGTCAATCTATCATTTGACCATATTACAGATTATACCCCCTCGATTGACGCATACGCACCACATTCAGCATCGTCTTGGGGCAAGCAGGCAGCTGTCACAGGGGTAAAACAAAATAGAATATGATATGGCATAACAAAGAATATCACTTGTCTGTTATATATAGCTCTTTTGGTTATATACCGTTACACATCAGGTCATATGTGTACGGTGTACACACAGATACCCATTTGTTATGTTATCAAACCTACACGCAATTTAGAAGACCAACAAATATAACCTCTTTAATAAGGTACTTCTTTGATTTAGCTTCAACTGACCGCATAGTCCATCCTGGCATTTGGACCCGGTGTTTGGTAAGCTCTCATGACAAAGACTGCATTCTGCCCCCAGCCTGTAGGGACTCTGGCCCACTATATTACCTCTAGAATAAGCCACGTCAAAATAATATATGATCATCGTATTTTTGTTGTTAAATCGCGAATGGTGTAGCTAATTATTTTAGAGATTGCTTATTATAGTTTTTTAAGGACACACCAAATTCATACGCACGCAATTGCTGAAACGATCATGATAAACTTACACTGGGGCGTAGTTGCAGACAAAAAGGAGTGAGTCGCTCCAAGTATTATTGCCCACAGTCAGTGAGTCGCAGTATGTGACCGCGCATCCCACGTGCGTTGACTCCGCCCACACCACCTAGTTCGGTTACAGATGTACCTACTTATTAGTTATGTACATATATTTGTTGATAAATGAAATGTGTACAAAATCCAGACCATACAAAAATGTCCAGTCTGACCTTTTCGTTAAAATATTTTGTAATAATTTACCTGGGGTATTCATAATTCAAGGAAACCAACCGAGAGGACCTCTCAAGCCGCATTTAAACAATAATTATGTGTCATGACATTACCTGTGTATAATGGCCGCACATTTCATCGTCCGTGCAAATACCGCTCTCGAAATTATAATAGGGTTTCGGAATACCACTTCTTAATGGCACTTTTAACATTCAACATTGACTGTGTGCTGATGTACATGTTTTGTCCCATAGACGAGCCGTCACATCTGGTTGAGCAACATACACATTCACTCAGTTGATCTATTAGGAGAACTATTCCTTAAAATTTTACTCTGAAGGAAATACCAACTTTATATAAAGTTGATAATCAGGTATTCCTTATACATACGCTGTCTTTAATCCATGGTCAAATACGCATGTGTCGGCGAGTTCTTGCGCGCGTTCTGCGATGGCCTCATCCCATACCTGTACAAATTGTATGCTGAGTTGTTTACAATAGATGTAGCCATTGGGCCATTAATGTTATTTTTATGATGAATAGCAAGAATCATGGGTCAGCTTGGCAATAAACATAATTCCTACCATTTCTGTCATATCAGCAGCTTGCTCTTCTTTACGTCGATTCCGGTTGTGTTGTTCGACGCATTTTTGCTTTTCGTTCTCACTCAGTCTGCACGGCTCACCACAAGTCGACCGCTCTTTCACATAAACAAATTCCCTCTCTTCCATTTGCAACAATATATATGGTACATTATACGGTTATCCGTGCTTCGAAACATGAATAAATCATTGGAAATTCGAAAACAATATCACAGATAAATTTCCTACTTGGTATCCTCCTGAGAGCATTGACAACATACAATGACATTATTGTTTTTTGTGATATGACGTCATGTGATCAAGAAAATATTAAACAATTTAAATCGGTCCAGTTCAATAAGCTTCAGCATTATATTTATTTACATGGTTATTGCAGTTGTCCTGTGACTTTTTAATGGGTTGCAAGCGAGAAAAGATACATCGTAGCACAATTGAAATCAACTCACTGATGACTGTTCTCCCTCCCCAGTACAAACACGATCAGGTATAACGCGACGAACAGTCTCAACATCGTCTTGTTTGAAGTGCAATGAATATCAAACACCAACAGCCACGGTTTAAATAGCTCCCCGACAGGAATGGATTACATAATTCTGGTAGTAATCATGAACAAGTACTTGTTCAACAAATGACTGACCATTTGCAGTAATGGATTGACGTTTGTTGGGTGGGAAATAAAGTGCAATATCTGGACTAGCATTAATAACTTCCGGCTACTATAATGACCAAGTCAATGGAGTGCACTTTGAGCCACATTTTGTAGCTAGGAGTGCAGTGGTGTTCGATTATTCATTGTGAAGAATATAAAATTTCCCAATCACATTTTTGAATGACGTGGAGAAGGTATTGGCGATAAAGGCGGACAGGAAGTCGCTATATAACGCTATGAGCTTATAGCTATGCTAAGAGTGCTCCCTGCAACTGCCCATGGAGTGAGCATTTCCATGAGTGAACATCACCAAAAGCGCATGTGAATGTTGATCCAACGACTCCGGATTCGACATGTTGCGGCTTAATGTTGAAGAAATCGAGCTTTCTTGTTTGGAGAATTTTCCATTTCATTTTGAAACGCGGGCAGCAAGCAATTTTTCGCTAGATATAGAATCTATAGTCATTACATGGCAAGTCGCGGTCAACGTATACCGACTTCAGCCAGAAATTTATTTACATAAACCCCTTGGTAATAAGCTGCCTTAATCTAAATTTAAAATATCTGTATTTAGGTTGTCGGGGAGCAGGCGAATCGCCATGAGATAATATAACCCCCACAGGAGGCAATATCTCGTTAACCACTTGTAACATCAATATAAAACCTACATGGTTATTTAGAGAATCACTGGGGCTATAACATGTGGATGATTCACCAGCTAGAAACCATTTTAAGGACAAAATGGAAGGCGTCAAAAGTCCTTGTCTTGTATAGCATCACTTTATAGACCTATAGGGCACGAAGTGATGTCGTCATAATCCCGCCCGACCTCACGTTGCGCCCGCAAAAACAGCCCAACTGGCTCCAACAACAGGGGGTCTCTGCTGCATTGCTATACAAAATAAGTGTTAGTTATCGCATCATCCGCGTGACCATGCGATAACTAACACTTATTTTGTATAGCAATGCAGCAGATACTTATCGCGATGGCACCTACACGCGATAATCAAGCACCACGCTGTCTCCTAATAATGATAATTAGCGTGAACCTATGTTATATAAGAGCTCCGCCGTGTGTGCGTGATATTAAGAACCTCCGTTGTGTTACCATGCTAGAGAAGCGATGCTCTGTGGGGGACCATCTCAAGTGAAGTTGTTTCTCGGTGATATATCGACACGGTTGCAGTTATCGCATGGCAAACTGTGCGTTTGAGGTGATATGGGAAAAAGACCTAGCTTTTTTTCGAGCTCTGATTGGCTGAGAGTAGGGTGCCATGCGATAAGGACTTTTGAAGCCTCATTGTGTGTCAAAAAACGGTAATGAACGATAGGCATGGCCTGCCTTGAGTCTTATACTGCTGGTGATTGGAGTAGCGTAAGCTTGAAGTTACTACATGCTAGGTGACCGCTTCACTTACACTGGTCAGTCAGTGCATTTGTGGCACTTATGAGTGTCAAAGATATTGATGCCTGCATTATGTGCACGATCTTTAAGTTACGTTGTCAATGATGGTGTATATCGTGCGCTTCTTTGATACCTCAGCACTACATCTTCCCTCTCGTGCGTCGTCACTGGCGGTGAGGTCTCAGCCATGCTGCCACGACCAAACCCCGTCCCTCCCCCGCCCCCATGACCCTTCTCCGAGCACTGCGGTGACTCACAATCCGATCCCTACCTACCTTGGCCCAACCCTAATCTCTGCTGTGATCTGTTTTATACTCATCGTGAACCTACCCTTGTCCCCGTCACGACACCACCCTATTCCCATATGTGACCCAATCATTATCGTTGCCGTGAACCCCCACCCCTTATTTCTGCCATGACCCTTCCTTCATAGCTGCTTTGACCCCATTATTATCCCCGCAATGATCCTACCTGTATCACCGCCATGACACCACCTTCTTGATACTTGTCGAGACCTTAGTTAAACAGTTTCAACCAGGTTTATGGCTGTCTTATGCATGAAATTAAATAGCTTTGGCCTTGAAGGCAGTTTTGGGTTTGAAGGCAGCGACCTTGGAAACCGTAATTATAAGCAGCAGATTCCTGGTAAAAGGTTGTGTGTGGACTTATTTGCAACAGGCTAGCTGCAGCTGTATTGGAGGTGAGCATGAAAATATTGAATGCAACAACCGCAGAGACTAATGGCAAAAACACATTTCTGGTGGAAAGTTCAAGATGTGGAATAATTTGTTACCTGCTGGGTGATGACCTTGCAAACTAATATGCAAAGCAGCAGATTCCTATTGAAAAGTTGCATATGTGAACCTGACCAAACAGCTAGTAGCTATAGGTGCAGTCCTTGGTGGGAAATGTTGCCGCAGAGGCAGTTTTACCTTGAAGACAATGGCATTGTCTACTTTAATGCACCGCAGCAGATTCACCGTGAAAAGTTGCACATGTGGACCTATCTGTAACTGGCAAGGTGCAGCCATTTGAGAGGTGAAGATGGACACACAGACACTTTCTTAAATATATATTAGATTAAGTCATGGGATGTGATCTAGATGTAGGGTGATGTACCCAACACTATGTACTTCTTTTCAGTACATCTGGCTGTTTACCTATGACATAAATTGCAGAAGACTTGATTTCTACATGAGCTTATGCCAGTGAATGGAGCTGACTTATGTAAGGGAAGGCAGAAACAAACATAGCACACTATCTCAACAAGGAGTAAAGAGAATGATGTTTCTTTGATTATTTTCCATCATGTTTACATGAAATCAACAAATGGAATGTATATCATTGAACACAATCATGACATGACTGACACCATAAGCAATCCTAATATATAATACATGATTGATAATCCTAATGACCAAATTACACTTTGCATTATACAATCATATTGTAGCTGTCATCATGAACACTTCATTATTTCCATCTTTATACTCCATTTAGAATAAGATGCCATTCTCTCCCTATCTTCCTTCGTTGTTTCCGGCTGTATTGACTCATATCATCACTGATGGCACCCATATTCACTGTCAATAGCTTCATTAGGAGGTCACTTACAGATTCAAAATATATTACATGAGGCATTTGGTAGAAATCAGCAAATTTCATCCAGTATTGGAGACTGTCACTGTCAGTGATGTTATTGGGGTTGGGGGAAGTCTGATCATATGGCTGTGGGTAGGTGTCATCTCCCATGAGGGAACGAACAGAATTGTATGTCACAGCAGAGAGGAGGTCAAATTGGAGGTGCCACTTTATAAGGAGATGCAAAGAAGGAACTAGAAGCGGAATAGACATGGCATAATGTTGACACAATTCCATGGTAGACACATGTTGAGGGATGTGCAAGATAGCTGGGTGGGAAGAGAGATCATGGAATGTAGGTCCCATAGGGTAGGCCTCATCAACTGGCTTTAATTCAATAAATCTGTACGAATTGTTCTTCTTCATTTCTGACATGATGGCACTGAAGAAAGCATGGTGGAATGTTGGGTTGGTAAGAGGCTGGACTAGTATGGTGTTGTTGGATGGACGGTAATGTGTGTTAACGTATCTGCAAATAGAGGGCATCACTCGTGGACGAATTCCCGTGAAATACTCCACATACCTAGCATCAAACTCATTGTTAGCTGCTATAGTGTTTTCAGGACTGCTGGCAATTTTCTGAAGGTTTTGATTCCAGCTCAACCAGCGCCGAGTTGTGTATCTGCCCCGCTCATATCGATGAGTCACATACACAATGATGGGCTTTCCAAATTTCATGTACAATTCACAAATTGACACAGGATTTGTACACAGGAAGTGTGTCACAAGGTTCATCACAGCATCATGCTCATACTCTGCATAGAATTTCTCCGCCAGGTGGCCTCCTAAAGATATGCCATTTGTCCGAGTGACCACGCGAATGTCCTTGGCACATGTCCTGGTGATGTAGCACAGGTATGATAGACTGTGTGAGAGGAAATTGATGTCTGTCGAGGATAATATATCTTGAATATCTCTCATGGGGCCAATGTCAAAGTCAATACTCCATACAATCTGACTGGTAGATTTCTTTGGAGTGTTGACGTTTAGAGAAAGGCTCGTGGTGTTGAATTGTGATGGAATAACTTTCAAGATAGGTTTTTCCGTTTTACCTGTGCTGTCAGTCTCTTTAAATAACAGACCCATGTATCTATCTTTTGCAGTGCCAGTTGAATTGGTTTGTACATTAACACATTCTCTGACTTCAGTATGCTCAGCTAGTGTTTTGACATCATTGTCGCGAGCATTACCAAATGCATCAAACACCTGGCCCAGGTGTTCAGTACCTACACGTTCGACTGAAACAGCATGGGAGGCTGGCCAGCTTCGACACGACACACTGTCATGGCAAAACATGGAGCCCTGTACCCGTGGCCACAGTGCATTATTCAGGAAGGTCATATCCATGGCATAATCTGATCCATATCCCATCATCAAGTCCTGTAACTTGATATGGACGAGCTGCTGGAGCTTGGCGGGTCTGCCCCCCCACATTCCACCAAGAATAGAGTAGCCTGAATGGTTGGGGTGGTCCCGGACGCAGTGAAAAGCTTTCCCTGATTGGATCCATTCATTTACAAATACAGCATCCCTCTCACTAAGACGGCCATCTGCATCCCGCACAATGAAGTAGTCGATGTTTGTGTCATCCGCAATGAGAAAACGCCACATCATGGGGGGTATACGACTCTGTCAGCACAGTACAAATTTAGGTATGCAATCATAGCTTGTTTAAATAATTCTCATATCGAATTGAATTGATTATTCTATTCTGATGTAAAGAGACTGAATGAGCATTACCTGTTGGTAATCCACATACAAAAGTTCTGTACCAAGCAGCTCCAACTTGGTCAATATTCTCTCAGGTACTTTAGGATGTTTTGTGGTCCCAGAATAACCTGGTTTCTCTACATAGACCCTCAGCCTCCAGCCAGGGAAATAAACAGAAACTAGCTGGGCATTGCGCAGTGCACCAAATGTGTAGCGTGGGTCTGTACCCCACAGAGACATTGAAATGACCTTCTCCTCCTTTGTTGGTGGTTGGTTTAGTTGCCGTGAAGCTATGTACCTGCAAATAGATTATAACACAAGTATATTTTGTATGCAGCAGCTACAACATGATTTCATCTGGAAAATACAATCCTCAAGAAAAACATATTGAAAAATCATTACTATTCCATTACATGCAGTAAATAGTGGCAGCACATTATTTCTTTGGATCAGAAGGAAAGGCAATGTACAAGTATTTGTGTTCACAAATTAAATTGAAAGTCATGACAAGAAAGCTATACTTTTTCAGTGTGGCTTGGTCTTCTTTTATCTGGTACTTGACTACAGTGCTGATATCATACTGGACCTGGTACCGGGTACCAGCCTCCATGGTGTGTCTCAGTCTCACAGATGGTATTTTCTGTGTACGCACCTCACCATAAATGCTGCTAATCCAGTTGTCAGCCCACCAGTCCGTGAACAGGCGTGGATAGTAGTAACCAAATATGTCTATGTGAGTTTTGTGCACAAAGTCATAAGTAAGAATATCTGTGTTTCCACCGACATGCATAGGCCCCACCACACCGATAAGAGGTGGGTCAAAATTTTGCAAGCCTGTGATGAGTTCTTCTGTCCATGATGGTGTGAGAAACTCGGTATCATCATTGACTCGGTAAAAGTAATTCACATTATCAAGATAGGCTTCCATCATGGCATCATTTTGGGCCCATGAAGGATTGCGGTTGTGGTTGCACTGCACAAAATGAAGGGAGTACTGACTATGATATGAGCAAAGCTGCCGACTAAGTTCAATGAAACGTCTGTGGACAGCTCTAAGATACTCTTCACGGTTCAAGAAAGGGTCCTGCAAATCAAATGCAATGTAGAAATGATAGTGAAATCCTTCACTGGCTGTTTTGCAAAAAGAAGGTAATAGTGTTTTTAACAAAGGTAGTCGGTATGGGAGAGTTTCTAAGGTGAGAAACTCCTGGTCTCTAGTTGTAATGGCACAGCCAATAGCAATATCAGTAATGTTAGACTGAGATGAATCATGGTGGTGGCCAGTTCCCCGGCTGACCACAGCAGTGTCATCAGATCCTTCAAGCATCCCTCCCTCTATGTGTACATCAAACACATCATGTTCAAGCTGTAACTCAAGCTGTTGAGCCTTAGGTTTCTTTGATGAGACCAGCTTAGGTGAATAAACCAAGACAGTGATGGCAATGGATGTACACAAGAAGACGAATATGAATTCTATCTTCATCTTCCACAAAACTTTCACACGTTTGTTTTCCATTACTGTTATTGTCGTGGTATGAGCTTCAATTCAAGAAGACTTGGAAGTTGGAGTATATTGATCACAAATCAACACACCATACATCGTCAAAAGAAATCTGAAACATTTGATGACAATATAAGAAAGTACACGAATCGTGTTTAACAGCTTAAACAATACATTGACACTGCCTCGAAAAGAAACTTCACCTCTGACAGCGTTCGCGCAATTTGCTTCTCTCAATCTCTCCGCGCTGTGTTGTGCACATCAGAAGCTAACTCCGGTCGAACGGTAACAGGGTAATACTCAGACGTATGGTAGGGCTAATCAGAGCGGTTCTTCAGAGTTTACTCTGTTACTGTCCTGCTACCCGGGCCGTGTGTCGAGGACGAGGAGTCGTCCTTGTATCAAAGTTCACATCATGCACAGACGCCTAATTATAACGAAACCTATTAATAATGATGCAATATAAATTATGATGCAATTGAGAAAACGATTTTCTGGGCCAAAATGGTCACAGATAGGCCAGTTAATTTACCTGATGAATTCGCACCTGCAGTCTAAGATCACAGGTCAAGCCATATCGCTATTGACAGTGCGACAACAATTATACCAAAAACATGCTATAACCTGGCAGTTTGATAAACTTTAGTGTCTAAGAATTTTTTTGACATTTGACAAGTATTATATTCAAACTGAAGAATGTCGAGACAAAGTTCCCGAACGATTGACCCGAGAAAAGTCGTGGGTATCAATGAAAATGTTTATGCGGAAACAAGTTCCATAAATAGGTTTTCGAAGCTATACGATCTATTTGAAGAGCCTATTATCGCCCATGTCTAATCGCCCCTCCCCCAATATAGGCATACAGACAAATTGAATACGGTGGCCTCATTAGTCACTAGTGCCATATGGGTCTTCTTTCTACGGACTCGAATGTGACATACGTTACCCTCTAGCGTTAATGCAACTTTTAACAGTGACCTCTGACTGGTGACGTTTCTAGCGTGAACCATTACACTATGTAATCCTGCTCTTTGGGATCCACACTGAGTCTAATACCTTAATTTTCATAAAGAGGCATGGTCAGTCATGGAACCAAGTAGATTTCTAACCTCAGTTGGAGAACTAAATTATTAACTGCATTCATCCACCAGATCATGCTCTTCTTCTCTATCTCAGTTATGATTCATTATCAAGTCCTCCCATATGTTTTGTATGTATCACACTTTAATATCAGAGCCTAGTTTCACCACTTTGTCATATGGAGCTACATAAGATCCCAACAAAATTACTGTGGGAGCTGGTGTCTTGACATGATGGTGTATGTGGTGTGGACAGAATGGGGAGTTGTTCACCCTGACTTACGGCGCTCTCGTGGCTCAGCTGCTCAAGGACTATGAGAGTGATGAAGAAGTCAACAAACAGCTGGATAAGATGTATTATTTTGCCTCATGTTATCCAAAGACTCAATGACAGTCAATGTATAATATTTTAGGACAAAATATCTTGCTGATTTGCACACCATTTTCAATGTTAATTTGTTACTCTCTTATCCAGTCGTCCATGAGTTAATCAGGCCATTGCATGTGGTTCCTCCGACAGGGGTTATAACATTGGGGTTCGCCTCATAGAAGACTTCTTGGCTCGCTCTAATGTTGGCAAATGCCATGACTTCAGAGAGACAGCTGACATTATATCAAAGGTAATAACCCCAAAATAAATAAACAAGTATACAATATAATGTGTTTGATATAGCTTCTGTTATTAAGTCATTGTTATTCTATATTTAGGCTCACATTTTGTCTGTTTGTGTACAGACAGGGTTCAAGATGTTCCTGGGTTTAGTTCCAACCGTCACCAATTGGAGTGCTGCTGGGGATGAATTTTCCCTCCTTTTGGAGAACAACCCTCTGACAGAATTCGTTGAGTTACCAGAGGGACACTCACAATTGAATTATTCTAATGTGTTCTGTGGTGTCTTGAGAGGAGCTCTAGAGATGGTGAGAGACGTGACTTATCAAATATGTACACATATCTACTCATATAATAAGTTCTCACAAATACGGATATGAGTTGATATTCTTTCTACTGCTTTTGATAAATGGGGAAAATAGTCCTGTCTAAGATGTGACACACCTCTTTGTTTGAAGGTGCAATTGGAGGTGGCAGTATGGTTTGTTCAGGATACTCTCAAAGGAGATAACATTACAGAACTTCGTATTCGTTTCATCAAACGGTTAGAGGATGCAGTGCCTGCAGGAGAGGACTGATTGATCAAGAGTTTGTTTTGTGTGTACAGTACATGGTGTATGTGCAATTATGTCACCATGCCAAACACATTGGCAGTGGCTTTCTAGGAAATGATTATTTCAATGTAGTCCATGCAACCATTTGTCTGTATAGGTTAACAAAATTTTGGATAAATTAGGATAATAAGGCCAAATTATGTATTCTAGTTGCTGGTGAATTTGTTGCTTTATATTTTGTTGCTGTTTAACTCATTCCATTTCTTTGATATATGTATATATTGCACAATAAAGCTAGACATACAACAGCAATGGCACACCACTGATGTGGAATGATAGGCAAGCTTATAACAGAGGCTATATTTACAGGTAGTGGTGTTCTTGACCTTCAAAATACAGTATGCGAACTTGATGGAAATATTGTCGATCATGTTGTGTTCCATTAAAAACTATTTGGTCTACATTTAACTTTCTTAGACAAGGAAGCATCTTGCGCAAGAAATTTTACTAGATCAACCAAAGTAGGTCAGGAGTAAGTGGGTCAGTGAATACCATCTCGCCTACAAGACGTTCCAGTGTCAGCCAAGGCCAACGATGAATACGATACAAATAGAACATATCTTAATTTATTAATACATTAACTGATAAATACAGACATGAACAAAACTGAGTTTGATCTAAGTAATACATCTATTTTGATTTGGAACACCTTTCATTTTATCAACAAACATGGGATAATACTATACTAGTAATGCTCCACACCTATACGCCGAGTATATACATTACTATCATTGCTGCTGTGTTCTTCAATTTTAGGAATTCTGTCTCAATTGTTCATTCCTTGCCTTGTACAACAAAAGAGCATACTATTCCAATACTGTTTGAACACTCGGGGTACATAACTTGGCATAGCTGCATTCTTGAAGGTGCAAAAGGTCCTGGTGTAAATAATTATAATCCAGAAACTTCAAGAGTGACTATGCACTAAAAACTAATTGACTCTTCAGTAATGCTAATGACATTGAATGATCTATTCATTTATCAGGTGCATTATTGGATGTGTCTCCACTGCCTGTTGTGGGAATACTCTGTAGCACTGCATAGGGAGCCCCAAGGAACTGATCTGCTATTCTCCCGGCTTCTCTCAACCCACTGAGGAATGCTCCATGAACTGTGGCTGGGTAATTACGTATAGTATGCTCCCCAGCGAAGAAGAGTCGTGGTAGATTGGCAGGAGTAGGGGCCGATCCGGGGGGCGCTGGGTTGGCAGATACAGGGCTGGCCATCAAGTCGTAGTCGTTACCTGTAGAGCAAAGACCGCAATAAACACTGTGAATAGCAGTGGCGTATCTTTTATGTATCAAGTGGACAACTTCAACCAATGACAACAAAGTATCCTGGATTATATCC
Source organism: Urechis unicinctus (assembly GCA_034190875.2). Taxonomy (NCBI): domain Eukaryota; kingdom Metazoa; phylum Annelida; class Polychaeta; order Xenopneusta; family Urechidae; genus Urechis; species Urechis unicinctus. The sequence goes on along the minus strand of CM067345.1, from coordinate 29,446,552 downwards.
AATGAAACAAAACCAAGTGATAAACCTCAAGAATATATGCCTAGTTGTACAGATACAAGAAGAACGAGAACTATGCTCAGTGCATGCTGTTGCCCTTATGTATATAACATCTACCTGTAGATCCTGCAGACACATAGGAATAGGATCCACGCGCCCATGGATCAGCTCTCCATCGAGTGACCACTGCCTCTTTAGGCTGAAACACACAGCATATGGTGTGATCTTATAATATACTGCGATTAAAACAGGGTGACAATATTTATATTTAAGATATATGTGACACTGGTCCACAATGCTGTGCATTAGGTTAATGTCTGACATGCACCAATACATACAGCCGAGAGATATCATAAATGCTGTCTTGTCAATTATTCAACAAATTTGGGAACTGATACGATAATGGCCTTCCATTATGATTAATGAGACTAACTTGTGGTACGGCACTGCTGCCAAAGATGCCCTTCAGGACAGCAATAGAGCGACCAATGATGACATCATCACTGACGTTCTCCATAATAGCTGCAGCTTCTCCTGCCACCAGTGCTAGGAGAACTGGTGACTTGTAGAGGTTCCAGAAGAGGAAGAGTTCCCCACGGCTGGCCGTAGTGCTCCCAACGTGACCAAACAGGTTAGCATTAGGATCCCAGAAGACTCGGTCAAAACACAGCACCACCTAGTGGAGAGAAAGAAATGAATGAAAATGTGGATCAGTTTGTTCAACCCTTGGTGAGAGAATATATTGACAAATCATTGATGAATCCTGGTATCATATTACCAGAATACACTGACCTTGTTCAGATTGCCAAACCCCATGCGACCTAGAGCACCTGTTTTCCACTCAGGCAGGGGTGGGGTGAACTGGACAGCATTCTGTGGTGGTTGATTGGAGGTGCTCCCACTGACCACACCACTGACCCCCTGACCTCTCAGACTCTCTTTGAGTGCTCCCAGTGGAAGAGTAATGAGACAGGCGTCAGCTTTGTATGTGGCTGGAGTGCCGTTGGAGCGGGAGTGGTTGGTGATCACCTCAACACCTCATCACACAACCACAAACTATAGATAACTCGATAGCTTCACATTCCTAGTGCTAAAGCTGTCAGGTTTACGGTTTTGATTCACATAAATGAATACTCAAAATAGAAAATCACCATTGTCATACAAACTAATTTACGATCAAGAGAACTTCAAGACTAATATAGGAGTTGGTTGAATACCGGTGGAAGTATAATGGACATGCTTGACCGCTGTGTTGAGTTTGATGTCCACTCCTTCAGAGAGGGCCACAGGTACACAGGAATAGCCATTACGCACTGCTCAAACCAAAACACAATTCAAAGTCACCATTCCTACATACATATCCCATACCACCATACAAAGACCTAGGTTCTGTTCATCCTATTAGACCCGCACTGTGCGAGTGCAAAGAAAATTGGTGCACTTCTACTTGGGATCACTTTTTCCTCGTGTCGGACACTTCCACAGGAAATGAGCGGAAGTCATATGGTCATAGAACGTTGCCGCCCTATGCGCTGCTTAGGGAAACTAAGTAAGTTTAATGGGATTTGTCAGTTGTATGCGTAAAACACAACCAACACATGTATGGAAGCTAGCTTCATTGGTGGCTTTCTCACTGAGATGATGAATGTTTTCCTGTGGAGACGAAAATAAATAGCAGACAGCGTAGCATGTGACATATGACAGGCTGGCAAGCCAAGAGAGGCAAGGTTGGAAAGGGGTTGCACGTCAATAAATTACCGGGCATCTAATAGAATGAACAGGGTGTGTCCTGTGATTCTTTCAAATAGAGAAACTGCTTTATGACTATGGTTCATCACCTGTGAGATGACTGCCAGTGAACTCAAAATCATCGTCCTGGTCCCAGTGTTTCAGCGAGAGTGTTGACAAAGGAGTGGCATTTGCAAACTCTAGATTGGCAAAATGCCAGTCAAGAATCTGTCTATCTCTTGAAGACAAGTAGACATCACTGTTAAACCAAACGCTCAGCATCAGTCATCAGGTTACCAATGAATATAATTTTTTTTAAATAGTACATTCTATGCAAACAGCCCAACAAAGAGGAGCCACCAATTCATCTGCTTGGTACCTTGGGGGGTTGGATTCAAGATCATGAAGTTTCTCATCAAGTTCTTTGGACAGAGCAAGTAACTGGTCATATTCCTATACACAGTTTAACATGATGATGATGGTGATGACAAACACACAGTTGATAAATGTCAGCCCCCAGATCACGTTCAATGCAAATACGGACAACATTAAGGTCCACACACACACCTATATATATATATATATACAAATATATATATATATATATATATATATATATATATATATATATATATATATATACAAATATATATATATATATATATATATATATATATATATATATATATATATATATATATATATATATATATATATCCTACCTTAAGGCTAGTGAAGGGTCGACTTACTTTACAGGATGACGTGAGGTCACGCAGCTTGCTTTTGACGAGAAATTCTGACGTAATGTCACGTGGTGTTTTGACTTCACTGGCTTGTTTCCACTGCTTGTTTAACTCCACGATTTTATCCCTTTCATTCAACACCTGGGCAATATTCACAGGCAACATTGATCAACTAATGTACTATGCCTCTTTGGAGCATCTGACCATTGGGCAAGAGCATTATATTTGTATCTGGGTCCATATGCTATGACAAAGTGGCCTCACATAGCCAAAAGAAGCTACAAACTATTTGGAATTAACAACAACTGATATAACAGGGCTATCGAGACTGGCCTGTTGATTAAAGCAATGACATGGCACCTGCATTTGTGTCTTTTTGAGTTGTTCCTGTAGCTCTATGATGGCTTTCTGGTGCTCACACTGTTTCTCTTTGACATGTTTTTCTTGTAATCTTCAGCAACAATCACATCAAAACAAGAATCTCTTAAATGGTATGTCATACTGCATTTACAACAGCTGAAGACAGCATATGAATTAAGAAGTAGAAATACTATATTCTGATGTTATACAGAGTAAAATGAGTGAATACTTGATGACATGCTCCAGAGCCTGGCCCAATGTGACAGGCTTGCCATTGATGAAGTTACAGTCCATGTGATGAGACATGTAGGATGTGGCCTCCAGCAGTCGGTTAAATTCTCGCTCCACCATCTCATCTTTTTCCTTGGGCACCTGATGATCACCATCATAATGTACTTCTGGTCATTGTAGTCGGTAAATATGTAACGTTATGATATTTACTATTTGCTGACCATCTCTGTTATCATTTTCAGATGTAATACTAAATACATAAAACAAGAGGTCAGATAAAGCTACAGGCAGATTAGATTGAAGCCAGATATGTTAAGTGGATGTGTTGCCTTACTGTGTTTCCATTGCTCTCATAGAGAGGGCACTTCTGTTTGATCTTATGTAGGACCATGTTGACCTGCTTGCTGAGGATGGTCACAGGGTTCCCACCTGTCACATCAATTCATCAAAGTTTTAATCGAACTAGTAAATGTCAAATTTATTGCGACAATCTTGAAAAGGGTTGATGCGAGATCAAAAGATATTCTGCTCACCTAGTCCTGTAACCACCATAGCTCCCAGGTCTGCCACATAATTTCCTTTCCTGAATGTGGCAATGCGACCACCGACCCGGTCCTTACAACACATATTTATAAAGTCAATATTCAAAACAACATCCCTGAATTGTATTACTGCCAGGCTCAATTGTATAATTCTGAATATCACTAAGCATGCGTAGAGCTTAATAATTATTTTTTTAAATTGTGATTAAATGCAGTCCTCAATAAGACATATCTTACCCTGGCTTCCAGGACAGTTACATCCATGCCGAATGTTTGGAGTTGTCTAGCCGCTGCAAGACCAGAGATTCCCGCGCCAACCACAATCACCTTACCAACCTTCTTACCTGTACAAGGTAGGCAAATGAACCTGTAATACTCTGCTCAACAGCCCCATCTTATAGAGGCTTGGAAGAATATGTCTGGATACTTCCAGGACAAAATACAAGATGGGGCAAAAATCTATACTTACTTGGCACAGCCTCAAGCCTCTTGTACACACCAAAATTGATAAGGCCATGTCTTTCAAGGTAAGCATGAATTCTCATCACCAATGGACCATCACCTATAAACATGGTCATTAAATTATTATAACAACGGTTATAGTACAAAACAGTGTAATTTATAATTAAATTGTTGTTTTATCTGAATAGCATGGAAAATGCTATATGTTTTTGTGTTAATCATCACAAACATATTGACCAGCTTCACTGCAATCAACTAGGAATAAATACTAGACAAATTGGAGAAGAAATGGACTTACTGTTGTATGGAGCCTCTATTTGGGGCAATGCAGCTTTAAATGCAAGCTGTTGCAGGGGATTATCTAACCACAGCTGCAGCTGGAAGTACAAATCACAACAAACAGGTAAATGTCTACAAAACTCCCTCTACTTTTACATAAGTGAAGATCTGTTGAGACCCATGACATCCTTGTTGAACACTCCAGTATTATTACCAATCTGTTACGGATGTAGAGGAAGAGTTTCTGAGTTTGTGGGGAGTTTTGGGCAATATCTGGGAAGTAGGCTGCTTCTTGTGCAGTCATTTTATCATATGGCATTCTGCTCTGAAAAGCAGCTCCTTCTAAGCCTGCAAAACCAAATAGAAATACATTTAATGCAAACAGCATGAAATGAACATAAATTGCATCCATCGAAAAAGGCATTGAAAATACAGGTCCATTATATTGTATGTAGAACAACTTTCTGAAACCATGCACAATGAATGCATGTACAAACAAAGGGTATCAGGTAGAGCCAGCTCTAACCTCCCCGGGTACTGGATGGATCCTCTATGTCACTCTCCTCCTCAACAGGTGGCTCTGGTGTAGGTTGCGCAGCAATTGGGGGAGGAATATTGATCTTTGGTTTCTCCACTTTATTGGGATCAATGTTTTTTTTGTCTTCTGTTGAGGCATTATCATCTTCTGACAAATTCACCAATTGATCATCCATCTCCTTGTATTCAACCTGGAACACAAAAGAATGTATCTGGTACGAATCAAAATACAGAGAAATCTACCCAAGAAAACAGATGCATTATAGAATTGAGCCACTCACATTTTTTGCACGATTGATGTCAGATAACTTTTGCCAGCATTATGTAACCAAAACCAGAGGACCACAATAATGAAATGAGTTTTGGATCAATACTTTATCATGTAAATGAGAATGTTCCAAAATTTATCCCATAGTGAAATAATGCTTAAGGTGCATTTTATCAAAATTCCACCTGACCATTCCTTGTTTTCATATTGTTGTAAACACGATCAACAGCTGTTTTTAAGGCATTGATATCATTTAATAAGTTGGCCATTTGTTGATTCATCAAAAGCAACAAGTACACAGAAGTACATGTTTATTTATATGCCTATGTTGATTTTGTCACAAGAGATAGCATTCAAGAGTTAAACTAAATAAGGTTTATTGTATAACTAGAAGGATCGATTGACATAAATGTTTGTGTACGCATCGAACTACCACATAGACACCTGATAGACATCTGGCCATAGGCATAGGCATGTCTAGCCCGGTTAACAGACCTAACTGCAGACATAGAGGTCTACTGTAGGTCTAAGGCATGTCAAACCCTGTGTGGTGTTAGACATTAAGAATGCCTAAGACCTCTACATTTGTTAAGTCTAAACAAAGATATATGACGCTGATAAAACCAAGCACTAATAATTACGTTGCACAAAACATGCTAAAAAGACCATGAGTAAATACATGGTTCAAGAAGAGTGCACACACCCTAGGCCTCTTTCTGCGGCTCATTCGCCTACTCCCGTCCTGGCTGTCTGTATCGCCTTCGTCTGTAGGGGAACTCCGCTTGCTCTTCGACTCTTTCTCTTCTCCGCTTGATTCGTCGTCTTTTGCTTTGCCTCCTGGCATTTTGCACTGACACTAGGCAGCAAGCCGGGTGTATGTTTTTGATTCAAATGATAAAAGCCGCATGAAAAAACACAACAAAGCCGACGGGGTAAGTACCTGTTGCTTACAAATTGGAAATGCGCTATCCAATCAAAACCTTCGTAGCACATTGCATGGACGAGGGACCACTTCCGCTAAACATCAGAAGGGAGTACATGTGAGAGAGGTGTTCTGTCAAAAATGACAGATTACAAGGAGGAACAGAATGGGGAGATCGAGGCGTTGGAATCCATATACTCGGATGAGCTCGATGGTAATTGTTACTGCATACATTCGTATTTAGACAGATTAGTGAAGTAAGCATGGTGAAGTTAACAGGTTAAGGTGATCAGATTGAGCAAATCCCCGGGGCTAAAAGCTGGGGGTCGGTTAGGGCTTAGGCAAAGAAACTTCGCCTCTGACAGCGTCCGCGCTATTTACAACTTTCGATCTCTCACATCCGCGCTGTAGAGGCGAGGAGCCGCCTGCGAGATTTCTAAGGTTCCGTAGTCAAAATGACATGAACTCGCTAAAAACTTACAAAAGTCCTCTAGGCCATGAAATTTGTGACAAAATGAAAGATTATACCACAGAAAGACACTAGGACTGTTTCTTTTACTACAGTATCGTATTATTGTTCAGTTTCATTACGAAAGTGCGGCACGTCGAGAAACGTGTTCAAAACCTCAACATGGCCGACTCCCACAATGCAACATAATTTGGTGGAGCTCATGATTACTAACAGAAAGCCGAACCAATACAGGTCATAGTTATATTCAAACCTGCAGTATGAAACAGTATTATATCATCTCGACACGAGCCCAATTGAAATACGCGAGTTGCTTGCTGTCTCCTCCACTCGACCTGGCACCGCAGACACAACACTCTGCTACCTCTGTGATATCGGTCTCGTTTTCGATTCTCACGGTAGCCATGTTGGACAACAATTCTTAAAATTGTGTTTTTTAAACTGTCCCTTGTCTGCACTGCTAGAATAAGCATATTTGCTTATGTCCTTAAAGATTCTGCCATATCTTATAACTATAATTCCCTCTTATAGCTATACTCTTGTTATACTTATATATCTGCGCACTCCTTCGTACATAGGAATATTGTAGCTGCTTGTAGTTGCTTGTGTGGGGACACTAGCCAGAGAAAACACACAAGTCCAGGAGTTGAGTTCTTGTTGGTTTATTCGAGTTTGGCTTATTAGCTTTCTCTGGAATCTCGGGTCAGAATCTTGTTCAGATACTTCATCTCTTCGCTAGCTAGCTCTCCCTGAACTTCTGCGAAGCCAGCTATATTATTAGGGTCCTGGGCATTGGATAAAACCCGGGACCCCAACAACAGCTGACCTCCCATTTGTTCAGGTTTAGCCGGTCCCCCCTCACAGAGGTCAACCCCAACAGCTCACATGGGGCATGGGCTCGAAGGGTCATTGGCCAATGGGAAAAGGTACCAGCCAAGACTACTTATCAGGTTCACACCTCGTCTTAAGGGCGGAGGTTGACCCGGGCTAGTGAAACATGTCGTGCTGACAATGGAAAAGGGGGAGGGTTTCAAAAGTCAAAAGAGTTAGATTAATATCATAACACATACGGCCCCTCTCCCCTAAGGTAGCATCAGATCATCAAAACACCAGGGGCGAGTGCCTTGCCTAGGGGTCGGTAGGAAGTAGCTCTTTTGAACTAAGTGGAGCTTCCGCTCCCTCTTGGTTCTCAAGGATAACCGCGCCAAAGTAGAAAAACTCAATGATAAGACCTTACCTTCACGATGTCGACCTGATGTAATATGTGCAATTTAATAAGTAATTGTTATTATCTATGGTGAATGAGTTTTAGCAACCGCAATAACTTGTAAATATGCATTATCGCCTAAACTGTGGGAGGCGATTAACTTTTCCAACTAATTTCCAATATAGCAGTGAGATTGTGCAACATAAGTCAGATGGAAACGTACTTGTTATGATGCTGAATAAAGGAGAGAAAAAGGCAACTAGGTCGGAAAGTTATAAGGTATAAATCTAGTATAAATTGACTCGCCTGTGAAATGTATTATCAGGCAGATGATGACAATAACGGTATGATAAAAATTTAGCAAATTCCCCGCCGTCGTTTATGACAATGTCATACAAGATACTAGATGTTGGCAACAAAAGTTGAAAAGTTAGAAATTAATCGAATTTCTAGCATTAACCTGGAGATTGGTTAAAAAAAAACATAGCAATTTAATTTTGGTAAATACTCTCACCTTTGGTGGCTATACATTCTTCTCGGCACGTATTTTTAACGGTATAAGTGGTGATAAATTAAGCACGTTTGTCAATTTACTGATAAAAGTAGGTTCTCCTGTTAGACAAACAAGGTAGTTCTCGATCGACTGTCGGGCTAGTGGGAAGTCTCATGCCATGGAACAATCTGACAAGTGACTACATTCAACCATAGGGCTTATAACTACGTTAAGAAGGATCCCTAATTTGTGTGGTGAACATTTCGAGCACACCACTGGCATGTGATGCTACCATAAATTCAGTTAAAGCCCATGGGACTTGTTACTGTGAGTGTTCAAGTTATGGAGAAGTCTCATTACTATTAGTCGAGCCTCCATGTGGTTTTAAGACAAGCGTTATGATATATGGACATGAGGGAGTGAGTTTCATAGCTACAGGTTGGTAATCCCTTATTCGGAAATCCGAAATCTGGAAACCTCCATATTCCAGAATATTTTCTGAGGGCCGGCATCTGGGCAAGGTGCCAGGTTATCGTCATTATAATTCGAGGCTTCATATCATATTTCTAGTATAAAATATCAAAGGGTTCATTCAAGCACAAGCTCCCAATCTTTGCTCAAAAGAGCTATGCTGAAAAGTAGTTTTGTTGTGTGATAATTATGTTAATTGTATTAACCTTCAGAATTTAGTTTAAGAGTGGGGTTTGGGTGAAGTGGGGTTTGCAGTATTTTATTAGGAATAATCATTACAGCACCAATAGTAAAGCTGTCAATTTTATATTTTTAGACTTATTGGATTAAACTCACCAAAGACTCTTTACTCTAAATCACTGATTTTGTATATTAAAATGTGCTATCAACACGTCAGTTCTGGAAAATAAAATTTCTGCGAGTCGGTGCGTTTGACTTGTTGCCCTTATTGACGGACTACTCTGCACGGCAGAGGCAGTAGGTGCGTGCGTTCATCCACCTAGGCAGCCACAATTGCGAGAACTGGCTGGTATGTTCAGCTGATATTCAGTCCAAGCCCAAGCCACTGACATGAACTTAGAGTGAATGTCGCCATGACAAAATGAATGAGCTTTCAATTCACACACAATTTCATCATTTTGACTGTAGTATCTCACTCGCAGCTGTTAGAGAACCTTTACTTTTAGATTTTCCTCAATTTCGATCACTGAGTCAATGCTCACAATGTAATTGTGGAAGTTTGCAAGATGGTTAAGAAGCGTTCTGTTATCCCCAACCATTGGGCGACGTTATCATTTACAGCTGGTTGTAAACCCCCAAGCTTCAGCATTATATTGTGATGTGGATGTATGAATGTATTCCCTCTTTGAATGCTCCACCGTTTAGAAATGATGGTCAACTTTCTCAATTCTTGAATATGGAAAATATACAAAATTTTAATCGATGAGTTGTTTAGAAAGGTTGAAAACTGACAAGACAAAGCTTTATTCATTCATAGAATCAAATATATCAAGTCAACATGAACGAGGTCAAGGAATATTGAAATTCATTGAATGAGGAAATGATAAACACATTGCAATATGCTAAATATATAGTATACATACACTGGGTTACATTTAAACATGAGGTAAGATTATTTTACAGCTTATAGGCATTATTAGACTAATATAGGCTGCAGTAAAATTGCATAGGACTATCATAAATTTTGACCTTTCTCAATCAGCATCACCACTGAAAACTGCCATAAAGGAGATCTCTCTATAAGTATCTATATGACATTAAAATAATATATGATCCTTTCCGCTTCACCTATACTGCTGTCGATCAAAGCCAAATTTGTGCTTATCAATCAATGTGGACTACAATTGATCTTGTTTTAATGATTTAAACTCAGATTATTTCATAATACTGGTTATCTGAAAGTTAAATATACATAGGTTATCAATAAGGCATTATATGAATTTGAGATTAAATGTCCACTGTACATATCTTTATGATTGAAGATGATTCTGCTTTCAGTAATTGAGACGAGTCCTTTTCATATATTCACTGTGACAGTGACTTCACAATCATCTGATGAGGCCGTCCCAGTAGGTGAGATTTCATCGTTAGTCAGTTTCCAGGTATGAGTAACTAATGTAGTCCTTTTCTTGCTTCACCCATAACTTCTTACATCTTTCCTGGTTCTTCAGGAAGCTGCGTCATTCAATTCACATACACCCCCAAATACCCGGAAGAAGCTCCAGCTGTTGAAATTTCAGAGTTTGAAGGCATTGAGCAGAACCATGCTGATGATATTCTTGACCTAATCAAAGAAGAGGTATGTATCTCTCTTGTAGTTCTTTAAACACATCCATCTACATCAATCATATACCTACTCAATGCTAGCTTGCTGGACTTGGTACTGAAGTAGTGAAAAGGGTAGATTCTGTTTGTTTGATATCACACGCTGACTCTCACCCTACCCCAGCATTAACATGGGAGTGTTTAATGATGGTGTGTGCCAGGCAGCAGAAAATTTAGGGATGGTAATGGTGTTCACACTGGTATCAGCGGTGCAGGAGAAACTCAGTGATTTGGTCGAGCAGATTGAGCTGGAGAAGAAAAACGAAGTTGAGCGGCGACTAAAGGAGGTGGAGGCAGCTGAACAGGTGAGGTCACTTCACGGCCCTGCCAGGTGAGGTGAGGTCACTTCACGGCACTGCCAGGTGAGGTGAGGTCACTTCACGGCCCTGCCAGGTGAGGTGAGGTCACTTCACGGCCCTGCCAGGTGAGGTGAGGTCACTTCACGGCCCTGCCAGGTGAGGTGAGGTCACTTCACGGCCCTGCCAGGTGAGGCGAGGTCACTTCACGGCCCTGCCAGGTGAGGTGAGGTCACTTCACAGCACTGCCAGGTGGTTTGAGAGGTTGCTGAAGTGGGAAGTAAAACATGAATCTCTGATGCATTGTTAACTAGCTTGTCCATCAACACCTCTATATTCTTGCTTAGCTCAGTAATTGTTGATATATGCCATTGTTTCTGCAGATGGTAATTGAGTGTAGGCTCTCAGAACTTTTTTTTATTTGATATTCAGAAAAAGTTTGAAGGTGTGCGAGTGACAGTAGATAGCTTCTTGGCATGGAAGGCCAAATTTGATGCTGAGATGGCAGAAATAAAGAGACGTGCTGGCGAGAAGAAAGTGGATTGCAAGAAACTGACTGGTAACAACACTGATGTTCAGTTTGATTATTTGGTATTTCTAGGACTAAAATGACTGGTCTTCGACTGGTATTTGAATAATGCAACACTAGTGCTCCAACTTTAAGGATGAAACATTTACCAATACAGCAGAGCAACCAGTTTATTTCTGAATGTCAGTTGATGTTAGGCAAAGGGTGTCGAAGATGGCAAAACTCATTTGCTTTTTAGCTCTGCTGCTTAGCAAAGGTCTCCATATCTATCATATACCATTGCTCCAGCATCCGTCTGTCTATGTAAATTTTGATGGCACATTTTATCAGAAAGCAAGCTGGCTGCCCCACATCATACATGGACCTCTCTTATGTCAACATCCCTTTTAAAAACTATATATCAGCTCTGTTTCACCTTTGAACCCTGAGTAACTGATAATAGACCCATCAGAACTTGTTCAATGTTTACCCAACGGTGAATTGTTTCTTAGCAATCAGAACACCCTACAGCAATTTTCTAATCTGATACATATGAGTGGCATATTTTGTCAACAATGGCTTGTATAGTGTTATTGATACTCTTGCACATTTTAGCATGAAATTTAAAAGGTCACTGCCACAAATGATGAGCACATAAGGCACGAGTGAGCCCTCTCAGCATAGCTCCAAGCTAATAGGTATGAACATGGTAAACTTGCTGACAAAATGTTTTTTCCCTGGACATTATTGTCTGGGCCTGGTGATACTACTGAGGAGTAGGACTTTTCAAATAGAACAATCTGTTGATTATTAGGTTTTTTTTTATCATGCCATTTACATTAAAACCAATGGATGTATTAACAGTTGCTGTTGGGTTGTAGGGAAGGACTTATTTATGAGAGATGCCTCTCTGGACAACTCTGATGTCAAGTTTCTTGAAGAAGGTGAATATTGCCACAATCTGAAAATGGTTGATATCAAATGGATTTAAAACAAAATATGATGTTGGTTTCTGTAATTCAGAGCCTTGAATGTTTACAAACCATGACTAGTTATTTTGTATCCGTGAACTGTCACATTACACGCGTGTTGCAGTGGGAGACACAGTACAAGTGGACGAGTCCTTGTTTCAAGACATGGAGGATCTTGACATTGATGAGGACGAGTTCAGTTGATAAAGGAGACAACTACATATCAACCTGTTGCTGCATGTACATATAACTTTACCCCGGGATATCTCACGTGCTTCTCAACATACCCATGTCATAATTGTAAAAATAAATGATATTTAATTACTCGACCTAAAGTCCATCTTTTGGATGAGTTTTTGTTTTAAGTCTCTTCCATTTGTAGAATACAGTGGTTTTGATGGTAAATTATTTGACATGGAATCCTTTTCAGTTTAATTTCAAGTAACTTATCACAATACAGCAAAATTTTAAGTGAACTTATTGACACCATCTAACTATTGAAGGATGAAACTATTTGTACATTGAATATATGGCTTGATCGAGCAATAAGAACAAGTTATTATCACATCAGCTGATATATAATTAAATACAATAACATTCCGTTTATAACCATTGGCTGGCAGATTCATAATTATGCAGGACAACATCTAATTAATGAAGAACACAGTGTTATGGGAGTAATGGGATCACATCAGCTCAACCAGGCAGGGCAGAGCAAGGCGGGTGGGGGGCATAGGAGGATAGGGTTCACTTGGTCACCATTCACGTAACAGATATTTGAGCTGTGAGATATTATCACTTGCACGTTTTTGTGAAGAAGGTGAGAGATTCTTTTCCTTGAACAGCAGATCATGATTGTCCATGAATATTACATCCTGTGGGGGAATGGGAGGACAAAGGAAAAGTTAGAACTTTGATTACATGTAGAATGGTTGTTTAATACAGCACCCCTCATTTTTCATTGTAAATAAGATATGCTGATACAGTGAATGTTTCGAATCTGTAATCGATATAGAGACCTTATTCAACGCAGAGAGCTAACCTAAAAAAACTAACATACCCCTGTTTCTATTGGCCTTGTTGGATTAACCTTGGTGAAGGTTTTCCTGACTAAGTCCTCGAGAGAGTGGAGGAAGCCATGGATGACCTTGACCTTCTGTTGATCCTCACACTCCTGTTTCCTCTTCCTCACATCTGAGAGCTCCTCCCTTTGCCTGCAACACAGGCACCTCGTCAAACTGCTATTCCTAGCTGTTTTTTTGTTATAAGATGACATATCAACCAAAAATTTGACAACTGATCAGAGCAAGCAAACCTATTTGCTTGCCGCTGCAAGTCTAGAAGCTGCCGTCGTTTCTTACTCATCACAGCCTGACTCTATAATAAACACAAGTAGCCTTCATTTCTGGACACATTATTTTAAGACACATCTTTACAGAGTCTACAAATATGCATTTTTTGGGGACAAATTATTTAAAGATACATCTTTACACCATCTACAGTTATGCATTTTTCTGGTGAACGAACAACAAGTTTCTTTTAATTCTTCAATTAAGTGAAATGAAGTATACATCAAATACAATTCAACAATATATCATTATATATGAATATGTTAATTTCAGAGTATGGAAATTGCCAATTAATGACGAATCCTTAGTAAATCTTTCACTTGAAAGCCAGTAGTTAGGATGATAAGGAACACACCTTCTTATAGTTAGCCTGCAATATGTTGGTTTTGTGCCTCATTTCAATCTGAGTTAAAACCAAAAAAACAACAAACCAATTTTTAAACGCTTGGGTTTCACTTATACGAGACAGGAAAGAGTTTGTTCTGTATGGCATGCAAACAAGCTGCTATAGAAGAACATTGGAATGAACATGTCTGCTCTGTGCTGACCTGTCTTTCTAGGTCAGCCTGTAGCTCCCGACCAAACATATTGACAGCTTTGCGTAAAGGACCTTTCTCCAAAGAGTTTCTGCAGCAACCAAATTATACGTTTAATGAAGCAGGTTGAAATACCGTTCAGTGTATTCCCTGAACAACAAAGACAGCTTTTGCTTTCATGTGAACAAATTTCCCTATACAATTAAACCTGTCATTAACAGTTATTCAAGCAATTCAATTGTCTGTTCAAGAGAAATGGGAACCTGCCTACAGTAATAAGTGTATTCTAAGACCTTACTCATGTGTCTGCTGCAGGTGTTAAATAAGATGGGTTTCACTGTGGCTCCAAATATGAGGTACTTCCCATGGGCCTCTATTGCTCAGATAAATGAACACAACAACACCCTGAGCTTTACCTGTATTCCAGAGTGGTAGATTGTAATGTGTCCAGCACTATGTCCAGGTCTTGCAGGTCTCTTCGCTTACGACCCAGATTACCTTCCTCGCCCTGCCAGAGTACCAGTGAAATATCTGTAACAAACACAAACTGTGGGAGAGAGGCATTCACAAAATAAACTTGCCTGGTTGTATGATGCGGTACTCCACTTTCGTTATGGTGCCTGATGTGGCTACTGCCCGGGTCCATACCAAAAGAGTGTACGGTCAGAGTTGGTAGGAGGCATAGACAAGGGGGTTACTGACAATCAAGTCAGCTCAAAGTTAGTTAGCAACTCACTCATTTTCTGCTGATCACACTCAGGGCCTGGCCTGTGTTGCGCGGTGGGGTCACTTCTCTCCCTCTGTTACATCACATCATTTCAGCATTTATGCGTGAAAAACCACCATGTTGCTTTCCATATTACAGTGAGTGGGTAAGTTTGACATATATTTGACAAATTCTTGAATGATGGAACTTAATGCTATACAAACAGACTGGCTCTTGCCTCAATAACTCACCACCAAACAACAATCAGCAAGTGTACTCACTCTGACAGGATCCAACGGATGAGGCATCATTTTCACTCGTTTTACAGACCTGAACAATAACACTCCCTGAATTGTTCACCACATTGTTCATTTATCAAAGCATCACCTGTATTTTGAAACAGCTTTTGAACTCTTAAGGAAAGTCAGGTAGCAACCAACATTAACATTGCTGAAAATAAGATTGGCTGAGATTAAACCGTTTTTTGTTTTCATTATTCAATGGCCAATAATATTGATGAGGAGATTAGTTGTTCGACTACCTCCGTGAATGAGCCAAGTCATCCTTGCTAGTGTTGATCGTCTCCTCCAACACGCGCCTGCGACTCTTGGTGAGACGATTGGTGGGGTTCTTTTCTGCAGAGAGGGTAGGCTTTTTAGGTGTTTGTTTAAATGAATATGTCTTTAACGGAGTTGAATGGCCTTTACTGGATGTTATGGACAGGTTCTGCAATTTTGAGTCGGCTCCATTCGATGATTGACAACCAATAAATATGTCAATAGTAGGTTGTTTCTGGCTTGTTTTGTTCTTTGTAGGAGGTACCCTGTTGTGAGTACTTCTGTTGGTTGATACATCTTGGGTGTCAATAGATTTTTGCATCCCTGATACATCTAACATGGAATCATCTACAGAAAATACTCGTTTGGAACCATGATCATCTGAATGTTTGTGCACCGACATCTTTGATTTCTTTCGCTTATTCCATCGGGCTCTGATTTGTCTGTCTTCATCATCTACAGCACTGTCATCACTGTCAGAGGTGTTGCTAGGTAACAGGTCTTCCTCTGAATCACCAGGTATGTCAACCTTATCATCCCTATCTTGTTGGTGATGGGATTCTTGGGGGTCCATATCTATCCTGCAGGTAATCAAACAAAGGATGCCTCATTCTCTCACTTCTGCTCTACCATGATTTCTTTCAACCGCAGGCCTTGTAATAATTTAAGTTTTCATATGCAGTTAACAATCTATCATTAAAAACAGAATAAATAACTTGTATATCAAACCAGTTTTGAGCCTCAAACAAAATTACAAATGTCAGTAACTCACGTGCACTAGGGTTTTATAATTTGACATATTCATCCCATTCCATCCCCTGTGCAAACCCACCAAGTAATAACTTATGATACATTTGAACAGCCAGTCATAAACTGTAACAGTGTGTGGGATGTCTTGTGAGAGTGATCAAACAGACATAACAGTCAGAGTAGCATATTGGTTTGACTTTTACCCATGAGTACCTTGATTGACACACCTTGAAGTATTGACCCACCCACTCAAACACATTAACATGGACAAGGATGATCAAGAACAACACTAAAAAGTGAGTCGCTGTGCCCAATGTGTAGAACCAATCTGCCATTTAGAGTTACAAATTAACTGTTTTTGCACCTGCCTATCATACTCGACGCTAGCCCCGGAAAGGTCATCGATCTTATGGCTACCTTGCAAAAATCACTCTTTTTAGCCCCTGGACAGATAGGTTCTTCTCAAGTGGAGTGGTGATAGGCAAGATACCTCGCCCTTGTTGGTTGCCAATCTGATATCTCTGTCTTCAGCTCAGACATTAGCAACGATTCTCGGCCAGGATCTCTGGTACCATGTTGGTATGAGAGTACATGGCCGAGAAGCGAATGCTACACGGGCATGAAATAAAAAACGATGTAAAACAGCTTGGACTTGTCAGAGGCGTGGTGCCTGTGCCAGGTAGCAGCCCGCAGGTAAGGCAAGTTACCTCGCCCCCGATGGTTGACGATCGCATATAGACTACCTTTATGTTGTTTTCAAAAAATTGCTGGACGCAGGTCTACAAGACGTAATTGCAGGCTTAATCTACAGCGCCGTGGACGACGTCCTAATGACAAGGTATATATTTATATTACCGTCGTGCGTGGCTTATGCCATGGTAGACGAGCTGATATCCCATTGTTTGATCTATCTGTCTATAGCGCCGATATGAGAGGGCAAAATCGCGCGGATCCTGTCAGAGGCGAAGTTTCATTGCCCATAGTCTGAACTGTGTGATAGAAAGTAGACTAATAAATAGCTCCGGTCGAACGGTAATATAAATATATTGCCGATCTCGGTTATCCGGGAACCTCGCACCACCCAGAATTCCCGGCGACCCTGGCAACGCGCAGCGCAGTGAAAACAATCAATGTGTATTGGATTAATTTCACTCAGCGATATCAACATCGGATTAGTTTGCGGTTATTAACGTCGATAAAAACATGCCGAAAAGTTGCTGTGCATTCGGTTGTTCTAACCACAGCATGATGAAAGAAAGAATGTCGCTTTTTAAGTTTCCGAAAGACCCGGAGAGAAGGGAAAAGTGGATCATTGCTGTGAATCGACAGAACGAAGACGGTTCGTTTTGGCGACCAACTAAGAACTTGGTTTTTGTGGACATCATTTCATCACTGGTAGGTTCTACACTGTTGTAGGGTATTTCTGTTACACACTACTTTATTCTTAATCCAATTTGATGACATTTAAGTAAATACGGTTAATTCTGCTTGAACGACTTCATCATTCATGTCGCCATGTTTGTATGTGTTTTTACTGTATGTAATGTCGATGAGGACTTGCCATTCAACTGTGATTTAAATTTTGCTATTCTATATTCCCCTTGTATCGTTTGTACCATTTGTGGTTAGAAACATAATAAGTCATAATTCGTTCCTCTAGGGGTGGTTAACAAGGACCCACTTTAACCAGACTGGATACCCTCTATATTCACACACAGACAAGATGGCAACAAGCAACATGACCGCATGAATCGTTACAAGAACGCCAAGAAACGTTCTTTACAAGGAGTCATTAAGCATTCATCCAACAAAAGACAGGTGAATACTTTTAGATAAAAAATTTGCCTGCTTACTCAATAATTGTAATGAATCTTAATAATGATAATGAATCTTTGTACTTAATCTGCCTATTATAATAATGAATGTTTTTGCACACAATCACACATGTATAAACATTTCTACTTCTACAATGATGTATGTATATATTTTACCATGTGCTCTGTCTTTAGGTACTGAATGAGATTGTAGTGAATCATAATGATTCAGTCACCAGAAAAGATGGTATCTCTCTTCAAGACCAGCTCTTCCTCACTCTGGTTAACCTAAGACTTGATATGCATTGTCAGCATATTGCATATCAGTGTGGATTGGGACTGTCCACTTTGATCGAAATATTCACATTTAGAGAGTCATTGGGTGTGTAAAAAAACAGATATCAACTGCTGAAGGGGACCTACCTATCCAGTCGGTGAACTCTCTGAAGGCTGAAGCCAAAGATAATGAGCTCTCTAGTGTGGACAAGATGGTCACTGTGGCTTGTTGTTTGTTAAAGCTGGGGGTAACATTATTGTATGAGACAGTGATTTGATTGACTGAAATAGTTCAAATTACATATTATGTAGTGGTATTACCTGTACGCTTTTTCATCTTGCAGTTTTGTTTTGAATACACAATCGTAATAAAGCATTTATGAAATGTTCTGGTGGTTTCTTATTGTCGATGCCACACTTAAAGACTATCTATTGTGATATTTCACATTTCTCTTCATCCAGAATTTGCATTTGATTGCTGTTAGTCACATCACATTGTAAATTTCATAGTGGCACAAATTAATTTAAGAAGAGGATAGAATTTGAGAATAAATTTTATTCGCCCAACTCATCCACCATATAACAGTCAAAGACATCAACATAAGTCTATAAAAGGAACATCTTATATACTGAAAGGTTGGCTCAAGATGTATTTCTTGCAGACTTGCAATACCAGGCACCCTTTGATACTCTTTTGATGCCGATGCATGAAAATGAAACCACTTGTATTTACAGCATGGATTGTCACATCCAATCATATCTTCACCAGAAGTACATGCACCATCCTCTAATCTGCGTGTCAGAAGTTCTGAAAATACTGCTGACTGCCAAAACATACTGATCTTGTTACACAACTCCAAAAGAAAATCACTGTCTGATCACACACTCCCCAGGAGTCCAGTAGACAAAGTCCCCATATTCAGCTCCTGCAACGTACATTTGACACTGGATCTGGGTGTAGTATTGGTCAGTTTTTGTATATATCTCTTTCGTGCCACGTTGGGTAGTCCTTCCAAATACTGGTAAGCCATGATTGTTGAGCTTCAAACAAATCGGCCGGTTTGTAGCTTGTCAGCCATGGCTGATTTTATATCGCCGAGTTTACAGCTGTCACTCGTAAAATGTTCTAGCTCCGGTCATAACGGTAACATGAATTTATACTACTCAGACGTCTTGTAGGGCTAAAAATGTTCTTGTTCGCAGATCAAAGTATGCTCAAGATCGTTTCTGATTATTGAAATTGTCTTAGATCTTCGTTATCAGCTACTATTTACCGTGTCATTGACGAAAGAGCGCCACGCGCACGTTAAAAGCGTCGTGTCTTCCGCGCAACCAACAAGGTGTCAATACGCTGACAGCTGCTTGTATTCACCCCCGAATCGTTGCTCCGGGGTGACTTCCGGCGGAAGACAGTTAGCCGATATCGAGAATACCTCAGACGGCTTGTAGGGCTAACTAGTAAATAGCCGTGCATGACGTATATATTTATATTTACGTGGTGCGCGGCTAACTAGTAAACAGAGAAGACGTCGTCTATGCTGTCAGAGCCTCAGAAACTCTTTTTTCGCCTTGTCTACCCGCGGGTACCAGGCGAAGTTTATGGGCAATAGCTTTGGCTGGGCTAGTAACTTGATAGTTTGAAAGACGAAAACCGCACATTGAAACAAACTTCAATTTGGAGCATATCGCGATTAATGAAGCTCGAAATTACGATGTTTACCAGTATACAGTTAGTTTGAACTTTCCGCCTCGAATTTGGCATCGATTCACAGAGGGCGCGACTAAAGACATTGCGTTCAAATACAGATGACGATATTGGACGTTTTAGAAATTTTATTTACTATATCGATAGAGACTCGTTCACGATGTCTTCTTCTTTCGGCAATATATTCAAAAAATAATTTATTCATAAATTATAGGTACTGTATTTTTATTTAAGGAGAAATCAAAACCAGATGATATACAACTAGAAAAACTGTATTCGTGCATATGTTTTGCCAGTGAAGTACTCTCATTTGATGTATTCTTTTGATTTTCTCCATAATACTGTTTCACATTATAGAATGAATAAGCAAAATGTTAAATTTATTCACCAATAATATATCTAAAATTGCTTTTGACCATCCCTGAAGAGATGCCATAAATGACCTGTCAGTGATATGAATAAGCAATAAATGACAATACTTGTTTATTGAAAGTCCCATATATAGTCTCAATTAAAAATAAAGTTGACAAAGTTCATTCTTCTAAGCCAAACAGGAATATTATTGTGACATTAGCAGGTTCCTGTCTACAGAATAAGATCTGACAGGGTTGTGTGATATGTATAAGGAAAGCTGATATAAGCCACAACTGCCCAACAGAAGTACCTCTCATACAAACATGCAGCTGACAATCTTCCACACTTGGCATTCGGCTTAAATTACCACTTCTTGAAATGCTATCACAGATACCTATTCTAAAGGCACATGCCATGAACATAATGTCCGGAACACCACCTATCTACAAGCACACATACCTTCTTTAATATCTACCGGGGTTGGGAAAAAAAATCTACTGCTGAAAAACCAACTAAAATAACATATTCTGGTCAGATTGCCTTCAGTGCAGCACCATACATAGACTATTTTCTACAGGTGACCCGTTACTTCAGTGCCACACACAGCCAAACATCATCAATTAAACTCATCTGTAGATCAAACTCTACAGTTGCTGCCTTACCCACTACACTTCATCATAATGCTGACATACTGAACCAGTGGCAACAAAATATTGTCATAAAATGTCTGGGTAAAATGTATGGGCATGGGCAGTAAAATTTATCACCACCACCAGTACAAACATTATTGGTTCAATGCAGAAAGTGAAAAACCAAATTACACATCTGGGTGATAAAATGTAGTTTTGATTTCTAACTACTAAAAATCCCGTTATCAACGAAGGTAAGCTAATTCTTGCCTCATTATATGTCATGGTACCTTCAGAAATACTGATGAGGCAACTGAAGTAATGTTCACAGGGTCTTTTAACGTCACAAGATAATTCATTTATCTTCAATTGTACCAACAGTTAGGGTTGTATAACATCTTCCATGTAATCAAATGCAGAACTCTGGTCAATTGGAGACACAGTTCTATCAGTTGTCAAGTCATCCATCTGAAACATAAAATCACACACTTCTTTCTATGAGGTTGATTAATGGGAGACAGAAACACTAAAATTTGGATAGCCAAATATAATGAAGGCACGGCAGAAAACAGTTGAAGGTTGAGCCAAGTTCTCCACAAGTCATCTTTACAATAGTTTGGCAATGAGGGAGTTGTGTTTAAGAGTACACACCACACTAGGGTCACTCTTGAGCAGATCTTCAGCAACAGACAATTCCTCATCTATTTCCTCGTCAATTTCATCCTCTATACTCTTCACATTGTGATCCGAGCGAGCTGAGCGGGGGGTCGGTCCCAGAGGACTCACACTGATCGGGAACATCACCACATGCTCGTGTCAATTATAAGCAAATTCTCTCGCGTCTAAAATAACACTAGGTTGTTTTTTCTTTAATATCATTCTCAACTTAAATCACATAAAGCAATGGCAATAATTTTGTGCTAATCAATCACAAATAGTCATACAAATCAATTTATTCATGATAATGAAGAGGCAAAGCCACATGTGTACTTACTTAGAGCTTTCAAAGTCATCATCATAATCATCGTCAGGTACCTCTGAAATCAAGCAATAACTCATGTTAGCCCAGTCATGGTACCACCTTTACTGGCTGAAGATGAGACCATAACTGCAGAGTGAGAGGCCCACCCACCTAGACCCAAGTCTGCTAATCGCCGGTCCACATCACGTATATCTCTGTCTCCGCTGCCTTTTGTTCCATCTGCACGAGGCATGGTGAGCATACAGTATGCAAATGGTGGGAATCATATTCAATTTCATAGTCAGTACTGAAATTCACTGTATATTATGTACTTAAAAACTCAACAACAACAACAACACATGGGAAAATACACCAGGGAAGCAGTTTTCTTTGTCTGAGAGAGATATTATATTTTGTATTTCTCAATTTTAACGGTTTTAGAAGACTTGTGACCCCATTGCTTTATCAAAGGCCTTGTTTCATTGAAGGACATAATTAACCATTTGATGAAATTCTAGGAATAATTTCCCACCATATTCGCTCATTTTAAGCTTCATGAAGGCCTGGACTTTTTAGACAACTTGATTTGCGATAGATATTTGGTTTGGTTTTGGTCCATAATACAATGACTAACCTAATGAAGGTAACCCCCCTAATGATGACTGTCCACTGGCAGGGGGTCTTGAGAAATCCTTCTTGCTGCGGTCATGGCTGAACACAGGCAACTATATCATAGCAGCTTTTATAGAACAATGCATGGATATGCATTAGTGAAGCTCTCTTCTAACTACATCGAGTGTGATGTGTACACAACTACGTTGAGGCACATCTAGGCATATGCTATGTAGCCGCACACATTTGTTATTTACAAATAAATAAAAAAAAGTAGTTCAGTGTTTTGAAATTGCAGAAATCAGCTATAAATGAAAAGTTATTTGTTTTTTTCACAATGACCTCATGTCAGGTGCAAAAATCTAGTACTGAAATACAGATAATATAAAGTGCAAATTCAATGTCACAGTTTGAGATAATTTTAAGTCAACTCTACAAGAATCTATATAAGATATGTAAACCAACATGTCTTGTGCATTTAATTGATATGCCTATACCCTCTGTAAGACATAAAAACCACCCTGGGAAAAGCAAATTAGGTGTCATTATTGAACCTATCATAAAGACAAGAGCTGGATTACAGGTCCAGAATGACACGGTCTACGAACACAAAGAATTCAGTATGTACACATCAAGTTCAAAGTTGCCCCCCAAATATAATCAATATTCTTAACTTAATGTGGAAGGAAAAGAAGACCAATTATGTATTTACAGACAGACTGAGAGGAAGGGAATCCATATTGGATAAAATTTTAAAACACCATAATTAAGTTCCATTAATAAACCTTGATGAAAGATATGGACCCGCTTGATCTAAACTGATTAATATCAAGCAGTCACCCAATAAACATTTCCTTGATGCAAACTGGTTATTGTAGTGATTAAGTATAAAGAAGCTTGAAGACCACACAACCATAATTGATTTGAATGTAGCAGTCAGCTGCTACTCACTGAAACACCTTTCCTGGTCATCCATATGAAAGAAATTATCGAAAATATATGAATATTTTGAAGAGTTCACTCTTACAACATACATATACTGACATTAAATGAAACGAAGGCACAGCACTGAAACCAATGTTAACTGAACACAAAGAAGTCATATGGTAAATAAGTTTGCATTTAAAAGTTTCTGTACAACAGCATACAGTGCAACACACACACAACAGTAACAGAATGCATGTTGAACCAAATGAAGCACTTATGAGTTATGCATATGACCTTTGACCAGACTAGGTACGGTCAAGGTCACTGACCTGATGGGTGATTTTACAGGGATTTGTGAGGGGCGAGGAGAGCTGGAAGACAAGGAATGCCAACCATGGTTAGTTAAGTGACCCAACAAACACCACACATGCTACAGTGGCAACTGCTACAAGCAAATTCCTATTTTAGTCAACAAAACCATATAAAAACAAAATGTCCAGTCCCATCAAACTTTGTATGACTAGTCGGAATCATAGGGATATGGATTCACAACTAAGTTTCTCTCTTGGGTCTGGCATGTTATTTCTGGATATAGAGGGTGATCTTGAAGGAAGGTTGGGCAATCTCAGTAAACAATACAAGCTTGATTCAGATAAGCATATTAGGGAGATGGAAGCCATTTGTGATTGGCCCTATAAGAAGGTCTAAGTGTGATGCACAACCTGAACTCTACTCAGTACGAACCAGACACAAGCTGTGCAACATGAGACAACCATGATAACCATCTCTAAAGTCAGCTGCTCTAAACATTTTAGGGCTGAAGCTTCAGCCTTAGGAATAATCTCTATGTGATTCAATACTCGGTTTTAAGCATATGATTTCAGTAACCAAGGGTGATTATTGTTTGTGCAAAATAATATTTAAAAAGTCCAAACTGAAAATACCCACACACTATCTCAAACTGGCACGCATTCACACCTCAAGTGGAGCAAACAATAGCAAAAATATAAAGGTAGCAGTAATTTGACAATTGACATGATTATAAGTAGGCATTTTAAGATGTGACGATGGACACCATTAGCCCAATTGAATATAATTTCATTAAAACCATCCAACCTTCAGTAGACAAGCCAATGTGAAATTACTATTGTATAAGCTAAGGAATACCTACACTTTGGAGTGTTCCGATGACATTAGGTCATCAAAAAAGGAATCATTTTCTGGGTCAAAGGTCACTTCCTTAGGAGAGTTGGGCGTTTTTGGAGGCTGCTTGTCGTGGGGTTTATGAGAGTCAACATGTTTATTGTTTGGAGCGGTGCATTTCCCTGAAACACAATCATTACCTAAGTTAACACAACATGACCTTACACAAGTAACACTCGCAGAACAACATTGCTGATTCCCCTTTTAAGTCTGATGCTGAAGTTGGACCAACGGTAAATTTCCTCTTCAAGGAACAAACTAAATTTGGTTGACTTCAAACATTCAGACTTAAAATGGACAAGAATGATGGAGAGGTGAAGAGGCACAGTGTGTTTGTTAATAACAGATCATATGAGAACAAGTGTTGAAGCCAAAGCCTGAATGAAGAAGTGGCTTTTCCTCTGTCAGTGTGGTTGTCTGAAATCAGTGAGATCACACAAGTGGATGAAACTGTGAGACTGGTTATGCAGACAATAGAGTAGTTCTAAAACAGTATACCCAGGACATAGCCATGATCAAACGGGAAATGGCGGATTTTCAGTATCTGTAGACTAAAAACTTCTAAAAGATAAAAGCAGCATAGAACTGGTAGGAAATGGTGTGTTCAAATCACCTGCCACTTCTACTCACAAATCAACTGATTGAAAAAAGAAAAGAAAATAAGCATTGACCTTCTTAAGAGGTGCAGGTATCTTAGAACTGTTATTGTTCTGAAGTAACCGTGGTGACTGTAATGTGATGTCAGATACATCAGCTGAGATTGAGCTCTTACATAACACAAAGAGCCGTTTGTACATCTCCAGGAACTCATCGAAATCAATAGCTGAAACAAACAGACAACACAATGCAATACCAAATACAACAGACACATCAGGATTCAGTATTTGTTACCAACCATTAAACACAGAAACACAGATTCATAAACATCAAATTTCCCTCCACCAATTATGAAAAAGATCAAATAGTCTTCACTCTGGTGTTCATTCTATCATTTACATTCTCACGAGGCCATCACCCAGTCTGTTAAAAAATACAACTTGGTGATTTTGTAAATGCTTGGTTCCTCCTTTCTGTCAATGATGTCCAAATTAACTACACCCACTGACATTAGGGAGGTGGCACATACAAGAGAATTGTTAAAAAGTCACAACAAGTAGCAAGTAGTGCTCCAGAGATCAACCCCAGTTAGTGCTTTTGTCGATAGTTATCATTGATGAAGATACACCAGCAATTATTGTTTTGGCTAAATAACAAAATCACTGTCATTCGGACAAGAGTAGCACTTACCATTGCTGAAGTCTCTGTCTGAGGCTCTGAATTCTTCATTCACGTAACGATCAAGCATGTTCCTGAAATAAGCAACACTACTGTCATCCAATATAAACCGTTTCAATGAAATCCACTCTTTTGCATGTTCATTGACTCACTGGTGAAAGTTGGGGAACATGTCACTGAAAAGGTCGCGCAGTTCATCTTTTTCAATAGTTCCATTTCCGTCCTAAAAACAACTAAAAGATTGAGTTTCACCCATGCAAGGTCAAATATTTTGTTACAGAATTGTGACCAAGATTACTCATCACCTTGTCATACTTGTTGAACTTCCTCATAGCTTCCTGGGTATGTTTCACTCCCAACTCCTACAGATGAAAACAACAAGGTTCATTTCAGAACATGCCCCAAAGCCCCAATGTTCTCTTCTGTGACAGCCATTATTATTCCTAACCAAACTGCTTTGTTGATTCACATACTATGCATGTTAGGTATGTGAAATACCTAAGTTTGCTATCAAAGCTGTCAGCCATCTTGATGAGGACGGGATAAATATTCCTTCTTTATTTCGGTAACAGTTATAGCAGACCACTTTACTTTGAATACATAAACATACACTCAAACATCTCACAATACATTGTGCCTGCAGAAATATCTTCTTGGTTAAAGGCAGATAAGAATAAGAAAATAGACAATCATAAATTCACCTGGATTGAACAGCATCATGACAGACTCTTACCTGTCATTGTTGATTGCATGTAGAATGGACCCATCACATCACTATGATCAGGTTGTCTGGGAGCACCATTACTCATAGCAGTCTTAGCTATAAACTATTAGCTAGAGAAAATATTAACAAACACACTGTGCTAGGAGAAAACTGTCCTCTGGCAGTCAAAAAAGGTTAATAGGATTATCAGTTTGTGTGGTGTGATACTATTTTGGTAAGTATAAAACCTTTCTGTAGCCAGATTTTAAAATGACCAACTTCCTTAATTGCATCAAACCACACAAGAAAAATTGAAAAGATCATGGGATTATTCATATAACTAATACAACAACATATTAGTATTTTTATATAGAAAAGAAATATTTCCAAAATGCATGATTAAGGAAGTGGGCAAGTAGAACCGGAGTGAAGAGATAAACACACTAACAGATGCCAGTGAGTTGATAACACCAGTTAAATATAGTGTGCTCAAAGACAGTTACAACAAGTCTTACTCACCTCAGTGCTGTTGGACTGTCTCAGGTTGCTGTTCTTGGGTTGTTTCTTGAGGACTTCAGCAATAAGGGGTCCTTGAAATTTTTCAGAGTCCACTATGTCAAACTCGCGAGCCACATGATTGCGCCCCTGGTATTGCTGACAACCGTATAACAGTAAAAGATGAGAGCAGCTAGTTCATCCACGAAATTTTATTTATTCAACACTCATAGTCATACCCCTTTCACATTGACTGTTAGCTATATCATTGCTTCTGTACACAGAATCCTATATTTAAAATGCAGTGGAGGATCAAGATAATTTACACATCACACTTCAGAAAAAAAATAAAATGAAATGACACTTACATAAGTACTTTCAGGATCAAAGACGCTTTTTGTGTAATCAAGTTTGAAGAATTCAAGGAATTCTCTAACAAGCCCCGTAATCTGCCTTCCTGGTTAACAAAACATGTTTATCTTACAACTTGACTGTTTCCATCAACTCCAACACCGACAACCTTTTAAACTGTACATCAACATTAAAAAAAAAGAGAAACACTGACCTTCTTTGGTGGACATGAATTTCACTAAATCATGGTTGATATAGGATTTTTTGTTCTGAAACAATATTTCCTTCAATGATATAATTATGGAAATGCTTCATTTGAGATGTGGTGAGTTTTACTCAAATAACTTATCATTTATTGGCAACAGCCCACACAGATTTCCAAAAGTAACCCCCAAAAATGTTTAATTTTCTTGTGTGGGGATAATTAAACTGCAGTTATCATGAACACACTAAATCAACCAAGATAATTATCAATAGACTGCCATATTCAGTGGCTCATAAGTGACAACGTCACAGCTATTCCATAATACCCATTTAAAACAATCAAACTACACTGAAAGTCGTTTACATCACATGTCATCCCTGCCACTAACACCACACCAATCTTTCCAGTGATATTCAGTAAACCCACCTGTAGACTTTCTTGCTCATCTAATGCCAAAAATACATTTGATCTTAGTTGTGCCTGTGAACCGAAGACAATTTTGTAAAACATATCATATCATAGGTTACAAAACGATGTCAGCAATATACCAATTACCATTTTATCAGGTGTTCATAGATGTTACAAGAAGCTTGGTGTGAGAAGGCAAGGGTCCAGGAAGCAATATTAGGTTGTTAATGGCGCACAAGAAAACATAAGCAATGAGATGCTAGGGCAGGGTTCACTCTTAACAGTTGCCTGAGGCTACAAAAAAATTGCCACGATGAGTTCAATTTACAAGATTGGTTGCCCAGCAGGCATTTGTATATTAAACTGATTTCCCTCTTTCTTTAGTTGATATTGTCAATGGTTATAGTATATAATCATCTTGCTAAAAAGTTCACACCTTGCCTTACCAAAAGGGAGGCGACTGTGGTGAGACCATCACATTTGTAACTTATAAGACTGTGTTGCTTCAGCAACTCCTCAACACACAGTGCCCAAAGGCAAATGAAAATAGTTTGTTTTTTCAAGTCTTAATTTATAAACAAGTATCTGTTGTTCTACTACAAGCTTGTCGTGACATGGTCCATCAGCACACAAGAGGATTTTCCATGTCTAATCAGCAAAATTTGAACAACCTGAATAAAAGCATTGAGGTTTGTAGATGATTGTGTGATTTTTTTCAGGAATCAAGATGGTCAAGCCTACCTTGTTCTTAAACATCTTGGGTCAATGTTATATTCAAAAGTATATATTTCTTATATCCTTTATCACATTCCACCAAACATAATTAGCTGTGGGTAGGTGTGCGTGTGTGTAAGGGCAGCCACCATTGTGGCAGCCAATTTCTGAAGACGATGGTCTTTTTTTAACAATGTCCTAAACGATAGCGCGTTGATTTGGATTTTATTTCTGGCTAACCCTTTGTTCAGAGCGATGGTTTAAGAAGTGCTGAGGCTACCAACTCCTCAACCAGTAGACCCTGGAACATGTTGACCATGCCATAAAGTCTCCTACTTAACTGAAACTACCTAGACAGTCTTGAAACTGGTTCCCCACGTGACTACCCCAGCCCTACAGCAGCTAAGTACACCAGAATCACTTTGATCACCAACTATGTACATAAATTGCATGGACCACCTATCAGCCGTATAAAGCAACATGGCTGGCATCACAGTCTGGACAATTGTGCCAGCCGTGACAGCTGCCTCACTGCCTCTTGATTCAGCTCCTCCAAAGAGAGGACCAACATGTATCCCTACTGACTCATCTCATTTCAGAAGAATCAGCAAGGCTACCAAAGGTATAAGTTTCATATGAACGTAGGAAACATAAAATATTGACCAGTGTATGTTTAATTAGCCAAAATAGATTGTAATCTCTTGCCTTAACTCCTTTGAGATTTATCATATATGATGCAGTTTGACAAAAAAGCTAATAGCTACGCCAAAAGCGTTGACTCTGACTAGCTATGCAGTGATCATGAATACAACAAAAGCATCCAATGTCTAGGAGTTAGACAGCCTGATGGCCCTGGGCCAGTAACCAAGCTGTTCGGGCCAGTGGATTTCCTTATAAGTGCACCCAAACAAAAATTGGCAGCAGGAAGCAGCAGCAACAAGCCGCAGCCTGGCGTCTGTGCCCACCCTTATGAATAATTAATACATTTGCAAGGTACAGCTAATCATTGGTCAGTGTGCAACAATGAACACTAGATTATGCCATTCAAGCATTTTAGCGCTATTGGCTTTTAGTATTATCCAGCCAGTCACTCGTAATTGCACTTAGAAGATTAAACATTGGTAATACAAATTTACTACATCCACTCAAGCCTTGCAATGCGGATTAACTGTGAGCGTCATCACTCCGATCACGTAACAAATTCATCAGCATTTGTTGCATTTATCAATGCTTATTCAGGCCAGTTGATATTATATTTGGGCGAGTGATTCAGACTGCTTACAGAATAATGGCCCAACCTGGCTGGTGATATTTTTGTAATTTGTCGAGCCCAGATTTGTTGCGGCAACCAAGCCCCCTAAAATTAATCACAGAATTCAATGTGGCTTTAAGCGATGTTATTACAAAGCACCTTGCTACTAAGAGGTGGCGTGACCACATATTTTATTTGGCGGAGGCACGAGTGAACCCTCTTGGTGTAGCTAGTAGCTCAAAATTGGTTGAACGACAATGCCACAAACTCCATACAATGGATATTAGTTCCGCCGCTATAGCTTATGGACTGGAGTGATCTCAATGTAGCCGCACACAACGGTACTAATAGCAATATATGTCAATGAGACCTCGTGCACGGCTAATCGCAATGAAGACCTGTTAACAGGTTATCTTGTAACTGTAATCCTTCAGATAACTTGGGCGTTTGAAGACTATAATGCCTGTGATGTGTATTAGTTTTGCATTCTCATTGCTTAACGGATCTGCATGACAGTCAGCAATACTGAATCTATTTTAACATGATTTAAATTGAGGCGAACTTTCGAGGGAAGGGGACTTTCTATCTTCATGTTTGAACATGCAGTGCCGCCTGATACCATTATCTGGTTATTTTAATAATATTCTCCCATCTGATACGGCTATAATTTTCAAACAATGATATATATACAACAATTATGAATTTATACCCTAATATTTGACAATACGCCGTTTGTCAAGTGTTTGGGCAACTAAATCTCTCAGTTCTGTATCTTCGTCTGCTGACATTTTTGCTTTTCCCAAACAAATAATTTTCGACATGGGATAATTTATCTGCACGTTTAGTTTTCCATCTGAAATTTATCCAGGGGTTCATACTTATTGTTTAAAAATAGCAAATCTCAAATGCTAGTTATTCGTTAAATGCATTATCAACGAACATATGATATATATATATTTACCAGACATTGATGAATTGTTCAGTAATATTGTAAAACAAAAAATAATCAAGGCCCAATTGATTACAAAACTCAAAGACTATTAGTGGTAGCTTACGATATATTGAATTTAAAAAAACCAATGGAAGAGAGTATTTATAAATATTCTAACATAGATGACTTCTCTCTGGCACATGCGAATACGTGAAAGTATGAAAAGCACTTCTATCGACAGAGAGAAGCATATTATTAAGAAATACAGTAGATTTAATGAATCCTCTTTTTCTATCAGGTTTAGTCATTACGACAGTAATGAAAAACCAGAATTATTGTCGGTCATCACTTGATAAATTTTCATTTGATAAAAGGCCATAATGCCAATGACTACCTCTCGATATATACCATTGACATTGTTTGGGGCTACCAGTATCGATGCAATTTTAATCAATGTTATCATATGAAATGATGTTGCTTCACAAGGGTTTGTACTGGACGGGTTGGTCCGACCGATTGCTACGTTTATACAAAAACTGTTCTCTGTGCATGTATAAGATAGCTCAATATTTCGACTTGCGATCTTTATTAAACGAACCCTTTTGTGTTAGTTAATAAGACGACTTATCGCGTAAGACTGTAAACGTACAGCCAAAAGTTTTTCGACTGATTGAATTTTTTTAAAAGATAAATTTAATCCACATCTTTGAAAAATATTTGATTTCTATATCGTTTATAGCATTTCGTTATTCATGGATATATTTAGTCGCTTTTGTCATGGAAATTTAAGAAATATTGATATATATTAAGTTTGTCCAATCAAATAGACCGTTTCAAATTGTGGCCCAATCACACTCACTGATTCAAAGGGGTTCTTTTGTGGTAAAATTTAAACGAACGTCATCTGTCACGTGTGGAAGATCTGTCCGGGAAAAGTGAAAGATTCAAGAGAACTAATTTTGAAAACTACAAAGGTATTTCACAAGGCCATATATCATGTGCTTCTTAATATAAAGTTCATCTTATGTTGCGAATCATCCCTGTTTTATAGAACGGTGTTAACTGTTGGTGGTGTCATAAAATAACTTGGCGATCTGGATCGCAAGGTTATAATAATTGACGGCAAATTTGATCCAATCTTGCGGAACTTACTTGATGGCCAAAGAAGCCCAATAGACCAACGTCAGGTTCTATTAATCACCTTGTCGGTCCAACAGTAAAACCAAAATTTTGTTGTCGATGCATACAGAACTCGCCACTTTTTTCCACGAAATATGCATTTTCTGACGAGTTTCAGGCGATCAGTGTCGAAAGTTATTGTTTAGTTCGGTTAATGATAATGTTTCATATTCCTATTGTCTGCGGAAAAGTATATTTTTGATAACTTTCCAAGTTTACCGCGGATATTCCCTTCCGAAATACAAGCCTGGAGAACGGTATCCCAGAGTGCCCCTGCAACTTTCAGTGTAAACTTCCGATGCCTCTGAATTTGTCAGTGAAAAGTCGGGCCCAGATATTACCGCTTGGTGTGTTTTAGGCCAAAATACTAATTCACAGTATACTGCAGTTGCTGAAATTCAAATCTGTTCCGATAAATGTTTGGTGAGAGGATTTTATTAGATAAAACTAGATAAAACACGGGAACTCTGGATCATTCCGTTGAACTACGCAGGCTAGATACCGTTGGACGCCAGAACTAAGAGGGAGTGCATGCAGCACCACCCGTACTTAGTTCGAAAGAGCTAGGCCAAAGCAATGTTCTAAAAATACATTTAACAATTTTGGTAGATTTTGATTATGCAAAATCTAAAGAACATAGATACAACGAAAAGTTAAAAAAAACCAGCACAATTATATTTGCTTATATACAACTAAAAAGAATAATCCGCAGATCTGTCAACCGTACAAACATGATATGTTGACAGCAATCATCACACATACCGAGTCTGATCACAGAAAATGTCCTACTAAGAAACCGGCTGTACAAATTGCCGATCACCAGCCTTAATTATACGGCAGCCTTACAAACTGCCCATAACTGTCTCGTTTTTATGGCTGCCATACCAATATCTTCTGCCTTTTGTTGATTCTAATTCCATTAGTTAGCCATACCAGAATAAAGGTTGAAATGACTCAAAACTGTCAGATCACCGTTGAACGTCATGTTGTCATGTTTTGTATTAAAGAGACTGTTCAGCCGCATATAAGGCAATCAGGGATCATCTCGTTATTACATTACTACGATTAACGCAGACGTAAGTAATACATCTTCTAATTTGTGCCGCAAAGTTTACATGATTGAAATTATGTTGATAAGTTTTTAACATTATTTGACTGGAAATATTCATGATCTACTGTGGAAATCTGTTTTATTCAGTTATGTCATTCCATCGATAACGGTGCCTCCCTAAAACCATGAACCACAAGGATGTAAGCTGTAAATCATACCGTGCTCTGAATTTACCTCACTATCGATGTGTATTCCGCTTTAGTTACATAATGTAGATTTCATAAAATCTTCACTCATTCAAGATGTGGGCATCATTGTGCACACAGACCGTCAAGCAGGAAGGGTAATGTCCAACAACATAAATGGTGACAGCCGAAGTAAGGATCTTTTTTCTGAGACCACAGCGCCGTGTAGCAACTGAAAGTCTGAAAACTTAAAAGTTTTGGTTTCCAAGGTGCGGTTGCCAAGCAGCTTGCTAGGCAACCTCGTTCCATATATGGGGCTGAACAGTCTCTTTAAACGGATGTTTGAAGGTATAAATTCTTTATTGTCACTAGGACCATCATGTTTCATAGATATGACCAACAGGGCATGAAACTAAGAAAAATTGCCACCGGCCATCTGGGCTGGTAGTTCCCAAAATCCACCGGCCCAGAAAAAATTCAACCAGCCAAAAGAAATCTGCAACAACTTGATGTGTGTTAACAAATACTTTATTGTTTTACCCATGACACGCAGATTATAATTCCAACAAACACGTGCCAAAATCAATCACTTGACATACACAGCATGACAAAAATATTAACACTTGGGGAAGAACATATTATACACAACAAAAACACCATACTCAACAACAAACCAACGTAAACTAAGTCCTTATAAGTCCTACTCTCGTCCATCCTCCTCACTTTTACATTGAATGTTGCCTTGGCAAACAGGATCTTTATCAAACTCTAACAACATTGGACCTGCCCTAAATGAAGCAAATGATCCAATTTATTAAATATATATATATATATATATATACACACACACACATTTATTTATATTCATATATTTACACTCGAGTCAAAATTACACCAAGCAATCATGCTTGTCAATTTGTCCTACTTTTCTTGGTATCTTGTGAGGATTGCTTGCGTGGCTTCAAGTGCAGTGTGCATTGGACGCTGACGATTTGACTTGGTCGACTCGTACACAGAGCTTGTTGATTAATCATGACCAGACTTATATCCATGTAAGTTCACCGAGACCAAAACGCGATGCCCGACGAGTGAGCAACATTTCGCGCATGTCATTACGTTGACAGCACGCTCAACATCGTGACGCGCTGACCAGTTGAAAGCGCGAGCTCCTGTAACAGCTTCTCAAAAGCCGACACTAATCTTAGAGTATTACCTCCGTTCACCTACTTACATTATTACCTGATACAACAACATTTAGGTGGCATATCCCGGCTCACTGCGACACATGCAAATATAAAAAAGTACTCGACTACAATTCCAGCACAAAAAATCACGAACGGAAAATATTGCTACATAAATGTTGGCTAAGTTGGGATGAAACAAACAGTTATATTATATATAAAAGACCAGAAAACGAATGGGGATACATCATTAAACATAACTTTCACACTGCAGCGTTAGTTAGGCAAGCTATGTGAAAACGTGGTCAGCTAAGTGAGCGACAGTATTTTAGCGCCCAATTAACAATACAGCCTGTCGTTCCAACTGGTGATGGCACTGTGTTTGTGCCAAGTTAGTGAATGCCCTTAGGGGGTGCTACCAAAGCTTCACATTCGTCATTATCATCCATCACAGTAGCCATACAACCTTGCTGTTGAATTTGATATAAAACGCTAGTATTTTGTTTCTATTTCGTAATCGTTAATTGCCTTCCAACCTGCAAGAAGTTTTCATGATTATGAACAAGTTAGTCTGAAGCCAACAATTGGTGCATGTTATGTTCACTTCATCAGAATCATAGATATAATTATTGATAGACTTACTATGTCATTATTGCAGAACCATGGCTTCCAGAGAGAACAGACTTAAAGCTTACAAAAACAAAGGCAAAGACACCGACGTAAGTAATCTTTTTCTTGAATGTCTAATAGATGATGTGTCAAAAGTCATCAGCCAGAAAATAAAACTAAAAAAATTGCCTCTTATATTGTAGGATCTTCGACGCAGACGGCAAGAAACTAGCGTTGAGCTAAGGAAGGCCCGTAAAGATGACCAGCTCTCTAAGAGGCGTAACATGGCTGATGTGGAGGAGAGTACAAGCCCTCTGCGGGAGCAAAACAAACAGGTATAAGGTTACCCAAAATGCCTTGTGATAAACATTCACTTCACATTGAGCTAGTTACTGTTAATATGTACAATTATGTGATGTCACTGAGTGTTAACAAACTTAACCTATCAACTCAGTGCTTGTAACCCTTGTTCACCAGCCTGTTCAATCAATGACCATGGGTGAGATCATCGCAGCTATCCAGGGTGCTGATGGCTCTTTGTGGTTCCAAGCCACCCAATGTGCACGACGTCTGCTGTCCCGTGAGCGTAACCCTCCCATAGATGATGTTATACAGGCAGGCATCATCCCTCGACTTGTAGAGTTCCTCAGCCACACCGACAGGTCAGTCTTCATTATTCCTTCCATAGTAGCTCTGAATTCTCCAATGTACAGTTGTTGTTCTATAACTTATTCCGTTTATGAATTGGAAAGATCGTAAAGATCGTTTTCATTCCAAATGACAGGTACCTTTGAAAGCTAATGATACATCCTTGTGCACTGATACAGAGTTGACCTGCAGTTTGAAGCTGCCTGGGCCTTAACTAACATTGCCTCTGGCACATCTCAGCAGACGAGGACTGTGGTGGGTCAAGGCGCTGTACCGGCCTTCATCCAGCTCCTGCGCTCCGAGTCCGCCTCGGTTGCAGAACAGGCTGTCTGGGCCTTGGAAACATTGCTGGTGGGTGCTTCTTATATTGAGTGCAGTTGCTTTCTTGAATTTTACAGTTGATATCTTTAAATGTGCAACATGTGAACTGATATATTTTCCAAGCCATGCATAAGTTAATAGCAGTGTATATGGTATAATAACTATTGTCTACACATGGCTGTTTCATCATGTGATGGTCTGATTATCCAAATAGTCTGCAGTGATTGGGAAGATGCTTACAAGTCTGACAGCTTTCAAGACTATGAGTCGTCAAAAGCCCGTTAAGAGTGTTGGACCTGTATTCCCCTTGTGTGTTTGTAGGTGATGGACCGGACCTTAGGGACCAGGTCATAAAACTGGGATGCCTTGATCCACTTCTGGCTCTAATCAACCCACAAACACAGGTAACATTCACTATCCAAACACCAGCACAGGTAACATTCACTCATCAACCCACAAACACAGGTAACATTCACTATCCACACACCAACACAGGCAACATTCACTCATC
Organism: Urechis unicinctus; assembly: GCA_034190875.2. Taxonomy (NCBI): domain Eukaryota; kingdom Metazoa; phylum Annelida; class Polychaeta; order Xenopneusta; family Urechidae; genus Urechis; species Urechis unicinctus. Next base: position 29,409,825 of record CM067345.1, on the reverse strand, counting down.
AGCACCCCAACACAGGCAACATTCACTCATTAACACACAAACAAAGGTAACATCTACTCATTAACACACAAACACAGGTAACATCCACAAACAATCATAGGTTACATCCACAAATCAACACAACATACAAACATGAAACATCCACTCATCAACCCACAAGTAACAGTTGCTCATCAGCTCATAACTTACATTCACCAACCCTTCTCATGCTCAGTTGACCATTCAGAGGCAATTCACTCCTGTAAAATTCCTTGTCAGCTATTGATGCACGGCCATGGTACCTGTGTATTTGTCAGCCGGCCTTCCTTCGTAACGTCACCTGGACTCTGTCTAACTTGTGCCGCAACAAGAATCCCCCTCCCCCTTTTGAGGCGGTGCGTCTATGTCTGCCGGCTCTGGCTCAGCTCATTAGACACCAAGATAAAGAGGTGCTATCGGACGCCTGCTGGGCTCTCTCCTACCTCACAGACGGCACTAACGACAAAATACAGGCTGTCATCGATGCAGGTCGGTCACTTTTAGATCATTGTAGCATGTCTGTCCTTGAGACCGTCCTCTGTGTACTGGGATGTTACAATACAGAGAGCACTTATTTATATAAACATCCTGACTTGCCTTAATAGCAGGTGTTCCTTATTGTAAACACAGGTGTTGTTCCACGGATTATTGAGCTTCTTGGCCACAAAGAAGTGTCTGTTGTGACCCCTGCCCTGAGAACTATGGGTAATGTTGTGACAGGGGATGACAATCAGACTCAGGTGGGTTCCAGCTTTTACCTGACCGCTAGCTACAGTCGTGTATGATTGGTGGTTCACTTGTTTGTCCATCATCTGCATGTTTGTGACATTGCTGTTTGGTGTCACCAGATGGCACTGGATAGCGGACTCTTGGCAGCGTTTCCACGACTGCTGACATTCAACAAAGCCAGTGTTCAGAAGGAGGCAGCATGGACCATCTCCAATGTAACCGCTGGCAACACAGATCAGATACAGGCGGTTCTCAGCCATGGCCTCGTCCCCCTTCTCATCCAAGTGCTCATCAAGGTCAGTCAGTCACACAGGTCGTTTTTGCAGACACTGGTGTGTGTAGGTATAGTGTGTATCCAGATAATCAGAATGCTTGTGTTTGCATGTGTAGGGTGATTTCAAGGCTCAGAAGGAGGCTGTATGGGCAGTGACCAACCTGACCTCTGGTGGTACAGTGGATCAGATCGGAGTGGCGGTGGAGAGTGGCGCAGTCAAGCCACTCTGTGATCTCCTCATCACAAAAGACGCCAAGATCATCGTTGTGATCCTTGATGCACTCACTAACATTCTTCATGTAAGTCACGCGTAGACCTCACTATGAGAAAAGGTTATAACATTAACCTACTCTGTCATCACATCGGTCACTTAAGCAGCATTATATGTGATGTGGATGCAGGCTGCCGACAAGTACCAGCGTCTGGAGCAGGCTTGTCTATATGTAGAGGAGGTCGGCGGACTCGATAAGATAGAGGCTCTACAAAACCACGAAAATGAGCAGGTCTACCACTCTGCTGTCAAGTTCATCGACAAATTCTTCTCTGCTGAAGTGAGTAATATGCTGCTTGGTCGGGTGTTCACTTCATCACATATCATCCAATTCTTTGGTAAAGTGGTAAATATCGAGAGTGAGTTGTATATGTGTGATGTGTATGTAGGGTGAGGAGGATGAGAATATTGCCCCTGAGAGCACGGAGACAGGAGACCAGCTGGCGTTTGGTACAGCAGCCCAGGCGGCACCAGAGGGAGGATTCACATTCTAAACGCCACTCCCCATCACCTCTCTTCATGCTGACCGATCCAGCCTCGCCCTTACTGCCATGCACACGCCACCATCTCCCATCTGTAGAAGCTACTGGCTTCTCATGGTGTGCATGCTGCATCAGTGGCATGCATGTATTCTGTGATTACAACAGTGCTCTTTCATATCCCTCATATAATTGCCTCAATGCAACGCGAAAAACTGACAGATACAAGGTCACCTAATTATGTTAAAAATGTATATTGGAGTTTATGTTATCTTTATTTCAGTGCTGTTATTTACCTGATTGATGAACTAGTGTCCTATTTATTTGGACACCTCACTGTGCTTCAGTATTCAGTGCTTAGTACAAATTGTCTACATTATCTATATTGGGATGTCATTTTGACTTGCTTGGTGTACATGTGACTGGAGCATGGAATGTGTGTATGGTTTTTGCAAGCCCTTTGTTTATCAACCTGTATAATTTACATTTATATAATCAAAGAGAACCAGGTCAAAGTTCACTGTTGGATTCCTTCATGTAAGTCAATAAAAATACATATCCAACATTTACAAAGTAAGCTTCATTCGACCATGTACAGGTTTCTGCTGGTTGGGTGGAGATGGATGTCACCAGGTAGTCTGACTTAATTTATTTGAGGTTTGCATTGTCCTTTGATACGTCTACTAGTATAGTTCGTATTTTTTCAACCAATTAAATTGGAAAAACTGACATACACGATGTTGGTAAGCCTTGTGTCAGAATGTCCACGTGCGCGCAGGCAGAGGGACCAGGCCGGTGGGACGGTACAACAGGGAAGCCAATTTTCCACGGATTACGTGGCCGCCAGGGTCCATTGGGATCCATTAATCCGCAGGGGGCCTTTGCGGCCCCATGGCCCTAAGCAAATTTCCTCTTTTTTTACAAAATCCTGTTGGCATCCCTGTACAATTGTCATGATTAGAAATTAAATGCATCAGATGAGGATTTGAAGAGAATACGTGCATCTGGTCATAATGATGACCCATCATAATGTCCTACTGATCCTTACAATGCACCTGCGGTTATGATCGCAAATGTGAATAAATTTTACATATATCAAGTATTACCCGTACAATCGCATTTTCCCATTGACCGTTTTAACTTTTTCAAAGCATAAAGACGCCTCTGTAACGGATACAAATAAAAAAGCAGTAAAATATGTGGTGTGCTTAGGTGACAATAAACGTGCATGGATTGTGGGTTTGATCGGATAAACCACAGTATACTACGCAAGAAAGCGAAGGAAAAAGCAGTAAGTTCTTACGTTGCTGCCGAGTGTATTTTATACCACAAAAAATTCCTGTTAGACTAATGAAATATAATGGGTATGCTACAATTGGTTTCGTCACATAATCAACGTGCACACGAAGTCCATAGCAAGTACTTTGCAGAAACAGGGGTATATACCCCATATCACAGATCACGGGTGGCCCTACAAGCAATCAAAAACCGCCAGGCTTAGGCCCGCATGTATAAAGGAAACTGTGGATAGAATGCGGGCAGCAATTGATGCACCAGCAGCGTCTACTCCACCAGTGCCTGCACAAGGAAAAAGTCATTGCCTACACTAAGAAAGAAAAAGCCAGTGCCTGCGCCAAGAAAGAAAAAGGCAACGGCTCGTTATCAAACATTTCCTCAAGAGTTGGGTTCTCAGAGGAACGCTCAATTAGCAAGGACACTGACTTTTTTGAAAGGTGTGCATAGACAAATACGTACAAAGCTAGGCTCTGAGATTAACCAGATTGAGGGCATCAAGTTCCAGCTAGCTCTTAGGGTAAAGCTCATGAAGGAAACCGGTGAAGGCGTTACTGAGCATGACGAACCCGTCGTCCTGCACGCACAAGAAGCGCTACTCAACCCTGACGAGATTGACAAAGGCATGAAAAAGACCAACGCGGTCGTCCAAGAAAGTTTGGAAGCGAGGACTAACAGATGGTCACACTGGGAATTTGAAGAAATTAAAACTCTATGGGTCGATATCTCTCACTACCAGCCTCTCAAGGGAGCCCATACATTGAGCGGCCTTTAAAACTTAAAAACAAGAAGGCAATAATCAACAGGGAACAGGGATGACAAAGTACGACCAGAACGACGGTCTAGATTTATCCCTTTATCCCAGATTGGCAAGGTCGAGAACAACAACAACCTCGCCCCAAATATATTCGGTTGGGATAATGGCGCGATATCAGCAAACAACCAGCCGACATTCCTCGCATTAACCTCATGTTGTCGTGAAGGCTGGCAAGTTCCACTACACATGGATCAAAGACCTGAACCGCATGCTATACAACCAAAGTAAATACCAGCATCGCAAGTACTTAGGCTACTCCAGAGAAGAACTGCTTCAGTCTCACAATCTACAATGTAAAGGAATAGGTTAAACAAAAGTCCGGGTTGAGATGACTCGAGAGAGGAAAAATAAGCTTTGTTTTTAAAAACTGGCACAAGCAGCTTCTGGCCTCCTACATTATCTACGCCGACTTTGAGGCACTCACAATCAAACTTGCAGGCCCTGCACGAGACCCAACAAAGAACAACACCCAGAAGACGAAGCACCATGAGGCCTGCGGCTATGGGTGTGTAGTGGTGAGGTGCGATGGCCATACACACAATCCTGTAATTTATGGAGGACCGGACGCTGCCTGTAGTAGGAAGAGCGCAAGATCAAAGCAGTTCTATCCAGGCCTACTCATTGTGTGACCCCGCAAGATAGACGAACCAACCGGACTGCAACTGATTGTCTGCAGCAAGCCACTGGTAGGCATAGATGGTCGACGTGACTCAGTTCGCGACCACTGTCACATAACAAGAAAGTATAGGGGACCAGCCTACAATGCATGCAACCTAAAGTTGCGGTTGAATCCCGAAAAAAAAACTAAACCACTTGTCTTCAACACGGTGTGGATCACGTTCGAAAGTCACAACCTGTGCGACTACCATAAGTACCTGCGTACAGATGTACTGCTCCTGGCAGACGTATTTGAGATCTTCCGCAAAACCTGTCTGCGACAGCATGGCCTACTGTTATAACGGTACAGTATTTTCAAAATTTCTATATCAAAGCCCTTATTCCACACGTAAATTATTCAGACTTATGACCCCTTTTGATGGTACAAATTCTTTACAAACTCTATCCCTTTTATCTATCTGATAGTAACAACAACATTTTTAATCCCTTTGATCTAAAGCAATCCCCACCATTAATTCGAATTGACACTAATACCGGGTGTCTACTATCTAATTACAATGGACATGGTTGTCTTATAACTATATTTCCTCCTATATAGCTATACTCTTGTTATACTTATATTTCTTGGTTATTCGTATTTCTGCGCGCTCCTTCGTATATAGGAATATTGTAGCTGTTTGTAGTTGCTTGAGTGGGGACACTAGCCAGAGAAAACACACGAGTCCAGGAGTTGAGTTGTTGTTGATTTATTCGAGTTTGGCTTATTAGCTTTCTCTGAAATCTCGGGTCAGAATCTTGTTCAGATACTTCGTCTCTTCGCTAGGTATATCTCTCTGAATTTCGGCGAGGCCAGCTATTTTATCGGGGTTCCGGCATTGGATTACGCTCGGAACCACACCCACAGCTGGCCTCCCATTGGTCCAGGTATAGCCGGTCCCCCTTCACAAAGGTATGGGAAAAGGTACCAGCCGGGTCTACTTATCAGGGTCACACCCCCGTCTTAAGGGCAGAGGTTGTCCCGGGCTAGTGAAACATGTCGTGCTGACAATGAAAAAGAGGGGGAGGGTTTCAAAAGTCAAAAGAGCCAGATAAATATCATAACATCCTCCCCAACCATAGTTAAGTTGAACTTCCACTGTTCAATCAATTTTGATTTACCTTTACATTTCGAAAATAGACTAAGTTAAAGGAAATTTGGAATATGAGTTAAAGGGTAAAGGGACAGCACGACATTAGCCCAATATTATTTGATTTTTGAATTTAGAATGATTCCAGAGTAGCTTGGACATGCGCCAATACCAATTTACATTGGCACATGTCCATAACAAAGATATTTAACATAGATGGATTATTGATGATGAGATTATAATAATTTTACAAAAAGTGTTTCTCTAAATTTGTAAGCTATATATATATATATATGAATTGTGTAATAGTTATACAATATGGTTATTAATGGTGACATACTGAAATTTAACTTTTAACATTTATCACATTCCACAGTATTACTCCGCACTAAAACCCAGTGGGAAAAAAAGCGATGAGCCTATACTAGACAATGGTGGAATGGTGAAAATAAAATATTTAGCTAATTGAAATTAGGAAGAATTTAACTAATGTTACAGAAATTATTCTTTACAATAACACTGGTCCAATGCCAGGAAAATGATTAAAGTTGATGAGTGTGGCTGTTTCGTGGAGATGAGATCTCTGAAGGGCTGCGTATTGGGTTCGCCAGGTGTCGCTTGAGGTGAGGGGAGATATGCGTTATGACGCTTGGTTGAGCCGTTGGAATTCTTCTGTATCCATGGTCAGGAAGACGTATGCTTTGGCTTGCAAGGCGTTGGCACGTCGGGTGAAGGCGCTATCTCTTGTATGGCGTAAATATACCTGGGAACAAATGAACTTACAGCAGCGATCAGTGTGCCTTGATAATATGTAAAGTGAATTATACAAAAACGAGAAGCATGAGTGCTCAGTGTGGTTAATGTGCGTGAGCAACTAGTGTGTAATATCATGACATCAATGTGTTCAGTGGAGATACATTTAAAAAATTATTTTATTGTTATTTTGCGTAGGGAGCTAATTAGTGGCTCTAGATGGGGAGTGTTGTTTGTCGAGCGTGATGGCGAATCTAAGCGACGTGGGGGTGGGCGAGATTTTGGTGTTGATAACTCCGAATTTACGTACGAAGGCGGTTGTGTGGGTTGTGGTACTAGACCTGTATTAGTGAAAATTACTCGTCGATGGTCGATATTTGTGCATTTTAGGCATTAATTACGTGGTTTACTAGAGTTAATTTACCTTTTAAATGTCGTCTATCGCGGCCATATTAAAGAGTCCTCTGGACAGTTTCCCTACGGATCCCAGTAGTGCCCTCCTGAGTCTGGCTCGGTCGTTGGTGGGAAGGGGGTGTCCAGAATAGCATTTATGGTGTGCTTTTCGGAGTGGTAGATGTTGAGAATAATTTGCACCTGAAATAATGTATGGACACATATCGCACACGATTACTGTATAACATGTAAGTACGGAAGAACAGCGGTGTGACACTTTAATTGTATTTGTTGTACGTGCCAGAGGAAATAAATATAAATATCTCACATATGCTTTGAGAATTAAATGATACAAAATACTTCTCCGTTAATTGTTTTGATGAATATGCACGTCTTCTCTTAAGCTGCAGATTCCTTCATGAAATGATACCCCGCATATACTTGAATGATATAAGATTGCATTATGGGTAATGTGTATCATGAAGGTTCACTAATTTTACGCGTGTCCACATGATATGTAAGACGGTGCGATAATAGAGTAGTCGACGTTACTTATAGAAAGATTTTGTCTTATAATCTGCAAGCTTAGAGGTAAAATAATTGTTGAACATAGTTGATAATATCATAGTGTCAAATTTGCGCTGTTCGGAGGAAGACAATGTTAAAGGCTTCTAATAACTTAACCGTATACTTACAGTTGGTGTAGGTTTCGTGTGATAGCGTATAGGATCGAGACAAGCGACGGTGAGATAATTACCTTGTAGCGGTGATGTGTTTAATTACTAGGCCCGCATTGATATTGAGGTAGCTTTGATGTAATTGCATAGAGCCTGTGATTGTTGATAAGTGGACCATCTGATCAATGAGCTTACATATGAATGGATGTCGGATGGTAATTTAAGCGGCTTAGTGAACTTCGATAGCCCAGTTTTTGTATACAGGGTCGTAATTAGATGTCTAGAGACGATCTTTAATTGGAGTGTTCGAATTGGCAAAATAAGCCGTTTTAAAGCGTATGTAGGTTTAATTGGCGAGGGATTGTTATCCTAACATTTAAGTCTGTGTCAGTTGTCTCGAATTGCAATTAGAATTATCAACGGTTCGTCGCAGACGGTTTGAAATGCGGGTGAGACAAACAAAGTGTCAATAGCATGGGTTAATGGCAGGTAAATGTTGTCTTATTGGAATAATAGACGATATATATATGGTGTGTGAAATAACTGTACAAAAAGGAACATACTTACAATACGAATGTAGACGTCCTGTTTTGGGGTAAATCGTACATAGGTATAACAAATAATAACATGACATTAATGGGAATAATTTCTGAAAAGAAAAAACACTCTGACAATGAATAGTTAAACATAAATTGGAAGATGAATAATCTGAAAATGAATAAATGATGATAGTTAAATATTAATCGGTAGATGGTGCATATATTGGTAAATAGTGTCACAAATCGGTAAATGTTGTCATAAATTGGTAATGTTGTCATAAATCGGTCATGTGCATCTTTCGCGCCAGAGACTTGGTGGCGCTGTTGATTTTGTCCTCAAAAATCCACTCAGATTGTCCGCCGGCAAACATGATGTTATACTTTACTTTCTTTGAAAATCGAGGAACCTTTGATCCAATCAATTTTACTACATTATGTGTCTTCCCATCCTTACGTACAGCTTGTGGCTTGTGGGAAGTTTTGGTTAAGGCGGTCGGTGGTGGGATATCTTGTTGGGAGGGAGCATTTGCACGTGTTGTTCCGAATGATTGTTTGCATGTTCGCCGTCGGGTGAAGACGCTATCTCCCTCTTGTATGGCATAAATATACCTGGGAACAAATGAACTTACGGCAGCGATCAGTGTGCCTTGATAATATGTAAAGTGAATTATACAAAAACGAGAAGCATGAGTGCTCAGTGTGGTTAATGTGCGTGAGCAACTAGTGTGTAATATCATAACAGTTGGATTAGTCTCAGCTTGCTAATCTCCAGTGCCGCCTGTGTTCCACCTGGCGTCCCCAATCCCAAACCAATCACTCGCTTACACTCCAATCAGGTGACCAGTCGTGACCAATGACGATGGACCATGCGTCTGGTTGGGGGGAGTGGTTGAGTTCCAGGGTGGGGATAAAAGGAAGGACATTGGGGGCACGAGGAGGAAAGGAGAAAGCTTGCCAGGAGAGCGAAGACTACACGAGAGGCAATAAACTATAATCATGCAGATTATAAAAGTCTTCGAGTTCTGCACCACCACGACATAAGAAACTTCGAAATCACTCTTAGAACACTACACCAGTCCAGGACAGTCCAGGAGTGGTGTCGGACGCTCTCCTGAGAAACACAGGCATAGAGCTGGAACTGCTGACTGACTATGACCAGCACTTATTCATTGAGAAGGGACTACGTGGAGGGATCAGCATCGTATCGAAGTCCCACGCAAAGACCAGCAACCTACATGTGCCGGGATTTGATAAGTATAAGCTGACAAGCTATATACAGTACCTCGATACGAACAACCTGTATGGGTGGGCTATGAGCCAGCCTCTACCTACAGGGTAAATAGAAAGGGTGACAAACCCGGACACCCTGAGAAATACTTTACCAACATATCCTGATTATGCAGAGAGAAGGGTACATACTTGAGGTAGACGTGGAATATCCGAAGGAGCTACATGTTGCACACAACGAGAACCCTCTGGCCCCTGAAAAGATGGTGGTACAAAAGTTGTCAGACAAACCAAATCATATCCTAGGAGAAGTGGGGACCCCCTCTGAGGTTAAAAAATTGGTACACAACCTATGCAATAAAGACAAGTACGTGATCCACTACATGAACCTTAAGCTCTATCTCTCTCCAGGGATGAGAGCTTACAAAGATTAATAGAGCCCTCTCCTTTAACCAGAGCCTGTGGATGGAGCCCTGCATCAGAATTAATACAGATCTCAGAAAAGCGGTCACCAAAGGCCTGTACAAGTTGATGAACAGCTCTGTATTTTGTAAAACAATCGAGAACCTCAGAAAGGGGATCAATGTCAGGCCAGTATACGTCGGCATATGTAATATTGGCCTCTCTACCCACTTGATGTATGGCTTCTACCATAACACGTTGTTGGAAAGGAATGGTGAGGGTCTACAGCTGCTGTATACAGACACAGACTCCTTGTTGATGTTGATCCAAACAACGAACGCGTATGTAGATACGCAGAATGACAGCAACTTTGATGCTAACAACTATCCACAAGGCCACGCCATACACAGCTACGATAATTATCTGGGAATCAAGGAGTACGTAGGTACGGCCTAAGATGTATTTGATTCTACTCTCCGATGAGGGATGTTAAAAGGCAGAGTTGAAAAAGCAACTATGACACAATTTGTATATAGAAGCCCTATTCGATAAAAAGAACCCAAGGAACAGGATGAATATGTTACGAAATGAGGGGCAACAGATTTATGGCCTGAGGATAAACAAGGAGTCTCCGTTCCAATTCGATTCAATGAGATGGATAGATACAAATGGGATAAACACTCCAGCCTATGGTCACATGGATATACTTAAATTAGTGCGAACACCGTTTGACGGCACCACAAGGAGTGGCCCATATAATAAATAGTAGAGCACAGGGTCATTGGGCTTAGTGAGAAAGCGTCCAAGCCGGTAGACCTTGAGTGACCACACAGGGCACGACAACAACCCTGCTCCAGCTCACCAGGTTGGTAGAGGTAGTGAACGCCAACAAAAGAAGGAAGCATTTGCTCTTTGGGCCCTACCAAGCGTCCTGGGACTACAGAAGAAGGCATTTGTGCAACTTTTTTTTATCTTCATAGCATCTTTAGGCTTTTTCCAGTCAATCATTGTTTATTGCAGAGACAACAGGTTCCAGCCGAGAAACGCACTCGACACGTCCACGAATGAGGGAGACCCAATACTTGACTAGCAGCTGGCTCACAGCGCCCATGAACTTCCATCCAGGGTTGACTTGAAACGGTTGGGGCCAATGCAGTGGTCCTCGCTTGAATATACTTCCAAGTGCACTTGCAACTTCTTAGCCTCTTTGGTAGTCAATGGCTCTGCCACTTTGTAGTGTGAGACCACGTCCACTACTGTGAGGGCAAACTTGTATGTACGGCGTTTTAAACTAACATGAGGAAGAATCCAAGATCGGCATGGTGAAACTCATTAGGCCCACCGCATCAAATTTTGGCTGAGGAATATGTTTCGTGTGTGGCAGGTGAATCAGCCAAATGGCTTGCTTTGTAAGCCAACCCCAGGCCAGGCGGTGCCTAAAGCAACTTAGCGACCATTATGCGACCAGGTCAGTTGCAGTCATGTCCAAGATAAAGAATATAACCTCACGTCGCATTTGGTCATCTGAGGGCACATAGAAGTCTGAAAGTTTGGGCTCATGTCCACCTTAAGTCTGTTCCCTTTCTCAGCATCATGGAGATATGTTGGTGTAGTATTTCTCATCGTGTCACCCACTATATTGACCCTATGACCAGTGAGTACTCATGCATAGCGTCGTTAACATCCTGGAAAATGCATACGGCATGTCCCTGGCAGCGGAGCTGTTCATTGATAATGTCTGGCCACTCAGTTTGCCTCTTGGCCTGCCTGCGCAGACTGAAGCTGTTTGACTACAGCATGATGGAGTTTACGTTCCGCATCCACTTGGTATTTCCATAACATGGAGAATATATAGTTGCTCCCAGAGAGCGCGAGGGCGATGACCAGGGCACCTCCAAACAACATTGCTATCGAGGCCATAGTACTTAAATTAACATATCCTTTGTGGCCATGGCTAGGGCTACATTGGACAATGAAATCGTCTGCACCCAAGTTTGGGAAGTTGACCAGCAGTTGTTGGTTCTGGTCAATAGTGCTTGGGTTGTTAGTTATAACCACAGACAACTGCACGCCCTGTACCTCGAGGGGCTTGCGTACCCTGCGATAGCTTGCGTCCATAAATACTAGTCATGGTGACAGTACTCCATCCTCAGGGGGCTATGGAAGGGGTGCCACAGGTGCAGATAATTGCAAACGCCCGTTTTTTCGGGTTAAAATCTCAAGGCCGCTTTTGCAAATCCCCTACTTTCGGGATCAACACCTCAAGGCTGCAAATATTCGATGACGCTTAGTGCTGTTCTAGAACATACGGGTCAGAACTTAACTAACGCTTGGATAACATTAACCAATCAAAATATAATTCTAATGTAGTAAATGATTCATAATATTTTATTTATTCCCCAGTCTTCAATAAAAATAAAATACGTTTACAAATGAATGTCTTGTGTGCAATATGTGTCTACGCCCATTTATAGACATACATCAAATAGGTTGTGTTTTTAAAAGTTTTCTATCCGACAATTTGAGGCATTAAATTCGAACACATTGACGAAGCCGCATCTAGCCATGTGGTTGTTGGTGGAATAGGGTCGGCTGCCTCCTGCACTGCCTGTGCACGTTGCTACCTGGTTGATGTCACGTTCCCAGCCACTGTTGTCAGAGAAGTTAGTTACGAAAGCCTTTAACTCAAACCAGCCATCCTCGGTCTCAGCGCAATTCATGTTCACGTCGAAGAGCCAGTGGTGAGGGCCAAACCTGTGACATAATATTCATGTTTCACACAAAAATACTGTCTATTATTTTCATATCAGGTTGCATGCATAAAAGGTCTAAATCAATTTCAAAAGATCTCAGATTTTGGATGGGCATTATTAATATATGTATACAGATAACATTGTATGCATATTTATTGACAATCATAAATGATCTTACGAGTTTATTGGTTGGTACCCTCCATTTCCCTGTTGGTTGGTGGTCCATGCGGTCGGGGAGCCAAATGCCTGTTGCCCCTGGTACGCACCCTGGCCGGACTCTGCTCCATACCAGTCTATTTTAGTATCGCCAATTTTCCACGCGTTGAACTTGTCGTAGTGACTGGAGCTGCCTAAATCGTTGTGCTGGATGGAAATAGCACAAGCGCTGGTTGCAGCATCACTGGAGCATCCTGTGTAGGATTCGGACAAAAACAATCGATAAGGTCATATTATGCATGCATAATAGTCAGTTAATATGACACGTTCTATGCGGTTGAAATAGCTGAAGTTGACAAGTGAAAATAGCACAATATGTATTTATAATCAACCAATGTCATACTGAATTCTAGAACACTGTTTACTGTGCAATACCTGAGACAGGTGAGAGCCACTTCCTATTAATACACACTTATATTTTAGCAGAATCGATAGCAGAAATTACCTGATCTCCGTTCGTGTGATATTCCTCCGCGAATAAACATATCTTGCCCTGGTTGACTTTGGAATTGGACAAAAACAACAGTCCTTTGCAAACCCCCTGGAGGGGGTGTGGGGTTATTCGTTGAACCTGGCGGTGGTGCCGATGTAGTTAGGCCAGGGCTGGAGCCAACCTAGATTCTGAAATGGTGTGACAAATTCAATAGGACATATGTAAAAACCTTGTGTTCGAAAGTGTTTGCAACAAGCGCATGTTCATTTGAGTGGTAAAGCCTACCAAGATGAATGGCAATCATTGGTTCATCCGATGAGCTGCTGATTGAAATAGATGCCCGTCCGCTGCCGTCCACATATATTGTGTTGCCAGAGCAACCATCGCCATTGGGGTCTCCCGAGATGACGTCACAATAAGCGCCTTCTGGAAGCCCCGTCTGCAGCGTCTCTGAGAGGTCACTCCATTCCTCGTTGTTGATGGCTATGAAAGCCTTGTTGCCTCTGGAGAAAGCGATCTGGTTATTTCCATTGTCCCACCAGTTAGCTACCGGTTCTGAAGCGGCCATGTTGCGGAACTTAGCCATGTTTCCTATTGGTCTCCAGCGATGTTCACACACCCAGTCGTCACCACAAGAACCGTCAGAGTTAATTGGAACATCTTTGACAGACATATCACCATTGTGAGGGGGGCCAATCCAGTCGTTATCAAATCTACCTCCCTCCCAGCGATAACTGCTCATGATGCGAGTGAAACCGTAGGGATAGGCCAGCTTGAAAGCTGTGGCCATCTTGTATATACGAGGCTCGTAAAACGTAAGTATGTCAGCTCCACCAGCGCCATGGCCTCGTTGGTTGTCATGGTTATCAAGGAATACAAGAGAAAGGTGACTGGGAAGCAAACCCCATGATTCGCCCAAAGTTTTGAGGTTGGACAAAGAAAATCGTCTTCGGAAAGCTGCGGCCACCTCATTGCAGTATTTGAATTCAGTGACCCGACCAAGATGGGTATATTCCGTCGCCTTGATTGGCTCCCCGCCGAGGTCGATGACCTCATTGAAAATAAAAGGCCGCTTGCCGTTTGGAAACCACTGAGAATTGAGGTTATTGACTCTATCATAAACAGCCTGTATATCTCCTGGCCACATATGCTTACAGGCATCCACCCGGAAACCAGCCACGCCAATATCTATCAGATCATTGAAGAAGTCGGCAACCTTCTGCCTCACATAATCTGTGCCTAAATCGAGATCAGTCAAAGCAACTAGCCTGCAGTTGCGCACTTCCGTTGGATTGCCATAATTCTGAATATTGCAGCTAGAAGTTGAACATTTTTCACAGTTGCAACAGTTGAAGTCATTTGGACCAAACGGGACTGCTGGGAAAGATGGTGTTTGTGAGTTAAAGGAACTGCCCCCGCTACCAACGCCCTGCCCAGCATCAGCACCAGCCATGTGGTTCACAACGGCATCCACATAGATTCTGAAATCACATCCTTACTTATAGATGAATTGTAGTTACTTTTTATTACCTAACGTTGTTCAGTTAAATTGAAGAATTTATAATATAGCTTATTAACTACCATCAGTAACACAGCGCACAAAGGACACTATACACCATACGCTTGTTTGTTTGAAGCATAATCTCAGAAACATTGTTAGGAGATTGAATTTCGTTTCCACTTAAATCACTTAAATTTGAATTTTGACAAACAAATAAGACTGGTTACCTGACATCAACATTATTGCAACGTTGAACCATGTCAATGAACTGAGCTCTGTTGCCACTTCGGGATTCCAGGTTGTAGGAGACTGGTTGATAACGCTCCCACCACGGTCGATTTGGGGAAGTGACGACACGGTGCTCGTTAGGGGGCGAAACCTGTATTACATTGAGCACTCTCACAGAAACATGTCGCGATCAGCGAATGGATTTACAATTGCGAGTTGAGATTTACATCCACCTATGAACAGATCATACATGACAGGGATTCTATATTTCATTTCTAAGCTGCGTAGGGATTTTGTTAAACTTAGAGTGGTCATTGAATGTACCTGGACACCACAGAATCCCATTGGCCCGAGATATCGCTCGCACTCGGCGGCGATATCAGTCCACTTCCAACTGAAAAGATGCACAATTACGGTTCTTCCGTCAGAGCACGAATCGTCGTTGTAATCACCGCCATTGGCCGGAGGTGGATTAGTTCCTACTGGTGGACTTGTTGGATTCGGGTTACCGCCTCCAGATCCTACCTTTGATTCTACAGGAGCAAGCTAAACAATTAGTTGGCTATTATCACTAACTACTGAACGTCAGTTTCTACGGAGGAATTATAAATAATCCCGCAACAAATGCAATCAAACATATGAATCAAAATAAGCATATTATTAGATAAAGATCTGAGTGCTACAGATAAAGAGTGTTGACTATCGTTGAAACGCCTTAGATAATATTTCGAAATGCATAATTGGATGGATTATATGGTAATTTTCTGTAAAGACCATGTTCATTTATAAGTGCTTCTTACCCAGATGAAAAGCGATCACAGGATCTTCTGACGAAGCACTGATCGACAGGGATGCAAATCCGTTACCGTCGACATACACAGAGGTCCCTGTGCAGCTGTTGCCCTCAAGATCGCCCGAGATAACATCGCAGTATGTGCCTTCAGATAACCCTGTCTGGATGGTGGCCGATAAATCGTTCCATTCTTCATTATTAATGGCAACAAAAGCTTTCCCACCTCTCGAGAAAGCAATCTGGTTGTTACCATTGTCCCACCAATTGCTGACTGGCTCTCCACCAGCAACATTTCTAAATGCTGCCATGTTTGTGATTTGACGCCAGCGATGTTCACAGACCCAATCGTCACCACAACTACCGTCCGAGTTGATTGGAACATCTTTGATGGACATATCACCATTGTGAGGGGGGCCGATCCAGTCATTTTCCAGTCTACCTCCCTCCCAGCGATAACTGCTCATGATGCGAGTGAAACCGTAGGGATAGGCCAGCTTGAAAGCTGTGGCCATCTTGTACATACGAGGCTCGTAAAACGTAAGTATGTCAGCTCCACCAGCGCCATGGCCTCGTTGGTTGTCATGGTTATCAAGGAATACAAGAGAAAGGTGACTAGGAAGCAAACCCCATGATTCGCCCAAAGTTTTGAGGTTGGACAAAGAAAATCGTCTTCGGAAAGCTTTGGCCACCTCATTGCAGTATTTGAATTCAGTGACCCGACCAAGATGGGTATATTCGCTAGCCGTTATGGGTTCCCCGCCGAGGTCGATAACCTCGTTGAAAATAAAAGGTTTAGTACCACCCGGAAACCATTGTGTGTTAAGGTCGTGAACTTTGTCATAAACAGCCTGTATATCTCCTGGCCACATATGCTTACAGGCATCCACCCGGAAACCAGCCACGCCAATATCGATCAGATCATTGAAGAAGTCGGCAACCTTCTGCCTCACGTAATCTTTACCTAAGTCGAGGTCCAGCAGACTCACCAGCCTACAGTTACGGACCTGATTAGAGTCACCATAATTTTGAATGTCACAAGTGGATGTACTGCATTTGTTGCAGTTGCAACAGTTGAAATCAGTTGGACCAAAGGGCACGGCAGGGAAATCTAAGGTGGTTGGATTGAACCAGCTTCCTCCGCTGCCCTGGGAGTTGCCCCCGCCGGCACCACACATGTGGTTGACAACCGCGTCGACGTAAATACTGTATGCAAACACAGCGACTAGACATGGACGTGTGGTTAGGAAATAACAATATTATGACATGTTGCTTATGATATATGTATATTGAATTATCTTAAACGTAGTCCCATCACTCGTCGTCTGAAGTAATCAATGCGAAGAATGTCATATCAGTTTGGCTTTTGAGCCACCTCAACAAAACCCATACTTTATGTTTGCATATCCATCATTACTCACTCAACCCCCGCGTGTGTCATGATGCTCACTTACCCCACTCCTACATTGTTGCATCGTTGGACCATGTCGATGAATTCCTGCCTGTTGCCGCTGCGTGTCTCCAATCTATAGGAGATGGGTTGGTAACGTTCCCACCATGGTCGGTTGGGGCTGGTGATGACGCGGTGTTCATTAGGCGGGGAAATCTGAACAAGGGTTTAAAAAATTGGCTTCGAACTTGCATTTACGAATAGTATCCCCCGACATTCTAATCATTGTCAATAATCCTTGAATTTTTAGAATGTGACGATAAGTTAATGAGAATAAATAACGTGCGCATGCGCCCGTCAATACCCTCGACGTCATTCCCAACGCATATAATATTTCAGTTGTCGTACCATTTACAAATTAAGGTGATGGAAATAAGGTTGGCAGGTAACGCCAATTTTGTTAATTCCTATTGTACCTGTACGCCACAGAAGTTTTTGGGCCCGAGGAAGCGTTCACATTCTTGCGCTATATCTGTCCATTTCCAGTTGAACAGATGGACAATGACCGTGCGACCGTGCTTACATGTGTCCTGGTTGTAGGCTTTTGTCAAACTCACAACTGCACCTAGATCAAGAGAGTTCATTCATGGGCAATCGAATATTTCAGTGAGTAAAAAAATAATAGTTTTGACAAGGTATATGCAGTAAAGTTAGAAAATGGTATCATTACTATAAGGTACACAACAGTAATACAATGATTGATTTACAATTCAGTGTAAACTGCAAGTTATCATTTTGAAATGTTGAGACTTACAGAGGACAGTGCACAAAAGGGTGTGCCACTTGGTCATCTTCTGGAAGCACAAAATCTGACAGCAAATACTGTCCTGGGTATATATGTGATATATTAATGGGAAATTTGCCTTCTGCTGCTTATCAGGGGCAAAATGTGAACAACTGAATTAGATATAGAGGCCAGCGCACCTGCTTAAGTAGAACGAATACACTGATTGGTGCGTGAGCTGGTTTCTCTCCAGTTTAAACCAACCCTGTGCTTATCAATTTATGTTATAGAATGGGTGAGCTAGCATTCAAAATAAAAAAAATTATACAACAATTGTTTTCAATGTATTATTTTTTATACCCATTATCCAGGGTATTAGGTTGGACGACTTACAATCATCTTTCACAAGTTGTGGTAAAATTCTCACTGATATTGTTTTTATCAAACATTGATAAATTCTTATAAAAACAATGATTTGATAGTTCAAATGTGGTTTTTCAAATGTTGAAGAGCAAATCAATCAGCTGTTCTCTTTTTCTTCTGTGTACCTTGAGGTCGTGGTTTGGGTGAGGTGATGAACGAACCCACCATCACCCCAGTAGCAGCATCTCTCCCTTGCGCATCCCCACGTCACTTGGTAAAATCATCACTCTATATGAATGTAGTTTGTTTGAGGGAAACCTATGATTCTCATTTGTTACAAGTGCGGATTGATATTATTTGTTACTGTCGGATGTCAGGCGTTGCCCATGTTGGAAACTTGCTATAAATAGTCCAGATTTATTGGCAATGAAGGCATAGTCACCAATGTTACATAGCGTAGAGATTAATGAGCAGAAATCGTTGGGAGGGGGTGGGTATATTGGATCGGCCCCCCTCACAATGGTGTTATGTTTATCAAAGATATTCATATTAACTATGACGGCACTTGTGGTGACGGTCATTACGTGGGCATCTGAGATACAATGAATTGACCTTGGTATCTGTACCAATTACGTTGCACAGGTGTTGTTTTCCCATATAGTAATTGCGCATGTCAAGGTACCGCTATCATTCGTTGCGAATCTGGTGTCGAAATGTAGAGTGTCGTTCAGAGGTTTAATCCAGGTAGAGTTTGTTTTCAAATTGTAGATAATAGAAGAGATTTGTCCGAAACACACTATTCTTCAGTATATTGTGTATTGGTTCATACACTGTCCTCATCAATTTGGTTGTTGTATTCCTGATGTAACTTGCCGGCCATCTTTTACAGTAACGGTGTCGTAAATACATGGCCACTAATGCTCTTCGTCTGAAGGGATTTAATCGTCTGCATCAAAATAAATTCAGGTGGAACCCTGGAAGATACATTGGCGATTTGGTGCAATTCTTGTTTAAGTCAATAAAAATACATAGCCATGCACATAAGTAAGTTATGTTATTGCCGTGTTTCAACTAGGTATGGGTTTCAATTGATTGGGTGGAGATGGATGTTTTGAGTTGAGCCAAATAGATCTAAGTGTTCCAGTTGGCACCAGATAATCTGCCCAATTTATTTGAGGTTTGCATCGTTCTTTGATACTGAGTCAACTAGTATAGATCGCATTTTTAAAAACAATTTTAATGGAAAAAAAATCATTGATGTGACTTCTACACGATGCCAAGAAGCCTTGTGTCAGAATGTCGGCGTTGTGCTCGCAGGCAGGCGGACCAGCACGGTGGGCCGTTACAATCGTCGTCATGATTAGAAATCAAATGCATCAGATCTTGATTTGAAGAGTACACGTGCATCTGGTCATAATGATGACACGTCATAATGTCCTACTAATCCACCCAATGTACCTGCGGTTATGATCGCAACCATGAATGAATTTTACGTGATCTAATATTACCCTAACAGTCCAGTCACGCTTTCCAAATGACCATTTTCACTTTGCAACGCATAAAGTCACCTCTGAGACGGATACAAACAACAAAGCAGTCTATAATGTGCTCAGTTGACAAATATTCACATTAAAAGACACACTTCTCTCTGCGGAAAGAGCATGAGGGGTGATCCGAAAAACCATCCATAGCCTAAGGCAGAGATATGCACAGCTGATGTGAGCCCCTATATTGTAAAGCAATTATGTGAGCCACTTATCCATCTATTCGTCAGATAATGAGTTTGGGATCATAACGGTACCATCATAATGGTCTGCTCTGAGTGTCTGTACTCGGGAGGAAGTTCTGAATGACATAGAATTAGAAAAACGTTCATCCTTCATCACATTTGATAATTAAAATGACCTTACAAACGTAGTGAACCAACTTTACCAAGGAATACAGCAATTCTATTATCCATGTAAACATCGACTGCACACTGGGTCATTTATAACAATAAGAAGAGGAACTTAGTAACATTCATTTAATAAGCATCAGTCTGATTGTCCGAAACTGAGCCATTTGTTTCACATTTGATAAGTTTTCATGGCTTGCTCATTTTGGACTGAAACCAAGAGATTTTCCCAACTGCAAGCGATAGAATGTCTATGAAGCCTCATCTAGGATAACAATTTTCACGCGGTGTAATCAATAAAAATCGCTACGAATGACAAATAATTAGAGGTATCATTTGCATAATCATTTTTTATTATTATTTTGAATATCATCATATGAATTAAGTGAATATAAGGCAAATAAAAAACCGCACCGCAGTTCAATCATTCTTAAAAACGGGTTCAGTAGTATAGAAAGCAGTGGTTCTGGCCACCTCTACTTATCCATACTACACGTTAAATTATGGCTTACTCAGGAATTTTGTGCTGCCTATTCACTTTTGTGGCTATCATGGTGAGCTTCACTCGAGAGAAAAGAAGGTAGGGACCGATCCCCAACGGGCCCGCCTACGCCACGTTAGTTTGCTGGTAAATTAACGTGACCATAGGCCAAGGTGTCTACGCCATTCACGGCTATCCACCCCTTTTGATTCAAACGGTGAGAGGGACACATTGCTAACACGCTGACCATATATCTTGTGACCTTCACTGCGCAACATGTTCATACCATGACGGAACTCCTTCTTTGTGAACAGAGACTCCATGTACTGTGCATGGCGTATGTTCTTCTTCACCACAACCTTCTTCACTCCCATTGCCTTTCTAGATCGATTTGGCTCCCAAGGACTTCTTATTGGTGTCGGTGGTATCAGGTGAGTAGCTGCTGGTGTCAAAGTGAGTGAGATCTGCCTGCATGTTTGCGTGCACGTCAGCTGTGTGGATCTCCATAAGCATATCTGGACTTCATTGTGTTGTAATAGACGTCGTACATCAGGTGCTTGGAGAGGTGACCCCTTGACTTGGCTAAGGGGTCATGTCAAAACATCTACTAAGGGGTCATGTCAGAACAGCTAAGCGGCAGCAGCTTGTGACATCTCTCCTAAAATAGTGCGCGTTACCAGCTCCCCATGCTGACATCTATCGTAAACGTGTGCGGCGCATAGGGTCCCTTAACAGTAACCTTACGTTATATAAAACAAGGCGCAATCACAGTCCCGATTGCTGAACTAATAGGTCAAGTATTCATTTTGTTTAGAGGTAACATTTGTTCGTGTACTATTGTTGATACCGTATTGCTGGTCGTCCAGGCTTGCCGTTGGAAGACATGCCGTTGGCGCTTGTGCCAAATCTAGTTATTCTCAAAGCTCTCCACGGATTATTGGCTTTAGCGTGACGATGTGACACCATGCTTATCCCAAAGCAAGGTTCATATTTAGCAGTCACTGTAAAGGCTTCTGGGTTATTTGCACTGTTAATAAAGTGCAACGATAGGGACATGTACTTCAAATTATTGGGATGCAGTTGATCTTCTCTTCCGCCTGCACAAAGAGGTGGGAGTCATAGCCCTGTAGAGTGTGGAAGCCAACTGGTATAGTTGTCATTGGATTGAATCGCATGATTGTGGGCTTGTACCCTGTACTCTCCTGTAAAGTGACAGTGTTCGCGGACAGAGTTGCCGCCCAGTTCTTTTTTACACACACAAAAATCGGTTGCCCATCTTGTGAGTTCTTTAATCCTCATGCGTCATGAGTATGAAAGCAGGCTCTGTACACCAAGGGGGTTTCAACTGATCATCAAAGTTGGTTTAGATAACATATGGCGAAGCCAGCAGCTTGTGCCAGTTCTGCCATTGCGGTGAGAATAAAGCTGGCCGCGCATCAGATGATGTGAAGGAAGCAGCTATCAACATGATCAACCAATATTGATTACCGCCTATATATACAGACATACATGATACACCGCATATACTGAAATGCGAGAGACAATTTGTTCGAAATGTTTATTCTAATCAAAGAATACTCTCTTTAGAATAAACAGTTTAACATACACTGTCTACCTGCGGATATAAATGACAATAATAAGTTGGAGGATAACGAATTAATGATACATTCAGAACAAAAAAAAAAAACCAATATAGAAATGAGAGAATATGGAGAGATAAAGAACACCAGATACTTTAAAGTCGTCGTAGCTATAGACAGGGCTAGCCATCCCATTTGCCAATAAACGAGCTGTAATTAAAACTTATAAGAGGAATTTCATGAAGACAGCTGCCACTGCGGTGAGAATAAAGCTGGCAGATCCCATCCTGTCACTGCCGCTGTCCAGCCAGCCCCCAGCATATGACAGCGTGTACTTGCTAGTGGGTGCCAAGCCAATCATGGTGCCATAAAGTTCGCGCACGTCACCCGTGAAGGCGTCGTTCCATGGAACTCCAATGGCGGTGTTTCCGCTCGCAACCCTATGGAAGTCGTACGTTGCAGAGCTCGGGTTGCGGACAGACCAAGATAGGTAGACGTCAACCCTACCCGTCATAGCGTCAACCTGCACGAATACCGACCATCATAGCTCGTCAAAACAAACCAAAACTGTGCTTATATTGCATAGATACCCAGACTATACTGCTCAAATGCATCGCTATTTATAAAATCGCATATTATATTACCATTAAAGTATTAATGTAATTCGTGTCGTAACTTGTTTGATTCAACAATTCATCAGAATAAGCTTGAGCATAATTTATCATTAAATTGACAGGAATACACAATGTTCAATTTCTGGATGTTGCAGGAGCCGTGCTAGTAGCTTAATCTACAGACCTCCCTCTCTCGTTTATGGGCTCAGCTGGTAGCCTATCCTACAGACCTTCATCTCTCGTCCATTTGCCATGATAGTAGCTTAATGTACAGACCTCTCTCTCTCTCATTTATGGGCCAAGCTATAGTAGCCTACTCTGCATACCTACGTCTCTCGCTTATAGACCTAGCTAGTATCTAACTCTACAAGCTTCCTTCACTTGTTCATTGGCAATACTAGTAGCATAATCTACAGACGACCTTTCTCTCTCTCGTTTATTGGCCAAGCTAGTAGCCTACTCTACAGACCTACATCTCCTGTTTATAAGCCAAGGTAGTACATAACTCTACAGACTTTCTTCTTTCGTTTGGTCATAACATACCGTGACAGTAGCCCCGTCGTCGACCTTCTCCACAGGCATCTTGTAGTAGTAGATTTCACCTATGATCAGCTCACCTGTCACAGTTGCATTTTCAACAAGCTCGGCGGGTGCTAGTCGGGCAACACGGAAACACATCCAGCATGCGTCAATCTCTCATCAAAAACCAATGCCTGCCAATGTTTGTTAAAACAAAGAAAGCATAAAAGCGTGTCAAATCAAAGCAGATAGCATGTTTTAGCGTCTGCAAGTGCGTACCTTTGCATGTCTGAGCTTCGATCTGACTGGCGAAATGAATCACATCACTGAACGTATCGATGAGATAGACGTGAATGCAGTCTGGGTCAGTACCAATCACCTGCAGCTCGGCCAGGTTTGCTCCGGAGGTGATGCCCACACCGAACACCGTCAGTTGACCCATGTGTAACTTTTCAAGCAAAACAACTATCGACTGTTAGAGACGGTGGGTTTCTCAAAGAATACACAATAAACAGCGGCACCCCCTCCCAACTTAGACCAACGTAACGAAATGTATATTTAGATTTGATATGATATCTAATTGCCCATTTATTGTGGTTGGCATGGGTGTTTCACCTTCTCGGCAGCTGTGATTGTGGCGGCTGGGTCATTTGACTCCCCGTCGGTGAGGAAGACGCCGATCTGAGGCACACCATCACTGCCGCGCCCCTTACGAGTGAACATATTCTCCATGAGGAGCAAGGCATCGGCTGAGTTGGTGCTGCCTCCCGTGTAGGGTGCGGCCCGCACGGCTGTCACCCATCGTCCACGTCCGAATACATGTCAAGGTCGAACTCCACTGAGGCTGAGCTAGAGTACTTCATCAACCCGATGCGGACCTTACTTTGACTGATCTCGAAGCTTTGGACCACTCCCACGACGAATTCTTTAACGAGGACGTAGTTGTTTGCGCCAATTGAGCTGCTAGCGTCGAGTACAAAGACGATGTCGGCCTTGGGTACACTGCAGTCTGGACACAACGACAACAGCTTTCTGATAATATTGTTCAATCTTGCCAGAATATTATTTTTATGCATGCCTCATCTGAAGCAGTTTTCTTATTTATGCCGTCTTTATTATAATTACTGTATTTAGTTTAAGAAGGTAACCTATGGCTGTCTCGTTTGCTGCCATGATGAATTGGTCGGTCAGACTGGTGGTGACGGAGACTCCCCGGTATTCTGTCACCCACGTGACAGCCTGCTCATTCTCAGAGCGTGAGATGGACGCTACCGTAGACGCGATGTAGAGACGGGCAGCCAGACCAGAGTACAAAGGCTTCCACAAGTCCTGCCATGTTACTGTTAACCAGTCTATGTCCAAAGCTGCCAGGATATCAGAATGGAAGGTAGTGTCCGCTTGGGTTGCATCATCGACCTGCGTACACAGGAGAGCCATGTAGTGTATTCAGATACCTCGACAGACACTTGTAAGCGCATTCTCCGGTGAGATAAGTATAGGGTTTAACGAACCACTAACACGCGTGTGTTATATAGCGCGTAAAAATGCAAGACACAGACGAATATATAAGAAATGATCAAGAGGTAAAATTGAAACTGAAATCAATGAATAAATTCTAAAATCTTTTCAAATAACAATGATAAAGTTTGAACATGGAAGTATCGATCAAACAAGAATCAGATCAGCACATTGCAAAAGTGGTGCGGGGGTGGGGGGGGGGGGTTTGGGGGGGGGGGGGGGGCTCACAGAAATGTGCAGGTTGTACAGGTGTGCCCACTACAAATAACCTTCTCTCTGTGGTATTATCTACAGCTGTGCTGCCCTTCCCTCAATTTCATGCTGTTTGTAGGGGATGGATCGATCCAATTGGTCCTGCCATTACAGCTTAAATTATTGTAGCAGGTAGTTGATCTGAAGTTTAAAGTCTGTAAAGGGGACTTTTCTACTCGCATTCCATTGTAAAGTCTGACATGTGTGGACAGGTCGCGGTAATCCGCGCCCCTGTTGTTATAAACAGACGTGCCCAGACACCTCAGTCCTTGCACTTGTGGAAGTGCTAGTCATCGAAGTTGAGTAGCTAGTTATATGGGGAGGATGTAAACTAATGTCATCATGCACATACTATTCAAAGTCGATCAGCGAATTTGAGTGTTGTCAAAAAAGAAACATATAAGATGTTGAAACAATCGTTATAAAGCCTGCGTCTGAATCAATTCCAATCGCTAGAGCAACAAACACTCAACCTGTTTCCCATTTGCGAACCGTCTGTGGAAATGGTAGTGCGTTCCGAATATTCGAATTTAATTTCGAGAAATTGATTTATGAAAATAAAGGTCTCTGTGTTGGGTTTCTTCCGATTTGATAGTAGGGTCTAAAGTTGTCATGGGGTACTGCTACTCTACTGACACTCAAGTCAAATGATGGGATGACAGTCTGCCTTCTTTGATAAAAAATGATAAATGTGTGTTGAAATGTAACATTAAAGACTGATTGTGGTGAATCCGTATTTTTTCACTTACGGACTTGGGAAGCTAAGCGGCACAGCCTCAGAACTTAATTCTTGACCGTTTCCAACTACCTCTAATATGCCGTTTGGTGGTGTCATATGTCTTCTCCAGATCCAAAATAACGACACCACATGTAATAGACAATCTATGTCAAAAGTAGTATTTAAACTGGGTGTTCGTGGACAGATTTGTTGTCCCACAGCCCTTATAACCTCTTCAACGAGAAAAAGTTTATATGATGAAGGAGCCCTAGTGCAGATTTGCTGTATGCTGTTGGGGGCACCCCATGGCCCATATAGCACCCCAAACCATCAAAGAATTTGCCCATGTCCCCCATGGCTGCAGCAGTCGCGGAAACCTACACTGGTACCTGCAAGGTATTTGCACCCCCCCACTCCCCAGAAATTTTATTCAGAGCTCATTTTTTTTCTAGGTTGCTTATTTTTCCTTCTAACTTAATTTCTAAAATATGTCTTCTTATATTATTATTATTGTTTCTATATATTAGCATATATATTTTCAAATGGTATTTAAGAAATATTCAAATGTTTGGTGATAAACACCCCAACTGTTGTTCTGCACATAAATTTTTTAGCTCGATTTACACTTTTTCACCACAATCTATAGGATGTTCTCTAGTGGCTCATCTTCGCCACAGATTACTGTGCGGCTGATTGTTTGATGAAACGTCCGCTCTTTTTTATCTGACGAAACTTGAATACCTCACCAAGCATTAGCTTGAATACTTCATCAGAGATCTTCCCGTCAGTAATCGCGGTATATATATATATATGTCCAGCTTGCTGTCAGCCATGATTTCCCGGCCTCTGAGAGGTCCCAACATGCCACAGCTTCTATCTCGAGCCCTATTACAATAACAGCCATGATAATGGTAATAACACCCCATCCGTTGCACTCATATCAACGCTGACTAACACAAGGACCCCATCCATAACGTCCAGTGAGCTAACCCCTCAGCGATATATAGTTCGTTTATCGCTCTCATTCTTAAGCTATCATTGTAGCCGAGTAATCCCTGGCTCGGCCATATGAGGCAGCTCAGTCACTGGCTCTGGTTCATGAAGCAGCTCAGGATATAGCGGTGCCGTTGGTATGGTTGGTAGTTGTTTTATACTGAGTGATATAACCTATGATAAAGGAGTTTGTTGCCCAGCAGGCTTACTTATCCCTACTGCATAACAAGAAACACTGTTATAATATTGCCATCAAGACAACCCGATACGAATGTATTAACCATTTGATTACATAGTTTATCTAGAGCTTCCGCCTTATGAGGTTTGACTTCTGGCTCCATCACCAAACGACCATCCATATCCCCTGCTAAGAGGTCCACTGGCTTCTGTCCAAATAGTAACGACAGGATTCTTCTGCCTTGTGTCTATGTATGTCACTGTGCTGCTGTCTGTACAGCTATCAACATAATTTTATTATTGGCAATTTCCTTTTGTGACATCGGGTCCTCCAGCCCTAAGACCTCATTACCTCACGTGTCAAGGTCTCAGTTCATAGTATCACCTGCCATAGCCACGTTTTAGGTATAACCAGTAGACACTTAGGTCTTTCACTCCAAGCAACAACAAGCAGGAACTTAAAAACTAGAACGAAGGAGCTCCGCATAAGGGACAAAAATGCACCACGAGAAGAAATAGCATAAGATATCAGATTAGTCGCTCTCTTTTTTTCTTTCTAGGTCCATAGATCCTGTAAATTCTACGACAATGCTGACAAGAAGGTTGTGGTTGTCTGTTAACCTTCCTTTATTATCCCGGAACGGAACCTTTAACTCACGCGCGTAACAGGATTAATGATGTTCGTGGATATTTTATCGCCGAAAGAGCCACCCTGTAAACCCACAACTTCAAGAAACGTAGTGGGGACTCCATCTAACATGTTGTATGTGGTACTGACGCAATCAAGGTGGACGTATGGCTTAATAAAAGTGCTAAAATAAATGGGCCAACAGTTTTAACTCTCCATCAGTAAGGCTCACAGTCCTATCAGGAACTGTGAGGGTAATAAGCCCAGTTGCAGCATGTATATTTAAATCATGGCCTAGTGCTGTAATCTCTTGCTGAAAAGGCTGCAGCTCCAGAGTTTGCCGGCCGTGACGTCCGATATGACCCTAGACGGATGGCCTTTGAGGAGGGAAGGGCTACAAAGCCAGGGCTTACCTACGCAAACAACCTACAATTCTTCCGTTCTACAAAGGGCTCTGAAGCGGACGAAGCATGGAGCATCTTCATTCTCGACACGTTTATGGAAACAACAACAGCACGTAAAGATGGAAAAACTGCTCTCATTGTGGATGGATTCACGATAGACTTAGCTACACTTTGCCTTGCTATGCGGGGATAGGAGGAAGATCATTCACCCCAGCGCCATGAATATGGGACACATATGTTCTGAAATTAAACCAGCAACCTTTGCAGCTACTAGCAGAGACCAAGCATGTAAAACTGCTGCTGAAGGCAGATTAACCTTCGATGTCGGTTTGCATCGAAACTATCTTGCTCTTGACCACGCATGTGTCATCAGTTACCGTGTTATTGTCTGGGTGGGATACCAATATATTACACTTCGATATGGATCCCATCATTGATCAACTCAATGAGCCAGACACTGCTGATATAGTCCCAGCTGACGAACCCAGCGTGCCAGACAAGCCTTCGTTGACGTGACTTATCGTTTGATGCAGTCATAGCCCAAGATCATGTACTTAGCTCAACTAACCGCAGCCTTAACAACATCTAAGCACTGTCAATTTGGCAAAACAAGTATAGTAAGCAAAGGTATCAGCAAAGGCAACAAATCCACATATGTCAACGGTGTATGTAGGGAGGGTGACTAGTGAGCCTACAAAAATAACCCGAGAAAGGTTGCTGCAGGGTGGAAAGGCTCCGCAACCCAGAAAAGTGGTTGTTTGGACTGGCATGTTTGTACAGCAAACACATAGTCTTTGCTGCGCCTGTAGGTCAACAATACCATGTCGATAAAGTACAATAAATGATCCCATTCATATGTGATTAGTTATTCTGGACCATGACAACCCCGAATACTGATGGAAAATGCGCTGTACCAGAGAGCAGTTGTTTCTGGTATATCCGTAGATTATGCCAAGCTCTTCAGGAGGCATTGGCCAGGAAGAAAACCAAGCGGCTGGACTTTATCAATGAGCAGCTATGTCGCCTGGCAATGCACAGCGAGTGCATTTTCCAGGATGTCAACGATGCTATACATGAGTACTCATTGGTCACAGGAAACTCTGTAAACCAGCCTGAGCTCCAGCTTTCCAATTTCTATGTGACCTCAGATGACCAAAAGAGATGTGCGTTGACATTCATCATCCTGGGTATGGCTGCGCTTTGCCCGGTCGCCTACAGGGTCGTGAAGTAGTTCGCCTACAAACTGAAAGGACTGTATTAGAACAGTAGTTTGGGGCACGACCTGAGTAGTGAGTGTTGAGGTTTTTTTGGCAGATAATTTGGAAGCTTGTGCTGGAATACATAACAATAGATTGCAAGACTCATCGCATGCAAACAATCTGCTGAAGCCCAAAGATCTATTGAGAGGGTATTACTGCAATCAAGCTGGCTTACAAAGCAAGCAATTTGGCAGATTTTCCTACAAGTCCCTAGACAGATTCATTGTCGAGATCATCGACAAACACTTTATGACTTGCAGAGGCAGGACTGGCCACCAACCTGCGTATCTTGTCCTCTTTTGCCGAACGAAGAAGCTTGACATTGATCCGCTCTCTGAGGTTCTTCATTGTTTAATCAAATTTTACCAACCTCTAATTGAGATTATAGCATACACCAATGTTAGCAACCTCTAATTGTTATTTTTGTATACACCAATACCACTGATGCACTGATGTAACCAACCTCTAATTGAGATTTTAGTATACAAACCAACAAAGCAAAGCAACCTCGACTATTCATTCAAGGTGGGCCCGTAGATTAGCAGCTCTCTCATGGTTATCTTAAACATGCGTTTAGTGTGGACCTGTATTGATCTAAGTTTGGTCTAAACATTTTTGACACCACAGCTCGGACATAGCTTCGGTCAGCTGCAAATGCAAAGACAATGAACTGTGAGTGATGAATTGTGACG
Organism: Urechis unicinctus; assembly: GCA_034190875.2. Classification (NCBI taxonomy): domain Eukaryota; kingdom Metazoa; phylum Annelida; class Polychaeta; order Xenopneusta; family Urechidae; genus Urechis; species Urechis unicinctus. The sequence goes on along the minus strand of CM067345.1, from coordinate 29,380,021 downwards.
CTTCATACGAAATCTATGGACTCTTCACTGATCATTCACACATATGTTTTCGCATATCTCCGTGGAACCAGTTGTGAGTCAGTTGCAGACCATATTCGATTGTGTACACAATTTGCATGCCAATCTCTAGTTGGATTTCCAGCGGCACAATAGGTTTAAACACACAAGTGTGCCGCGACCCAAGCCCCCTTGCAGGCTATACCCTGTTTAGACAATCATTGCGTGTGCAATCATGTGCGGTAAAAAGTGTATCGATGAATTGGAGTTACAAACGAGACTTTGTTATGTTGTTTTGCACCGAGTGTCACTAGTCACGACGTCATGCTAATTCCTGAGTGATTTGTCAAAAAGCTACGGCATGTTCGACTACCATGAAAAAAGTAAGTTATCTAGAGGTAAGGGTTTTAACCCCGGGGGGGGGGCACTTAAGTGTATATAGGTAGTATACATGTGCCGCGCGACGGGGTATGTTTTTCGGCCTCTCGACTTGTACGACAGTTTTTTTGGGCTTCACACTTGTAAGACGGGGTATGTTTTTCATCTTCAATCTGTACGACGGATTTTTGGGGGGCTTCGTTTTGTACAGCGGGGTTTGTTTTCTCTTCCCCATGCAGTATGTCGAGATTTATTCCCGGGATTAAGCAATGAATGGTCCCTATGTGACGCCCCGGGAATCACACGCTTAGCCCACAGGGATTTGCATTGGCCGGCAAACCGATATCTTCTATGTACACAAACCCTTTATCATGTTTATGGTTCATGTATACATAGAAGAAAGCGGCCGGCCGGCCAATACAAATCCCTGTGGCTCGACCGTGCAAGCGCGCAAAGTTGTTACTGCATGTAATCATGTAATCAGAAATCTGCTGATAACATTTTGAGATTCATCCCACTTTTATCCTGCCTACGACGAACAACGGATTATATCTTATACATTTGCATAATACCTTGTACGACGGTATACGCTTTTTTGCCATTTTCACCTTGTACGACGAGTTATACATTAAAAGCTGTGGGATCTTTTTGAAGAATCTGTTAAACTTTCTTGGTGTCAATGTTGTTTTGCACCGAGTGGCCCTAGTCACGACATCAAACGAAGTTCACCACACAGATGCTGGTTTGTCAAAAAGCTACTCTTGTTACCCTGGACGTTCGACTGCTATGACCCAACTCAAATTAAGTACCCTTGTAGGTGAAAAATGAGGGGTGGGTGGTTTAGATCGATAGAATGACATTTACAATGTCTTTGGGACGCAACAAGCACGTAAAAGGGTGTTTAGATGGTTTAGGCGAGATGTTCGGTGGCTGGTGTCTTAATCGCTTTCTCCCTTGCGTTTCTGCGTGCATCAAGAAAGCTGCGGATAAATGGTCCTGAAAGGGGGCATTGAATTGTTTGTTGGTATTTTACAATATGCGTCAAAGCCGAAGGCGATTCACTCTAGAGGTTGATGAACCCTAGAAGTTTATCAACTATGGCCAATATGATAACGTGCAAATAGCTATAAGAACAGGGTTCTATGCTTTATTTGACAGGGTTTTTAGTCTGTTCTGATATGTTATGGTTCTTGTTGTAGTCAATGGTTTCTAAAAGGTATTTTTTATGTCTCAATCTTCATAACAATTAAAACATTTTCAAATATTTGTTTTATGTGACAATACAAATGTAACAGGCATTACCTAGTGTATGTTTGCAATTAAATAACATATTGACGAAGCCGCATCTAGCCATGTGGTTGTTGCTGGAATAGAGTCGACTGTCTCCTGCACTGCCTGTGCACGTTTCTACTTGGTTAAGTCCAGTTCCAAGCCGCTGTTGACAGAGAAAGCCATTAACTCAAACCAGCCATCCTTGGTCTCAGCGCAATTCATGTTCACGTCGAATAGCCAGTACTGAGGGCCGAAATTGTGTCATAACGTTCAGGTTTCACACAAATTAACAAATAGTGTCATTTATTTTCACATAAGGTGGTGGCAAACAGATTAGGTTCTCAAGGAGGGAATCACAGGAATTATAGTACATCAAAAGATCTCAAGTGTTACTGGGCATTATTAATATACATATTTAAGTAACATTGTATGCACAATAGTTGACAATCAAAAATGACGAATTTTTTATTGGCTGGTAGCCTCCATTTCCCAGTTGGTTGGAGGTCCAGGCGGTCGGGGTGCATTGAATTATTGTAAACATTTATGCAGTCCTGGCGCTCGTCACCTGATGTGATCAATGCGATGAATGTTATATCTGTTTGGCTTTTGACCCACCTCAACTAAACCCCTACTTTATGTTTGCATATCCATCATTACTCAGTCAACCTCCGCGTGTGTCATTATGCTCACTTACCCCACTCCTACATTAATGCATCGCTGGACCATGTTGATGAATTCCTGCCTGTTGCAGCTGCGTGTATCTATTCTATAGGAGATGGACTGGTAACGTTCCCACCATGGTCGATTAGGGCTGGTGTTGTCTTATGCTTTAATGCTCCTTCGTTCTCGCTGCTGCTAGGTGTTGCTTCAGCGGGGACTAGCCACAAAAATAACAGGAGCAGAGTTGCTTATTGGTTATATTAAGTTTTCAAAAATGAAGCTTCCCTGGAATGTCCGTGAGAATCTTGTCTCTGAACAAGAAGAAACTCATCGAAGTGATATGAACAGGCTGGTTATATAGTCATCCCGGGAGTTGGATTCCCCCGAGGCCTTTGACCAGCCCATGCCATTGGACCATGGCCTCTGGTCTAACGCGTCCGCATGGGGTACAGATTCGTTAGCCATTAACCAATGGGATTTGATAATTAAGGGGCAGGGGCAGGGGGAGAATGAGCTATAATAGTATTATAACATCCATCTTATACAACAGTACTACAAGTAATTGATATTACAATTGAATGGAAACTGCGAATTGTCATTTTGAGACTTAGAGAGAGAGTGAGAGACTGCGTGCGGAAGGGGGTTGCCACATAGTCAACAAAACCTGACAGCAAATACTGATGGGACAATGACAGAATGTGTTGAAGAGCAACTGAATCAGCTATACAACTAATCGTATATGCATGAAGTTGCTTTAGTAGAACGTATACACGGATTGGTGTGTGAGCTGGTTTCTCTCCAGTTTTTATATGAAACTAACCCTTATCAAGTGCGCTTATCAGTCTATATTATATAATGGATGAGGGAGCTTTCATACAATGAAGTTGTGTGACAATTGTTTTTAAAGTAATATTTTTGATGCCCATTCTCCGTGTTTTCGTGTTGGACAACTTGCACTATTCTTTCACAAGTTTGCATTCAAATCTCTACCTAAAATTTCTCTTTATCAAACATCGATAATTCTGTTGAAAAACAATGATTTGACAGTTCTTATGTGATTTTTCAAATGCTGAAGAACAAATTAATCAGTCATTCTCAATTTCTTCTGTTAGCCATGATGGCGTAGTTTTGATGAGATGATGAACGAACCCACAACTGTCATCTTGCTTCTGCGCATCCCACCATAACATATAAGATGTTTAAACCTCAATTGTTTTGTGATTATTACAGATACATTCGACAAAAATTATCACTATATGTGACAAAAACGCAGTCTGTTTGGGGAAACCCATTATGATTATTTTTACCAGTGCCTGTATATATTAGGTGTTACTGTCGGATGCCCGGCATTGCTCGGATTGGAAACTAGCTATATTTAGTCAAGAATTATTGGTAATAAAGGTATATTCGCCAGGGTTACATGGCGTAGAATGTGAAAGGTAAATACATTATCGATCCTTACCTGGGCAATAGGTACAACATGAAAAAAAACTTGGTATCTGTGCCTGATACGTTGCACCTTTTATGTTAGGTGTTGGCTTTCCATGTAGTAATTGCTTCTGCCAAGATTCCGATGAACATGTTGGTGTCGTAGAGCACTATTTTAATCGGAGTTTTAATTGAGGCAGCTTTTGTTTTGATAATGTTTTAAATGAGGTAATAGAAGAGAAATCCGTAAAGCATGTGATTCTTCGGCATATTGTGTGTTAGTTCATACATTGTCTGTATCAATTTGGTTGTTGAATTCCTAAGGTAATTTGCCGACTATCTTATACTGTAGCAGTACATGGTCACTGATGCTCCTATTTTGCATCGCAATCAATTCAGGTTAGTCTGCGTCCCAGACTCCAGGGGTTCCGGTACGCTTCTCGCGCTAGAGTCTACGACAGGACAAGGTCTAAAACTGGCGCGTCCGAATATTCATTAGACTCGTTCGTTAATCTTCGTGACCAATCAACGCAAAGGTTGTGATCCGGATTGACCTTAATTGCGCGTGTCTGGCTTGTGATACGCACCCTCGGTTCTATGTGACGTCATGGACATTGTAGTGGTCTGCGTCCAATGAGAACACATTGAATGTCTTCTGGAATTATGGGGCGTCTCAAAAGTTCAAATTGGCACCACAACAAGCACTTTAATCGCTTAGCTGCACGATAGTATGTTTACTTAATAGTCAGTTAAAAATAACCAGTTGTGTGTCTGTTTCTCTCACCGACTGTGTGATTAACGGTGCCACTCAGCGTGAAACAACAAATCGGAGTGTTGTAGAATGTGTGCCCGGCTCATTAAAATCACTCGTCTGGTTGGACAAGTTCTTTGGAACTTGTAGAACTAACCAATGAGAGACAACGACTCAAAAGTACCCGAGAGTGACCGAGAGACACGGCTTGTGATTGGAGCATCCCAAATCTGGGATGTCTGTCAAGTTCAAGACATTAAGCTCGCCTAGACCTGAAGGTGAGACCATTGAATATCAGTATCATGTAAACAGCGCCTGCAGCCATCAGGCTAGGGGACCTTGACTAAATTTAGGTGGAACCTTAGAAGATACACGGATTTGGTGCAATCTGTATTTAGTTTTGTCTAATTTCCAAAATGAATCTATTCTAACCCTTTCTTGGTGCTGGGAATACCTAATCAACCTGCATTTGAACTTTGTTTACAAAAATATCAAACGAATGGCGATTTGGTTTGATAACGCATAAGAAAGTTTATCATTAATGGTTATTATCGATCGAACTCCGGATAGCTTATTGTGTCTCTCATGTGCCATGCTTGGTCACGTCTTTGTGTCCCGAAAAAAATATGGAACGGAACTTAACCAACGCCATTGAAATAGCTGGGGTATCATTTCAAAAGTATGAAGGAAACAGTCGATGAAGCGTTTTTAACAGCTGTTGATTGTAGATGAAGTACATTTTTAGGATCACTAACAGCAACAGAACTTCATTGATTTACGTGACCGACAACTAAGGCGTTCAGTTTTAGAGCAATTAATGTAAAGCTTGGCAAAAGGTTGTATCCCGAGATGACGTTGTGGTTTTATGAATTTATCCCATCTAATACTAAAGATGAGGAGTTTTTAACGGAGCAACTTTTCATATAATTTTATACCAATTGTAAAGTACAGACTATTCGTCACACACAAATGTTAATAAAATAATTATATTTGTATTGATGTTTATCAAAAAAATCGGTGCCATAGAAGTTAAATCAAACATCTTGCTAGTCCATGACGTTCTCAATGTCGGTATGTAGTAACTTGTGTATTCAAATTGTTGCGTGTGATCTTTCGCGACACGTCTCACCGTGTCATTATATCTACATAAAGCACATCCTTACACAGCCGCGCATCATATAACGTGAACGATGCAGCCATGAACATGATCAACCAACGTTGATTACACCTACAGACATACATTATACTCTGCACATTCTGAAATGCGAGAGACGATTTGTTCAAAATGTTTATTTTTTCGTAGAATTAACATTTTAATAAAAGTATAATCTCTTTAGAATAAACAGTTTTAAATACACTGATTACCTATGGATATACAAAAATAAGTTGCAGGATAACGAATTAATGATACATTCAGAATAAAAAAAAACCTATATAGAAGTGAGAGAATATGCAGAGAAAGGTGGATAAAGAACACCAGATACTTTAAAGTCGTCGTAGCTATAGTCAGGGCTAGTCATCCCATTGACCAATAAACGAGTTTGAGCTGTAATTAAAACTTATAGGAGCGCTTTCATAAAGGCAGCTGCCATTGCGGTGAGAATAAAGCTGGCAGACGCCATCCGGTCACTGCCGCTGTCCAGCCAGCCCCCAGCATATGACAGCGTGTAATTACTAGTAGGTGCCAGGCCAATCATGGTGCCATATAGTTCGCGCACGTCATCCGTGAAGGCGTCGTCCCATGGAACACTGATGTCGGTGTTACCGCTCACAACCGTGTGGAAGTCGTATGCTGCAGAGCTCGGGTTGCGGACAGACCAAGATAGGTAGACGTCAACCATACCCGTCATAGCGTCAACCTTCACGAACACCGAGCATCATTTCGCGTCAAAACAAAAAAAAAACTGCACAAAGATTGCACAGATACTAGACTAGACTGCTTGATAAATGCATTGCTATTTTAAAGGCGCATAATGCATTACCATTAAAGAAATAATGTCATTTGTGCAGTAACTTAATTGATTCTACAATTCATCGGGATAAGCTTTAGCATAATTTATCATTCAATTTGAAGGAATACACACTTTTCAATTTAATGATGATGCTTTGGCATTGTTAATAGTCTACTCTACAGACCTCCCTCCAACGTTCATTCGCCATGCTAGTAGCCTACTCTACAGACCTCTGTTCACCAATGCTAGTCCTCTCTCTCCCTCTTCGTTCATTGGCGTATTAGCCTAGTAGCCTATTCGTTCATTGGCCGTGACCTACTCCCTCTCTCGTTCATTGACCCTGGCCTACGTGCTAGTAGCCTACTCTACAGACCTCCCTCTCTCGTTCATTGGCCGTGCTAGTAGCCTACTCTGCTGACTTCCCTCTCTCGTTCATTGGCCGTGCTAGTAGCCTACTCTGCTGACTTCCCTCTCTCGTTCATTGACCCTGCTAGTAGCCTACTCTACTGACTTCCATCTCTCGTTCATTGACCGTGCTAGCCTACTTTACTGCATTCCCTCCCTCCTTGGGTTGTGACATACCGTGACTGTAGCCCCATCATCGACCTTCTCCACGGGCATCTTGTAGTAGTAGACTTCTTCTGTGACCAGCTCACCTGTCACAGGTGTGTTTTCAACAAGCTCGGCGGGTGCTGGTCGGACAACATGGAAACACATGCAGCATGTTTCAATCTCTCATCAAAACAATGCCTGTCAATGTAAGTTAACGTAAAGAAAGCAAGCGTGTCAAATCAAAGCAGGCAGTATATTTAAGCGTGTGCAAGTGCGTACCTTTGCATGTCTGAGCTTCGATCTGACTGGCGAAATGTATCACATCACTGAACGTATCGATGAGATAGACGTGAATGCAGTCTGGGTCAGTACCAATCACCTGCAGCTCGGCCAGGTCTGCTCCGGAGGTGATGCCCACACTGAACACCGTCAGTTGACCCATGTGTACCTATTCAAGCAAAACAACTATCGACTGTCAGAGACGAAGGGCTTCTCAAAGAATACACAATAAACAGCGGCACCCAACTTAAATCAACGTAACGAAATGTATATTCAGATTTGATGTGATATCTAAGTGACAATATTAGTGGTTGGTATGGGAGTTTCACCTGCTCGGCAGCCGTGATTGTGGCGGCTGGGTCAGTTGACTCCCCGTCGGTGAGGAAGACGCCGATCTGAGGCACACCATCACTGCCGCGCCCCTTACGAGTGAACATATTCTCCATGAGGAGCAAGGCATCGGCTGAGTTGGTGCTGCCTCCCGTGTAGGGCGCGGCCCGCACGGCTGTCACCACATCGTCCACGTCCGAATACATGTCAAGGTCGAACTCCACTGAGGCTGAGCTAGAGTACTTCATCAACCCGATGCGGACCTTACTTTGACTGATCTCGAAGCTTTGGACAACTGCCACGACAAATTCTTGAACGAGGATGAAGTTGCTTGCGCCGATTGAGCCGCTAGCGTCGAGCACAAAGACGATGTCGGCCTTGGGTACACTGCAGTCTGTAAAAACACCGATTACTGATAATATCGTTCAATGTTACTAGCATATTATTTTTATGCATGCAACATCTGAAGCAGTTCTCTTGTTTAAGCCGCATTTATTATAATTACTGTATTTATTTTAAGAAGGTAACCTATGGCTGTCTCGTTTGCTGCCATGATGAATTGGTCGGTCAGACTGGTGGTGACGGAGTCTCCCCGGTATTCTGTCACCCACGTGACAGCCTGATCATCCTCAGAGCGAGGGATGGACGCTACCGTAGACGCGATGTAGAGGCGGGCAGCCAGACCAGAGTACAAAGGCTTCCACAAGTCTTGCCATGTCACTGCTAACCAGTCTATGTCCAAAGCTGCCAGGATATCAGAATGGAAGGTAGTGTCCGCTTGGGTTGCATCAAACATGTCCTCATCGACCTGCGTACACAGGAGAGCCATGTAGTGTATTTAGATTCTTGCCGAAAGCATAGCTCCATTTTGAAAGTTAGACGGTGCTGTCGAACATATTTAGATTTCGCGTCGACGCTACCATCATGGCAATTAATGTAAAAATAATAAATGGGTCAAAATTTCATCAAATGTGACGAAAGTACACGGAGAAGCCATAAAGCGTCTAATTTGCGTTTCGCCGTCGGCATTATGTAACACGTTCAAAAAAGGTCTTTTATTATAATCCTAGACAACAGGAGTTTTTGAAAATACATTACGCTACACCGGTTGAATTATCTTATTTGTTAAAACGATCTGCATATTTCTTTTAGAATGTGAGTCCTACTTCCTAAGCAAATGGCGGATACATTTTATCATTGTAAGCTTCATCATCATCGACATCATTACAATCGTCATCATCATCATCTTCGTCATTAGCAACTTCACCTTCATCATCATCATTATTATCATCATTATCAACATTTGATTAACTATACTTGAGCTGCGGCTCGGCTGAACCGTTATGATCTCAAATCACTACAATGGGAACGGACAATATCATAGCGCCAGTGATTTGTTTCAATACTCGAGCTACCACTTTAATCTAAGTTAATGAGAAAATTGTTGAGGATTTACAAATACATGGATTAGTAAAATGTTCAGAATAGAATGGGCCACCGTTGATTGAAAAACTAACTACGACACGACCATTAACGACGGATACATGGTTCGTTTGCATACGATTTTAATTTCGCTATGAGTTTAATGCGTTCCGAGCTGGGAGTGACTAGCGACATCCGGAACATTTTAGTACCCAATTTTCATGACTATTGAACCGATGTAAGCGATTTTTAAGCGATCAAAATTAAAACTAAAATTGGTTACTCAAAGCGCTTTGAAAATGACGAATATTTTGATCGAACATGCCAATATTAAATGTTTGAAAATGGTTTCAGCTTTCAGAAAAATGTTAAGTGTTTTAATGATAAGATCATAATTGGCTCATCAATTACGAATTCAAAGAATTTCGGGTATTTTCGACCAGCCAGGATTTTGTTTTAATCCGCTACGCGGCAGCACGGAGCAATGTGATCCCTCGCCCGCTTCCGGTTTACATAGAAGATGGCGCACATCCTTCGTTATTTTTGATCGAACCTTTTGAGTTGTATCGTTGATTAACTTGAGGAAAATCATCACACATCGATAAGTACGGTCGTCTGACTTTACAACATTTGAAAATAAAGGTGAAGAAGCTGAACCTTAAGCTGAGGTCAGCAACTTCTTGGAATGGCCATACAGTTACCGCTCAATACCAGACTACACCTCATCTTTCATGAACAAATGTGTCAACTTCGTGTCCACATCCACCTGCCTCGTAGCCCCACCCCCCCAGGAAACCAATAAGGAATTGCAAATGACCAGGATTTCTGAAAACGTTCTCCACAAGATTAAATTATCCAGCATGAAGGCCTCACCCACATCAGAGAAACTCAAAGCCAACTCAAAGGCAAGACACTGGAGTCCTCCCAGTTTGTCAGGCTAAGTAAAGCCACAATCAAAACGGTCATGGTCCGAATAGCAAAGTCGCTGACCTGCGTCAATCTGATTCGTGTCAAAGCCATAAACCACCATTCTCCATAGCGAGGCTGGTCGTTCCTAAGCGAAGGTAGCTGGCGGACGTAACGCCGGGCTCACAACGGAGAGTGATAAACCACGGCATCCATGATGAGCCTGTGGCTCTTAGGAAATATGCCGGGTTGACTCGGGCCGAAGTCGAACCATATCGGATTGTGGTGTCCCAAAAAAACTACTTTTGATATCCTCTCATCCACATTCACATTTTTACAAACACAACCCATCACGTTAGGCAGTTGTGGGGACGATGAACTATCAAAAGTTGCATAGTGTATAACAGACAAAGATTATGTGGAGGAAACCTGGACCTCCCAATGGTTCATTGGTGTTCCCAAGATTTTGAAGGTTTTTCACAAACCTATTATGCGCTCAATAAGCACCCTCTTGCTGGAGATCTTACTGTCGGTCTGCACCACTTTCCCTGTCAGTCGGTTCTTCTTACTGAAAAAGGTTGGTATGCTGACAGTCAGTTTCACAGCGTTTCGGAGCTGCTTGTCCGCTACGCGCAGCACATTGACAATGAAAGATTTACCCTTAACAATTCGTTACTCTCATTTTCACATGGGCGCGTGACGCGCATTGCTCTGTGCTGCCACCTCTCGGACAAAAAAAACAACGCGGTCTCTCATTACATATAATCAAAAATAGTTTGCAAAGCTTCCAAAATATACAAACATTTTAAAATCAAAGTTTTATACATGGAGATATTAGGCATTAAACTTAAAAATATCTATGTAAAAACTCGTCTCGCTTTGTAAATGTTAAATATTTTGATAGAACATGCCAACTATAAATGTTGGATAATGCTTTAAGCTTTCTGAAAATATGCATTATTTTCAATTACATATATTTGGAAAATATATTAAGCTTTAGCATGTGAAATTTTACGATGTGGCTGACGCTGTCACTGACAACATTTGGCCCAATAATTATTACCATCGGACTGGTATTAACGATTTTATCAGCGGTACAAACTCATGAAAATATTGTTAAAATTTGGACTGATAACATGATTTTTCGACCTGGACTATTGGAAAAAAATATTAATATGTTACAAATTCATGTATTTAAAAAAAGTTTGCAATTGAATTAAGCTACCAATTGGTGAAAATTTGTCACTTGTTCAGTGACTTTGACTTTGTTTGAGTCAAAACCTCTGGGTTCTGCGCATCATTGAGACAAAACATTCAATTCGAATTTTTTTCCAAAATCTCGACCTGTATCGTGTGCCAAAGAAAATGAGTTAAACTAACATACATAGCCCCTAGCAACCAAGACAAATAGGCGAAAGATATTGGCCAAGGTAATTGCATATTTGCAACAACAACAAAATAAAGATAATTTTCGTTTTTCTGATCTAGTCGTTCATTATTTTCCCCATCCGTTCTACAAGTTTGAAAAATGAATTTACATTTATCGAATTATAAAATTAAGGCGTAAAATTCAAAATGAAATAAGTGTTCGCGACCAAATTCTCCTCACCCGCCAGATGCCTCCGTAGTAGTCACTTGAGCCATCGCGGAAAGCAGACGTATCAGCGCCATCACGTGACTCAGCATATGCTATCCTGCGCAAGAACAGCGCGTCATCCGGGAAGATGCATGGCTGCTGTATGGTTTCCACCACAGCCTCGACCACAGCAGAGCCCGTCGCCTTCTCGACCACCGTATTGTCGACCGCTGCTAGGCACACTGAGGTACCAAGGACCACAAACAACAGCTGAATGTTCGTCTGCATCGTGTTCGCCGACAAGTGTCAGCCCAGGTAGTCCGGGGCGCTTTATATAACAAAAATCGAGGTAGTGGGGTGGGGGGGGGGGGGGGTGTGGGGGGTGGGGATTCTAACATGGCTTTGTGCCAATTATTTTCTAGGCACCGGGCTGCGGTGTAATTTTTATAGAACGCATAAAATTGCTTTTTGCATATTTATGTTTGACATTATAGTTATCATCCATTTCTATATCGTATTTTAAGTAGTGACAATAATTAACGACGAAAAATAACTGCTTGACGAATCATTTTATGATCGATCGTAGATACACATTATGCCCAAAAAATACGTATTCGAAAAATCGCCAAAAGAACTTCATTGCTGCGCAAATGTTCATGGTAACACCTTACGACATAAACAAGGGTTGTTGATACTTTGGTACAAAACAACTTCATTGTATACTATATGAAGTGATGGCATGGCGACGGACCGTCGTTCAGGTTTTACACTATGTTGGCCGCTCTACTGTAATCCCTGTTGTCCACAATAGACCTAGTTTCATCTCGCTAAATCTATTTACATAGAGGGCTGGCAAGATGGATCATTCTCGTTCAGATGTCACTTAATGGAAAGGGTGGATTTCTCTCCCCGTGAAGAGACTTCATTGGTGTGGTGACGGAAAACATGAGTTGTGTAAGGCGATGTGTGTTTATACACGAGAGTCAGCACACTATGTGTGCATGTGTGTGCGTTGAGTAGCAGTTATTGGATCTACCGAGTTCTGTCTGCGATAAACAATCAATGCTTAGTCCGTGGATTGTGCGTCGGTACAAAGAAGTAGTGAAGAGTATTTACCCTCAGATTAGAACCACACCCTTCAATCTTTTCTGTAACCACCAGGCGTTATTTGACGTCATTCTCACCCTAAGGTCAACGATCTCGCTCACTGGAATAAGGCCAGAAATATTGATACACCACGCAGATCAAAGCCATTAATGATTTTGCATATGCTATATGGTGAATCGCTCACTCTTCCGTGTGACAGGGTTCATATGTTTGACAACATGGAGTGATATGCGTGGAAGTTAAAACGAATACTTACTCCAAGGAGTTCTCAAATGGTGGGTAAGCACAGGCGGCACGCACCCCTTGTCAATACGTGCAAGGATTTTATGATAGTTTCAATTATCCGGAAAGCAGCAAGCCTGTCGAAGATCAGCAGCTTCGCTTTTGTGGAGAGTTGGTCATTGACTTGCCTGTTGTTTACTTTTAGGTAACACTAAAGCTGTATCTCAAGTACATCGTCAATCTGTTCAATCATGTCTTGATGAACATTAAAGTCTTCTCATACATGATTCGAATAATGTTAAGTCTCTTACTTACATTACTTAAATTACATCCGCTAATTGCCTCATGAGTAGACAGAAACTTCTTTCACGAGATAAGGCTATTTTTTTAGACTTTAGTTGACACCGGTTCTTGCTGACGCGTTACCAACTCAATTCCATTCATTAGAGCCACAGCTCCCTCTTACGAACCTGTGTAAATGGTTGTGCTTTCCGAATATTTGTCTTTAATATCGAGAATTTGGTTAAGAAAATAAGGCACAGCGGTGACTTTGTTGCTATTTGACAATGATCAATCTATTAGCGGGGTCTTAAAGGTGCATTTTCTCAAAAAATCGAATCGAAAAAAAAAGTTGCTAACTGCAAGAGTACCCTAAATGGTGCTGATATCCGGATTCCAAAGTTGGAATGGCCGTATATATTTCTTGTTGTTCGTAAATAAACCTTCAATTCCTTATTTTTCACTTCCAGCCAAGAATAGACCATATTTGGAAGCTCATGTATTATTAATTTCGGAAGCGCAGAAACGTCATCACTCTGTGCCGATTGCCGCCGGTGGGTGTAGTTAGCGCTATTTTCATTGCGATAATGGACGATCAAACCAAGAAACGAAGAAAAGGTGGAGGGAGAAAGAAGCTGTTAATAGATTCAACAACTAAGAGAAGGAAGCGGGAGCTAGACCAGCTACGGTCTAACACGAGGGTGTCTTAAGAAAGGCATTCAGGGAAGTGAGGAGTGTGACCAACGAAGAAGCTGCAAAGTTTTTGCTGAACATGTAAGTAATCTCTTTGTATTATGAATACCCTGCTATCGAATCGGTCTGTATTGAATCGAATTGTGTAAATGTCACCGATTAAATAAAATCTAAGGGCCTATTATGAGTCCATTGCACTATTTAGATTTGTAAATTGTTGTTGTTGCAAACATACCTTACTTAATTTGTAAATTTCAGGTAGAGAAATTATTGCATCCTCTTGACCCTAATTCAATGGCTGGTGATCAGGTGTTCGTCATACCTTGCCTGCAGTCAAGTTGTGACAATGGACCACAACAGGCATGGGGATAGGACATATGCACTCAAGTAGGGTTGGTCAGCCAATGTAAGTCTCTCATGACCACTCAACTACACACTGACTAAATGTCCTATCAGAAAACAGAATACTGATGCTGCACATGTAATGTGTTCTAGCTATTTGGCCATATAATGCCATTTGTTGTGTTACAGGTACAGCAATCGCTTCAACAAGCAGTCAAAGACGTGGTCATCGGTTTAGAGGCCAAGACTTGCGCCCATATACCAGATATGATGACAGAAATCTTTAGGCCCAAAGCAATGCGACAGCAATCACAACAACACCCACAACGCTCTGCTGATGACCCTGCAAAATCAGTTTGAACATTGCTCCTGTGCCAGGCCATCTACCCAAGAAACAGTTGCAGGAGTCTCATTTTGATTAAAAATATGATTTAGAAATTTGTTTTTGTTGAAATGTACAAATATTTTATTAGTCACATTCTTTTGTCTGTAAATCCAAACTGTAATAGAAGAACTCATGTAATTGGCAAATAAATAATACATGAACTCATTTTAATGTCACTTCTTTTTTTATCAGGGCTAGAATTATGAACATAAAAAGTCAAATCTGAATATGTGTCATGACTAATTGACAAAATAATGTGTGCATAATTCTTTTCTTCTGTGTTTGAGAGATGAAAAATTTACTAATATATGAATGTTCAATCCATAAAACAAATAGACAATAAGTTATCAGATTGTTGAAGCAAAAATGTTCAGAACAAATAATACCACATGTTTTGTAAGACTAAGCAATTTATAATCCACACAAAAATACCAATCAGAACAATGTGATATTTCCAGATTAAAATTAAAACATTTAGGCTTAGTATGAAGAGGTCTCTGATCTTCCTTACACAACCAGAGTTACCCTCCTGTTGCACTCTTCCAAAAATACATGAATCCACAGAACCAATTGCTGATAGGCGCCGTGTCTAAGCATCTTTTTTTTTTGTCCTCGACAACCGCATCCCATAGCAAGTCCACTCGGTACCTGTTAATAACCTCAATGACCATCGGGTCAAGCACTCCTTCCACCTAAGGTAGTGCATATGTGCAAAAGTCTGGGCTGTTTGTGCAACATTGCCGCTCCACAGGGGGAGGTATTTCCCTACATTGAAGGCAGATGCAACAGTCTGGGGAAGTGGTAGTTGATGGAGGGTGGAATCCTTCTTTCGGCGGTGTGGGTTGTCGAGTGATTGTAAGCGCAAACTGTGGCTGTCTTTCTAACCAGCAACTGACCCACCCCATCCAAATCCAGCCACCACACTAAATTCTGAAAATATGAGTAATCAAAAGTCTTCATTTTGATGGATTGAATATCTCCAATACAAATCTCTTACTGTGACCAAAATTGCATGAAGGTTTTTGGAGCAGCTGAAGAGTGCTAAATGCCGAGTTGTACAATACCTTCAATTTCTCCTTCTGTGACAGCTCTAAAGATTTAGCAGTCACTCTACTCTGCTGTAGGGTCTGGTTAGTTATTGGTGTGTTGCAAAGGTAGCCTCTGCGAACAAGATTGACTCGCTTTCGGCCTGTCGAGGTCTACAAACAAATGAGAACCAATGGAAATTTATGGTTCGATAGTTCAACATTGGACCTATCTACTGACAAAGTGATTCAATTAGGTAAGGCAAGCACAAAAGTACCTTGTTTGAAGAAGGTGGGACTCCTCTGCCACCTCTTCAGGCTGGTCTGCAACCTCCACCGACTTGGACACCTGTGTCATGGTGAACAATTTCAAACCATTAAACACATCCTTCCCAGTCATAATGGATGTAGAGTTCAATAAAATACCAAATAAAAAAGAATCAAATAAAAAAGGAACCAACCTCAGTTCCACACACGTTGTCAGAATCTGTACAATGACCCCTTCCACTGCCTCTTCTTGTACGTGATCCCCTCCTTGGCATTTTGATTTCCTTTAAATTTGAAAGTGGGTTGGTTCAATTTAATCAATGAATGAACATGACAAGAATAATTCAATCAATAATGTTATAGTGTTTGAGCCAAAAGCATGCAAAAGTCAGCCAAACCCATTCGATGATACATACCACCCCAAACTCCTAGCGTGGAAGTTTCAGTACACAGGGATTTGCATTGACTGGCCGCTATCTTCTCTGTAGGGTTTATGTATGCATAGAAGATAGCGACCGGCCAGCCAATTCAAATCCCTGTTTCAGTTCACTATAACGAGATAACGTAGACGTCCCGAGGGAGACCCCAGTCCCTTGATTTATAATACAATTTATGAGTTCATTCAGGAATATTCCAATAGTTTGCTATGAAAAAGCACCGATAATTGCATATGAAATAATGAAACTTCGAACAAGTGTCATGGCTTTACACTCCAAAACGTGAAAGACTAGTCAAGAATATCGTTTTTATTACGCTTGAACATGCGCAGCCTCAGTATAAATATAATATACTAAGTGTAAGGGCTACCTCATGGTTCGTTCGCAGGTGTAACGCTATATGTTGTTAAATTTACGGTAATCTATTGTACCGATAGTGTTCACTTTATTGAGGCGGGTTCTTTTTTATATATAACATTCGAAAACTCCAATCAAAGGAGAACAAAGAAGAGAAATGTAGGAATCAAAACACTAACCATTTCGGCTGCATGCGTTTCCACCTTCTGTCGAATCTGCGCTGCGCGTGACGTCATGACTATGTGTTGTCAACAAATGACCCTTCAATACGCATGCGTCATTTTCCCATCGACACTGTGCTCATGTTTGTAAACATGGATGTGGCCGACAGATTTCGATACGGTGTAATCGACGATATAGCGTTGAACTAGTCCGCAAAATGGTTTATATGGGTTCCAAAAGAGTTGTTCTATTAAATGGAGCAAAAAGACCGCATGTCATTTTTTTTGAAAAAATGCATCTTTAAGCTGCCGTGGGATAGCCTTAGGCTTGGTCGCCACCGCCAATCTGCATTGATTCGGGTATGTCCCACCCGAAGCCTCGCTGGCACACAAGTCGAATGATGGGATGACAGTCTGCCTTCTTTGCTAAAAGGGATATTTGGGGGTTAAAATGTAACATTAGAACCTGAATTCTAAATCCCCACCCCCGTCTGATTTTTGTGAGGCCATATATGTTTTCACTTGCGGTTTTAAGATGGGAGGCTACGAGGCACAGTTTCAGAAATTGATTCTTGGCCGTTTCCAACTTCCCCAAATATGCTGTTTCCGTGAGGTGCCATCTGCCTTCTACAGATAGAAAAAGACTGTTATCAAAGAGTATATAGCTTCGCCAAGAGCGCTCACTCAAGCCGCAGCCCGAGAAAAAATGTTAGGCGCCGTGCGTTGCTTTGTCATAGCGAGGAATTCTCTGATTAATTCTGCGTCTCGACCAACCAGACAACTCAATATCTTTGACAAACGCCGACCCCGAGACGTCGGATCAACAATCCCGGGTGCTTTTTCATAGTATCATCGCCTGGTGACGGGTATTTCATGTAATTTTATAATCCCCACACAGCTTAGCGACGCTGTTAACTCTATGCTTGAGATCTTCACATGTCACTGGCAAGCCTACTACCGGCCAGATTATTTCAAAGATTCGCGCTTGCTTTGCTTGCTGATTCTTTCAAAGATTCGCACTTGCTTTATGATTCTTTGTACAAGTTCATGTTGGCCTCTGAAAGCCGCATTTTGAAAACCATGGTTTAACATCCGTTTGGTCATCAGTCATGGATTTCGGCATGTAGTGTCAGACTACTGATTTTGTAAAGAAGGACACGGAAGTATTTGTGCCTGTTTATAACTTATCTGCGCTTAGACATTAAAGTTAGCCATATACAGCTGGCAACAGCAGCACGGGAAATCACTGCTGACAGACCAGGTCCACGACCGATGATTCTGAACCTGGATACATACAAAAGGAGATTTTCTCACACGTAACCCAGCCAAGCAACAGCGCCGCGAAAGTATTGATCAATGAAGATGTAACCGCTACTCGCACAAAGCTGCTATGGCATACTCTTACCCTCTAAAAGAAGGAGGGCAACACAGACTGTTTGAGCCACGACGGACGAATCCTAATCAAAGACAAGTAGGGTGAAATAGCCTGTGATAAATCTGCTCACCAGTTGAAAGCGATTCCATCAGTTTGAAATCTATTCATTTCTTGGTAGCCATGTTCAAATAAGAAAAATGCTCTAAAAGATCTCTCCCCGACCTTTTTTTAATAGTTTAATTTAAATTTTATATTCAATGTGTTTATCATGTCTTATCTGTATTGAATGTAATCAATTAATCTCACACACTCCTTAAACCACCGCGATGAACTTACTTCAAAACATAAATAACCAATGCCAGTATAATGTAATGTTTGCAATCGATGTGTGCATAACCATTTATACAACCTTGAGTGCTCAGTATGTCACCTTCATTGTCACCTTACCTGTCTGTCCGATTCATTGTACACCGAAAGACGTACTAGCAAACGGCATCGTTTGATATGCGTAATTTAAATCTTCCCATTCAACCATTATGATAAATGATGATGATTTTGCCAAAGCGGTTCACTCTGAGACTGATTAACCCACACCTCACCAGGTGGATAAAATGATGGAAAAAGTATGCACAACAATCGATGAGACTGTTCCCATTGCAACTCCTTTGCATTGTACTGACCCTGACCTTTGTATTTTCGTGAGAATGATACCAAGAGTGTGACATTAAGTAAATATTACCCTGAAGATATTTTAATACCAAATGCAACAGTCTTACTGTGAGCAATTTTTAATCTGTTCATTGATCCACGTTACCATTCGTAGTGAATGGAGAAATTATATTCATTTTCTAAATCAGAAGTTTGATAGTACTGCCTTAACAGAGACTTAAATAGATGGTGTGAAAGTGGATACTTCTAATCCAATTAGCTACAGGACTGAAAATGCATATAGGACAACGAAACCTGGTGGTGGTATGAAAATCAGTACGGTTTTAGGATGAAGCGCTGACTAACAAGGCACTAAGAATTTGTATTTATCTCAGAAAGGTATTTGATACCTTGAATCATGATATCTTAATTCAGAAACTCAATGCGTATCTTTTTGTCCGTATGTCTCCTATTGGATTGATGTGTGGGGTACTGCGCAAAAAAATATATAGAAAGAGCTCCAAAAACTATGTTGCTAAATTAATACTGGTACTTGTGTATTATTTCAATCACTTCATATCTAAAGTGTCAGTCGGGAGCATAAATATTGTGTCAAAATCTTCATGCATTAGTTTTTTACAGATATTCTGCCAATTGCATTCGTTTGTATCTTCAAACATAAAGTAAAAGCAGATGCCATTGTAATTAGACAAGCACATTCCTTGATTGTACCACTCTGTTAATCACAATAGTATACTACACAGAAGTGTAAAACTATGGAACGACTTGTGTTCTCTTAAATCAATACTTAGTTCACATAATATGAATATTAACTGACATAGTGTGTATGTTTGTATATGGCCACAAACTGATTTATTACCAGTATGTGTTTTGACAATCGAAACATGCACTGCATATTTTGTTGCACCACTAATCGTAAAATGATAAGAGCATACATGCATCAGCTGGTGTCACATCTTCATTGTTTATAACAAATATCATTATTATTTGAATTTGTACCAATATATTATTGTATCAATATTAGCGTTTGTACAATATAGACCATTAAGTAGCTTTGTAATTACCAGCAAACCTTACCTTACCTTACCACACCACTCAAAACTACATCATACAGTACCCAACTATGCCACAACACCGTGACATTACCCGGCAGATTGGTTCGTTGGTAACTGGGTCGTTGTCACAGGTTCAAGATAGGCTTCGTTTATAGAGTGCCAATGTCTTCTCAAATACGAACAGTTCGATCACAATTCCAATAGTCGACTGACTGGTCGATTGTCGATGTTACAAGCATCAGAATCGAGTCCTTATATATATTCTTAAGCCAACAAACATTCAAGAAGCATCAACAATTATCGCTACATAATGTGCAAGACGGGATCCGACCGAGACATAACGTAATGACCTGATCGTGTCATACCGTATTAACATTATGATTTACGTGGTTTTACGCTAAGAGCGCTTACTACAGCATTCCGCCCCAGGAAATACGTGAAGACGAAACCTGTTAGCCGAAGCGTTAATGTCATAGCGCCTCTTAAAACCACACGGAACTCTTTAATTTGGAGCTGTAGTCTTCCCGACCAATCAAATGACTCTATGTTTTTTACAACCGCAGAGCCCCGAGACGTTGGATCAACAGTCCCATGAGCTTTTGTTGATTTCATGGAATCGTCGCCTGATGTCGGGGGTGTCTTTCGTGTAATTTCATAATCGTCACGCAGCTTGGCGTAGCTATAAACTCTTTGGTTTAATACAGTCGTCTATCACACACTTTTACAACAGAAGCCAGATATATCAGGTACCGAGGGAAACCTCGTCGCTTATTTCTAAGCGTCCCTTAGTTGTCTAGAAGAGTTCCATAGGCGGTGACCTCTAGCTGTGAGTTAATGATCCACGTTCGTCAGCGCATTACTTAGCTTTATCAATGTACAAACAAAGATTCAAGCCAGAACCCTAGGCGAAGTAATCAAGTTGTTGAAATTTCATTCAAATCGTAACCAGGTAAACCCTAATTTTGTCAAAACCGTGAATATTTGCGATAAAATAGTAATCCGGATGCATATTAATAATAGAAAAGTGTAATAAATTTGACAGTTCCCCTTGAAGGTGTGTTTTTCATAACATAGCATTTACGCTCGTCCATCGCCGCTATGAAATTAGCTCTAAAATTACGTAACACCCCAATATTCAATTTGTTCAGTCCATACGATATCATACTGCGCAACAGTTTACTAAAGTATACCATACCATCATCACATCCAACCACGCTATAAAACGCATTGTCGGTTTTCACCATTCACCATAGGAAATGGAAAATAACATATTGCATTTCACACGATGCCATTCAGCGATCATTCTCGTTGTTATTTCAATTACTCATTACGAAATTAGTTTGACCGCGTTCATTTTTATGCTTCATTTTACTAATCAACCCCAAAATGTAAACTTCAGTATTGCTATGTGTTCATTTCATTTCGTGTAGGATATCCATTGCTCATATTTCCAAAGAATTACAAAGATGGCTGCCATTTTTTAACGATATTTATTGCAATTTTACCTAAACATAAATAATAGAAATTATCTCAAAGAATATCAGTACAGATGGCCACTTAATGGTTGACCTTGTACGGATTCTGGTTGTTGAGCGGCGAGTAGACGCTGTGGTGGCCGACCGAGTGGAACATTCGTCCATGGAGGGTGAATGGAACCCAGGTTGGCAGCTCGGCTCGGCTGATTTCTCGGAGCGTTTTTCCGTCCAAGAAAAGCAGGAAAGATGTTTGACTTTGCATATCCATGACGAGACTTATTACCACACCGTCATCCTCTCCATGCCCCCCAGGTTTTGGTTCAAACCAGGGTTCTGTCGGGTAATGGTCGTTTTTAATCCAAACTCTATCTTTCATTCCTTGGCCACATATGTCTTTTTTGACGATGTATGTGGGCGATAATGAACCGTTGTTCGCTCCAGAACCCAGTCCGTATATATAGCAATACCGCTTCTGGCTGTAGTGTGGATTGATTGTCGGCAAATCAAATTTATTTGCAAGCGACATGCCCGGTCGATACAGGAACTCGGAAATAATCACCTCACCACTTATCAGATCAATTTGTACTCTTTTCATGTTTGCAAAGTCGCTCGGTGATAGCGACGGGTTATCACTGCGAATCACTTTAAAGTTGATGCTTTCGATGAATTTAAGGCTTGTGTAGGCGGAAACGTCCACAATGAGTTGGTTGCCATGTTGATATGAGTTGGCCACGTGCATGAAGAACATGGCTGAACAAGACAGATGAAGGCGCCTGCCAGTCAGAATATTGACCACAAACACGTCGGTGTTTTTGCCGGCTTCCCATTCGAGACTTTTTAATGGGCTTCGTGTTTTCAGCATTTTGTAAACATTGATATAAATAGGATGTGCAAAAAGGATGGCGTATCGTTCCGTCAAGCCAAACGAATGCATGTAAGGTATACTCTGCATAGGAATCGACGTAATCAGCTCCCGTTCTGCCAACGACTTCACTCTTATCAGA
Source organism: Urechis unicinctus (assembly GCA_034190875.2). Lineage (NCBI taxonomy): Eukaryota > Metazoa > Annelida > Polychaeta > Xenopneusta > Urechidae > Urechis > Urechis unicinctus. The sequence goes on along the minus strand of CM067345.1, from coordinate 29,357,665 downwards.
TTCACGCTCCCTGTTAACCCCGGAATGGGATTCATCAGAGAATAGAAACTAATGAAATTTTTAGTTCCGAATTCCCTAACGGGATGAGCCGAGGAAGGAATGGGCAGCACTTTGCCGAACATGCCGGATAAAGGTAATGATGCATCATGTCGCCTTATCGTCGACAAATCGGATTTAAATTCATAAAACTGCCAAAAATCACTCAGCGCTACCAATGCTTCACCTCGACGCCCATTTCCAGCATTCAACTGCATCACGTTGATATTAGTATTGTCGATTCCATTATATAATGACGTCAAATATTCCTCGCTGCTAAATGGAGGTTGTACGCGGTCAAACAAGATATACGGTGCAACTGTTTGTTCCTCGAGGGAATCTTGGTAGAAGTTCGTTCTCAAGAATTTAGTGGAAAAGAAGAAACATGAGGAGTTACTAACGAACTCAAAACTGTGAAGTTTGGCGAAGCCATCAAATGCATGGGTGAAATTCCTTTGGCCCATCTCAAATCTGCCAGGTCCGTTGCGAATCTGGAAGAAAACAAAAGTTCATGTTCTTCACAAGCACTACCGAATTCCAAAGCAGCGACGAGGAACAACGATTTTAGTTGCAATTACCAAAGCAAATTGCCCGCCCGTTTCATATGAACTCCGCCTCGGAAGGTTAGTTAAATCTTAGTATCAGGCAATCCGTTCATTCATTCACCAGGTGTTCAGATTTGCCGATCGACAGAGTACGTGTCGTACGTCATAACGCCCTCCACACGTGACAGATGATACAATTCTAGTCGCTTGAGGAAGCAGTTGGTCGCCCGCGAACTCCTCCAGACCTCCAAACGGTTTGATTCCTACGTGACAACGTCTTTGATATATAAAAAGGAGAGAATTTAAGGCCACGTTATCGCTGTAAATCGAGATATATTGAGTATTTTCCTCACATCCTGACCTTATTATAAGATGAAGATAGTTCACTTAGTTATAAATGAATACCAAATCACTCAATCTGAGTATAAAGCCTTGGTTTCGAGTTGCCTTTGAATAGCTTTTTTGAAGATATTGAAGATCATATACCCAGCTTGTGAACAAACGCAACAAAGATCTGATGGATCTGGTTATGAAAGAGAAGCAACGCGGACCTGTAGGGTAAACATTAGGATTACTACAAATCATGCAATCGCTTTTCCGGAGTCTATATCCAGAATAAAAGACTGACAATGGAGATTGAGATGATACATCCAGTTATTATTTATAGCAAATTTAAAATAACGACGGTTGGTACAAATGTTACTTACGAAGAGCCCCCTAAGCCAGGATGGAATTGTCCCGTTAACTTGCACTGGAACATTCGACATCTCGTCTGTGTTGGTGGTGAAGAGAAGCTCCAGTGGGTGGCGACTGTCACAAACGAGAACACACGAGAAGACTATAGGCAGCCAAACCCAGGTCTTCGACGCCATTTCTCTGAAACACCAGTGGTGTACTCTTATGTTACTCCGTATATACTGTCGCTCGAGGAGCGAGCTGGCAATGAGAGGCCCCTTGGTGCACTGGGATTCAGTCTGGATGATGAAATGTCAGCAGCTAACTTTGAAAATTATGTTACACGGATTCTTAAGTATGTGTTAAAAATAACTTTCTTCAAATTTGTTTAAGCTTTTATCCTGCTGCGAAGTCGTCAGGTCAAATGGTAGGTTTTGATGATTGACGCTCTTCGTGAGCTCGATTATACAAGGTGTTGTTGCTGTCGTCTTGTTCCTGGAATCATAACATGAGACTAAAACGACTGTGTAATTTGACCTGTGTTATCGATGAGCGGCTAGATCTGTTGTTATCTAGATAACTCGGTAATATTGGGGTTTAACGTCACTTACAGCAACAAGGGAATATCGTGACGGCGATGGATGAGGATGATTGAGATGCTTGGACAGCTCCCCTTAAGTGCCAGCGCCCACAAACCGGTTGCCAGACCGGGCTGCGAAACCCACGCCGCTGAGACGAAGGTTCAGAACGGTACTATAGAACTACCGTGTCGGGGGCATCCCCATTCAGAGATGGGACCGCCATCCGAGTCACGGTTAATCAGACAGGTTTTCACACCTTGGTATCGAACCCACAGCCTGTGGGACATAGGCGACGCGGCATACCACTGCGCAGCGGCAACCGGCTGTTACCTCGAGCGCTCACGGAAGCCTGATTACAGGAACCGAAGGGCTGTGGATTGTTGAATGAAATTATACGGTCATGATGTCAAATGTCCCTACTATTGAGTAATCAGTTACCTCACGCCGTTTGCTTCGTGACTGATTAATGGAAGATTTTGTCTTGAACGTAGCTGACCACGCGCCTGCGCATTACGACCGCTCACATATGGATCTTATCGATCGACCTTATAACTAGAGGCGCATCTCCTGAAGCTGGAAGCAAAGGGACCTTGACCGCTACTCACCTGCACATAAAATGCCGTCCAATTTGCGTTACGCTGAAACATTGTTCAAATTTATAACTTGCGTGACCGAGTTAGCATATGCAGTCGGACACAAAATCTGCAGGAGATATTTAATGGATGAAATATAAACGTGAAAAAGGTAAAACAAAAAATATGAAAAACAGACAAACATGCTAGATTAAATGTTAAAGATTATTCGTGAAAATGAATAATGACTTCCTTAGTACATTTTTCGGTAGCTGTACTTCATATGATCGACTTTAGTTTAATGTACCGATTTCATGACACGATGCCTAAGAAAATGAGTTCTTCTCACCGTGCATTGACCGCTACACGACAATGACATGGTGCAGTTAGTGGAAACATGCAGTGGACTTACCTTGAATATGTGATAACGAAGTCCAAGCTGCGCAATAAAGCCAGTCTCTGCACCACACTTTTTCCCAATCTGACGCGTAAAACTAAATCCCAGAGGCGAAGCAAACGTGAAGCTTCTTGAAACCCGATGACTGCAATATTTTGGTTGGTAAGGCCTTTGTGCTTGCTGCAGGTGCAAAACTATAATGCGATGAAGCGTTGGGTGGTACTCGGGGGAAACGTATCCTCAGATCCTATTGGGAACGCAGACATGGAAGGGATGTTCCTATATCATTCACACTGTTAAGAAAAACACACTCCATTTGCTTTGTTCTGAAGGGGTGAACGAGATTCATCAGCTTGTTGGATATGTGGCATATTGCCGTTTTATGTATGTCAATGGGCATGACATGTTAGGATCCATGCTCTAGCTTAATTTATTTGATAGGAACGGTTCACCCTAATGGATACATTTCATGCCTCCAGGTTTTTATGATGTCTTACCAGAGTGTCAGGTGCAACTTAATTTAACCTTACGATAATACGTCACTCCCCCCTCACCACCTTTTCCCTCTAAGACTTTGGGGAGTAACCCCACAGTGGATATAAATCATATACCTCATCTTCCCTTATCGAATGGTGACTCGTGTGTCGTGAGCGCCCAAAACCTAACGGCACTCGGTTCCTAATGTCAGGCTGTCTTGTATCGAGTGGTAAGACCCATGTATAATATATTAAAAAGTACAAAGTTTGTGTGTGGATGGGGTGTAGGGACATGGCTGTGCGCGTGCGCTCGTGTCTGTCCGTCTGTATGTTTGTATGTATGGTCCGTGTATATACTGTCTGTTCATTTTTTGTTTATCAAAACCAAAAACCGGGTTTCATATGCGACAGCGAAAAACTGATTCGGTTTTCGTTCCGTCAAACGGAAAACGAGTGACGCTGCAGTCGGTGAGTTTTTTACTGATACAAGCGGCTGGATGCGTTGGTTGGTATCCAGACGTATGGTCTCGCCGACAGTTCGTACCGGACGTCCCTGTGCAATCAAACAATGTATATAAGACTTGGCATACATACACGCACACACATATGTATGTATGCACACAGAGGTTTCCGATGCCAAGCTTCCGAGCTCCGAGCCGCTAAAGTTGAATACAGTAGCGGCTTGGTAGCGTGGCATCGGGAGCCAAACGCCTGTATATATGTGTTTACACACACACACACACACACACACACACACACACACACACACACACACACACACACACACACACACACACACACACACACACACGCACAGCATATATTTATATATACACACACACATATATATATATATATATATATATATATATATATATATATATATATATATATATATATATATATATATATATATATATATATATATATATATATATATATATATTTTCGGAAAACGAATCTGTGTGGTCCGTTGTCGCATATGAAACGGTTTAGTTATCGTTGATCTTTTTTGGTTTTGATAAACACGCACCTAGAATATTCTAAATAGATCTGGTCGCTCGGCAATCAGAAGCCCGACATTGTTTGTAGGTGGGGGGGGGGGGGGGTTGGTTAATGGGGTGCGACAAGAACATAGACCGCCTCACCTGCTAACTGCCTCGATTGACATGGGATCAGAAGGGTTCAGCGGGGAGGGTCTAACATATATTGCCCTCACATTTGTGTAAACCCGGCACTCCTCGGTGGATAAATAATGAACGTTCCCTAAATGCTGGTTGAGTCACAAGTAATATAATTCAGTCGCATTCCGGTCCTCTGGGATATAGCAATATAACGCGTACTCTTAATAAGCTGAAATCTGATGAATCACTTGTACAGTTACTGCAAGCAAATATAGCTGTTATTCAACGGTTGCACGCCACGATCAGTGCCTGGAGAGGCACTGCTGTTTATATAGCTACCCGCATAAGTTGAATGATGTTATAATCGCTGCGTTCTCATTGGTCAAATTCAATCATGTGACCAACGGTCCCGCCAAAATGAAAAAGCGAATTGAAACTGGGTCACGGATGAATTGGATAGGAAGGCGTGCTTGTAAACAAAAATTCTATTGAAACGATTTTATCGCTCTTAGTTTGGAAGACAGTCACTGTGTGTGTGACCCTGAGTGATTTAACATGTCCCTGTGTCGGAATAGATTACTTTTTAGCACTAAATCGGAGTTACGCTCACAGGATTCCGGTTTAGCTCAAACTTTAAATTTCGCAACGGACTCAGATTCCGAGGAACAACATGGCGACTTGGACTCGAGTGGATTTATGCAGGACTGTCTCTTATCTCCATCGACCAGGACACCGACCAAAGACAATGCGTCTGGCTTTTGGGATTCTGGGCTTTGCAGCCCAACGCCCGGAACTCCACGAACTGGACATCGAGGGTGCAGAGAACTCGAGTTGTCTTCGCCGATATCGTATCGCTGCGATGACTCGGACGACGATGCGCCGTCACCGGTGCCCCCCGTGCCCTACACCCCACCGCACAAGAAATTTCGTTCTCTGCGTTTGAATGACACTCCACACACTCCAAAAAGTTTGCTGCAAAGAGCTAATCGGAGGACCGCTAGGATTAACAAAGTTGTGAAAAAAATCTCACTAGATCCATCAGGGCCTCAGGCGAATGTGAACCCTTTTACCTATGAAAGCGCTCATCCCACGCCACGAGCGCTGACTGGTACAGGACTCAAAAGGCCCAGACACGAATTAGACTGGTAAGCATATATATACATTTATAAACAATATGATACCTTGTAATATTAATATGTTTCAACTGTGTATTCACTTGATATGTAGCGGATTTCTGAATTAGTATAGTCATTTTGACCCAAGTATTACATGCCTTGAACCCCAACCTCCTTGGCCGGTCATAATGTCAGACTAATGTGGAATTTACCGGGATCATGCGCGGAGTCTCGCAACGCAGTTAGTTTAGACCTTGAGCTCGTATACGGACAATTGGGGTTTTCTTTCTCCGTAAACTGAGCGCACGTTCTCAGGAATCGCCGATCAATCCTATTATGCTTCGTTTAAGACACCAAAAAAATAGAATATAAAACGACTTGTCACGTTGGGCAAGTTAGATGGCAACTTCACTTGTCCCGCGGCTTCACCTACTTGCCAGGGACAATCAGGCAATGGTTAATGTTTCTCCCTGACCATTAACAGGGGTAATATTACTGCAACATGTTAAAATCAACTTGGTGCACTCGGGATTAAGTGCGGTCGGGCCTACGCGGCAACCCTATTGTATTGCCTTCATCCAGGATGTGAGGGCGAAAAGTCTAATCCCACAGCCTCCTCCATTGACCTGCTATCTCCATGGATTGGGTAGCAGGTCTGATCCTGCTGTCGGGGAAGTGATCCCTGAATCCACCCCCAACATCAGGCGTGAGAACATGTAGGCGCACTCTGGAGTTGACAATCCATGATTCTTCCCTATACAAGTACCACTGCCACCCAAATTACGGCAAATGATCAGGCAAATTGCAGCCCTGTAGCGTGACGAGTCATGTGCCTGCTATATCAGGTCGGGGATCACCGCAGATTAACGTACGACCCTTAAACGAAGGAGGTACCTTGATCAACGTACGCCGTACTACAATCGACGGTCGGACAAGATCAGTTCAGCCATTCACAGTGTGCTTCAGTAACTCTCCCATATTTTTTCTTACAGCATATTTGATTGGTCAACTGTTATTGTGACCCTGTTCATGACACATTTAGCTATATTTAGAATGCTAAATTCCCTACCCGCGTCATTTTGGGAGTCTCCATCAGCTGACTGTATGTCAACGCATGCGATCTTTTTCCAATTGTCGTGTCTTTGTTTCATCGTATCTTCTTTTAATCAAACAGTAGGGTATTTATTCTCCTTTCTCCAAATAAAATATTCATTCCTCTAGTCTTTTTAAGTAATTTTAATTAAATTGTATGTCCGCAACTTCAGATATTGTGGAAATTTATAAGTGTACCTGAGGTGCAAAGGTCGCCGTACGTCAAACGAAGGACGATGGCGTACTTAAATCGAGGTCTGGTTTAACAAATGAGAGTCTCAATACAGTATTTGCTTCTTGTTAGTTTTTTGTTTACCAAATTCACAAAGGAGAATAGTCCTGTGGAACTATGAATAATATTAGCAGCCAGTAGAAATGCTACCAACACTGAAATGCTCTTCCAAAATGTTTCCATTTAGGTTCCTGTGAATTATCAAAATATATGTTATTTTACTTGACTCAACTCACACCTTATTTGACTTTGACTTCATCAACATTAATATAAAGCATTTGATTCAAGTTATGTAACCATCATGAGAAACTATATGCACGCAAAATGTAAAACTTGCCACACGACCCACATATCTTTGGGCACGATGGTATATATTTATACTACCGTCGTGCGCGGCCACTTGTCTAGTAATAGCTCCTTGTGTTATGATGCTGTCGGGGTGAACAGAACCCAGCATTTCATCAGGGAGATGTTTTCTGTCACTTAAACTAGATAGATAGATGAAACGTTTGGGAATCCTTGCTTGGCATCATGTATATTAAGTTTGTATTCGTCAATGACCCGCTCTGTTTTGAGATTTTGCATATTTAAGTATTTCTATGGGGTAAAATAAGCTGTAGAACACTGCCATTTGCCAACTGCCCATGTCCAAATGAAGTTTTGAAGGTTTAACATAAAACTACTTGTAAGACTTACAACAGCAATGTAAATATTGAGACATATCAGTTTGAAATTATATCTGGTATTTCATTGATTTGACCCAGCTATGGGGGGCTACAAATATGGGTAGAGTAATGAACCCCTGATATTGGTTGCATACCATAGCTTTGTGGTACTTAGTATATTTTTATTTGTGTGAAGCTGTTTAGACATAACAGATGATTCCATGGATGAGGGCGAGAATGAACCAAGAAGCAAGGTATGTGGTTGCTATAACATTTACCAGTCTTGTTGTCTCATGTAGAAAGCTTAGTGTGGAGCTGTGCTCTCTTTTGGAAGAAGTTCCAAAAACCCAAACATATTCAGTTCTGCTGAAAGAGTAGTCAACAAGAGCAAACCTTCCAACCCATTAGTAGATCATCATGCCATATACATTAGGGTTTAACCCTGCTCCTTTTATTCAGGTTCCAAGGCGATTGTTTCCTTCACATTATCAGGTTACTGTGTTGTTACCATAACATCACCCTTTTATTGTCTTGTCTCATCGGTTTGCCATTATCTCAAGCCGTGGCTGAGTTTGTTCTGTGTCCTTGGAAATTAATACATAACTGTAGATAAGCACTTACTTGTTCCCTTTTGATGTGTTTATTTTACTTGTCTATTTTCAATTGGTCAGTCCTTTTTGTGTGTTACAACTTCTCAATCAAGAAATTTCAATGTTGTATGATACTAACAATACTAGATTGAAAGGACTTGGACCAATGATAATCTATACTTCTGCAAAGTCTTATTAATAAAAGGTTGCTCAGTCTCCAGATGTAATGACCCATATTTCTAATATACCTATAATAGGCTCGGTATCTTTTTACAGAAGCTTGCCCTCCGTGAAATCAACACTTCTCGATATAATGAAGAATTCCATGAAGTTTGTAAACTGGGTGACGGGGAGTTTGGCAGTGTGTATAAGTGTGTCAATCGTCTTGATGGCTGTGCATATGCCATAAAAAAATCGAAGACCCCGGTGGCTGGCAGCTCATACGAGTAAGTCTGAGTGCTTTCCTTCGTCCAATTGAATTCTCTGCATGTTGAACTCATGTGAAGTTGAGTTGCTTTGGTTGTTTCTTTCCAGACGCACCGCCCTGAACGAGGTATATGCCCACGCTGTTCTGGGCAAGCATCCACACGTAGTGCGCTACTACTCGGCCTGGGCTGAAAACGACCATATGTACATCCAGAATGAGTTCTGTAATGGGAGCAGTCTGGCCGACCTGCTGGCAGAACAACGCGCCAAGCTAGCCATGGGAATCAAACGCCAAGATGTCATCTTCTCTGAGAAAGAACTCAAGAAGTTGATGCTTCACCTGGCCCAGGGCCTCAAGTACATCCACTCACAGGGCCTGGTTCATCTCGACATCAAAACTGGTGAGTGCAGTCTGTTAGTGTCGGGAGCTGCTTCCAGCCTCCAGTATATAATGGATGTGTGGTGCCACACTCTTTGATAACAGTCTCCCATCAGTAGAGAAATACATCTGATACATTTCTGGACAATATTATCAGCATGTAAATTCCCTATGTGGGCTACTCAGTAGTTTTTGATTTGACTCCAAATACATAGCAAAGCATTTTTAAAAAGTCTTCCTCATTAGCAAAATTATATTCAATGTATCACAGCTTAATTCTGGGCCGAACCAGATGTTACAAAAGGTTAGCATTTCCTCCGCTGCTATGTCAGATTTTGATGTCAGAGGTTACATGTGTGTTACCAGTATCCATTACAGTAGAGTGTTGTTTGGTGTGTGCTTCAGCTAACGTGTTCCTACAGCGGCCCATGAGGCAGGAGAGCGAGTCCGGTCTAGAGGAGGATCTAGCGGAGGAGGATGATTCTGATGAGCAGGCCCTCACGTATAAAATAGGTCTCTATCGCCTGCTTCTCATCACCAACTCTATTTCCTTCCTCGTTTTACTGAAGATGGGACTGAATGTTTGAGGTCTCTTATGGATATGATTGTGTGTTGCTCTAGGGGATCTTGGCCATGTGACATCCATGACATCACCTCAAGTGGAGGAGGGAGACTGTCGCTACCTACCACGGGAAATTCTGCAGGAAGAATTTGACTTGCTCCCCAAAGCTGATATCTTCTCTCTGGCTCTCACGGTGTACGAGACAGTGAGTGTTCTCTTGGTGATTGTGTGGCTACAGATCATTCCAGAAAAATATGATGACTCTAGTTGTCAGTGTATAACACATTGTCCCAAACTGTAGTAAGCCTTCTGTGTTTTGTTGTTGACCAGGGGACATTGTGCGACCTTCCAAAGAACGGCGAGGCTTGGCATGCCATTCGTCGTGGTGAACTAGATCCTATCCCTGCTGTAGCTATAGATTTCAATCTACTGCTGAAGGTACGTATCACATTTGTGTGATCGCTAATAATAATGAGACCAGATGGATAAACTGCTTGTAATAGTTAACTGCTTGTAGATAATGTGTTGATTTTGCTGTGGTTATTTTGAGAGATAAAAGAAGGTTGTTTATATATGACTTCGACAACAAATGTGTCATGTGACAGCTGTGTGTCTCTATCTCCCCTTTAGAGTATGGTAAATGAAGACCCAGCAGCCCGACCGAGGGCCTCAGCCGTGGTGCGTAACCCAGCCCTGAGTTCTCATAAGTCGCGGTCCCAGTTGAGACGGGAGCTGAATGAGGAGCGCTTTAAGAACCAGCTCCTAGCCAAGTAATCACCTCCTACTACGTCCACCGTACAATGGCTTATTGTCAATAGAAACAGTCTGTAAGGTGTTGGTTTTGTTCCTTGTCAGTTGCTCTCAACCAGGCTCTTTATTGTTCCAGGCAGTTGGAAGCGGCCAAGAAGATTTTCGTGCCTCCTCCCAGCAAGCAAGCACCCGCCTCGCGATCCTCACGTCTCATCGGACGATCCTTCACGCGCAGCATGAGTACTACAAATTTTTAAACGACCCAAATTTTTAAACGGCTGTTTTGTGACCTCCGGATGTTAGTGAGGGCTGGACAGGAGATCTGTGTGATGACCCGGCCTGTTAGTGAAGGATTGTCTGAGTTTCAAAAGCCAGTGGTGTGGGTGTGAATGTGATATATGGTACATGTGAGATGTTCGTGTGTAGGGGGTCATATCCTTGAGGTTCTGTTTCATCATATTCATGTAACTTTGATAGCTCTGAAGAAAACATTCCTTATGGGCAATGTACTTGTTTAGTCGAGTTGATTAATGATTTATTGTCAGTGCTAACTGTGCATGTTTTAGTTCACCCCCATCGCTTGTCAATGTTCGAAAATATGTCATGCTATATGTTTAAACAAGTATTAATGATGGAATGTCTTGAAATGCACTCCAAACTTCACCATTTATGTTCTTACAGTTTTAATATTTTGTTTTAATGTTTTATATGGTGTGACTTAGTCATTGTGATAAGTAGTAAGGTGAAGTTATATGGGTCCGCCTCAGTGTGACCTTTTCTAAGCATGCATTTTATATGATGAGGACATTTTACCTGGTGTGTTCAAGTTTAAACCAGCCATTTGTTTCATTTATGTTTTTGGTTGTTCATTGAAGGGTACATGATATCTAGAAGAAAGCAATAATGATGAGAAAATTTAGATTTTGATAACATTTTTGGGTGCCAGTATCAGCATGGAGTATTGTGTTGTCTTAAATGGTGATTTATGAAGTAATTGTCAAAGTCTGATTTGGTACCTTTAAGGGTGTTGGTAAAAAATATTAGCACAAACATTTTCTGTGATTCTGTGTATATGTGTAAATATGTTCATATTGTAATAAGTTTTATAGATGATAATAAAGTTTTATATGAGAGATTACTTCTTTTGGATGATGTCTGCTGACCTTTCTCTCGGTAAACCCACCAGCCTTCTGAGAGGAGCCCATTAGAAAACATTTAATCGTGGCTATGAAATGTCAATTTTGCAGCCAACAAATATTGATGAAGATGTGTCTGATGAGGACACCTACCATGACTAATTTTCATTTTGAGCTAATGTGATTAATGATTATGCCTTCTACTATTGTCAGGTATATGTGTGTAAGTAGCTGTTGCCTTATGCCACAGGTTGCACATTAGTTTTCTCAATCAAATGAAACAAAACCCACATAAAATCGTCTGAAATTGACAGACATCAATAACTCTCATGACGTTATGTCTATTGACAATGCCAGACAGTTCAGCAGGCAGAAAATTCGTCCCCCGGACTGTTCAATAGGCAGACGCTTCTTCCTAGTGAGTGTTCAATTAGGCAGACGCTTCGTCCCACGGACGGTTCAATAGGCAGACGCATCGTCTCCCGGACGGTTCAATAGGCAGACGCTTCATCTTGAGGACAGTTCAACGAGCAGTCGCTTCGCCCATTGTTGGGGACAATAGGCCGACGCTTCGTCCCCTAGGACAATTCAATAGGCAGACGCTTCGTCCGACAGACGGTTGAATAAGCGGACGCTTCGTACCATGTCGGGGACGCCCCATCCTAGATTGATGAAATCTCTCCGTTCCGTATTTCTTTGAACTGTTGTTCGTTGTGATATAGGAAGTTCCTTCTGCATCAACTTTTTTCGATGATATTTTCTTCCATGGTTTTAATAAATTATTTGGTTGCGGAACAAGATCCTTGATCTGATCATATGTAAGCATTGCCAAACCTTTATGTGTGTCCGATTGTGTTTTGTGGTCACTATCATTTCCGCATTTAATAAGCCAGCGCGATGAGCGTGTATTTATTGAGATTCAAACTATATACAAGGCTGGCTGGTATTACGCATGGACTTGAATACCATAAAGCATTTTATAAACATCATAAGTATGCGTATGTACATGCAACTAATACCATCTTAATGCAGTCTTTCTCGTCAAACGGCTGCATTTCTTGAGTAGCGTTGATCTGATGACAGATCTCACGTCTTGAAAGGAGTGATCTGTATGGTGCGAAACCTTTTCCTTTGCCTTCTTCTAAGTTTGTAGCCAGAAACAAGTTGGACGAGATCAGCCACTTTTTGTAACATTGGCGCGAGGTTGTAGAACTGAAGCTGACCTCATCCTGCACACAGATTAAGCCCGTTGTGCTCGCTCTCGAAGTCACTGATGGTGAGGATGACCTTGCGCTGAACTGAACTGAACTGAACTGTACAACACCCTACAAGCAGCGGCGATGTTGCCGACTGCAGTCAATATGCGGGTGCTCTCGGCAACAGGTTCAGCGTTTTCAAAGCTCGTACCCGTTCCACACCACAAACATGTCTACTGGAAATAGATTACAGGCACACAAGGCATTGGAAAAGCGCCTGTTTCTAGGAATTAATCCTGCCAAAATGCGATGAAACTTACAGTAAATTGTTTTGCAAGTAATATGTCAAATTAGACATGATTATAATATTGATTTAAAAGTCTTGAGATTAAAATGAGTCAAGTGTAATCAACTGGCGGGCAGCGGTAGATAGTGCATTCTTCAATTTTGCTGTGGCATTTCCTAACGCTCTGACAACGTAGGAGAGCATGTTCGGAACTTTTGGTATATGAAGCAGATGTTTGTCCATAGAGCGAAGACCCCTAGTAGGGCGGTATTCAACAAGCAGTTCCTTTAAATAGCTTGGCACAGTTCTATTGATTGCCCTAAAGCTGAGTAACAGAATTATGTAGGGTCTGTATAACGCGCTTGGCGCTGTTCCTGTGTTTTCCTTTTACAGGACGGGCGGCAGTATTTTGTTCACGTTCAAGTTTCTCTATAATCTACGAATGGACCTCTAACAAGCGAATAGCAATAATCAAGCAGAGGTGTTATAAATGTGTGGATTTCGGTTGTAGATTGTTTCACGTACTATCTTATTTCGCAATATCTTCTAATCTGATGAAAAAGTGATAGAGATGATTTTATAACATATGATTTTCCCCTCAACTTTGAGTCCATAAAAATACCAGAGTTTCTGGCTCTTTCGAATGCATGTACAGACATTTCAACCGGACCTATAGCGATGGCTGGCATTTGTAGCGAAATTTTTAAAAAATCAAGAAAATCTCAGAGCAATCTTTATCAAATTTTTAGAAAATTGCTTGCCATCCATGATCTGACCTGTCGGGTGCATTTGTCTTGAATGATGCCTGTTCCACGGAGGCAATGCTGCCATCACAGAAAGCTGTCACAATTAACTGTTTCCTGGTTTGGCCTGACTTCATTCCTAAACGCTATTCACCATGGACGCATCATCTTCAGATCGATTACTTGTGTAAATCCAGAACATTATGCGTGATGCGGAGATTCACAGGTCGAGTAAAGTAAAGAGGAACCCTGAATGTGGTTTGGCTTCATTGGCCGACCAGATAGGTGTTTGCTACAGTCCGTAACTTAAGTGGTATTTATTTGTTTGAAAATCCACAATTAAAAATGCCAATTGCATTTTACTTCCGTTGTTAAAGTGCGACAGGGAATGCGGCGGTCGAGACACTGGGAAAGGTGCGAGGCTGACGCTGAGTACACCGCGGCGTAACGCGCGAGCTGCGTTGAGAACGTTTACGTCTGCCAATTGCCTCTCGCATGGTACGAAACGTCTGCTAATGCCCCCACCCCAAACGGACGAAACGTTTGCCCATTGATTAGCACAGGGGACGAAACGACCGGGACGAATAGTCAGTGGGACGAAACGTCTCGATCCCTGTATATCGATGGAAAGATTAAAAAAAGGGACAATTTGTGCTTGAGAATTGATGATTTTGGCCATTTCGAGCTACTGGCGGCCGTAATTGCTTGAACCTGGCTCTTAGATAATCCAGTTTTTCCGAAACTGAGTCTGCTGACAACGCATGCCTGGCAATAACTGAAACTGTCAGCAAGTGAATGTCAGGAATTTCTCAGAACAAGTTTTACTAAGTATGAATTGTGGAGGGACTGACATCCGTTATCTCCATCTCTGCATACCTGAAGTAGATGTTTTGATTGCGCATCTACTCTAGGCGGTCTCACCAAGGACCTTATAGCTAATCTAAGAGGACTAACTCTAATTGGCTTATGCGGCGAGCATTTCCAGCACGCCAACCGTCACGTGACGCTACCATAGCATAAACAAAAGTGCATGTGACTGTTATTTATGTTGACGTAATTAAATGATTGCAGTGGGTACTCTTTGCTCCATTATGATTCAAGCATCAACACTTGTCATCGTTTATTCTGGACACACTTTCGAATGCATACTAACACAATGCAACAGGCGGCTCATAGCTACAAAACTTCGTGATGTCTTTAAAATAGTTAACATTGTTCAATACTTCACATTTAGCTATGTATCAGAACTACTACTGTAAATATCTAGATTGACGTCAGACACAGACTTTGAGGTCGTCATCGAACTGAGCGGTACCAGGAGGACAGGGCAGGCGTACCGGTTTACAACAGGTACAGCCGTTACCTATCCCTTGATCCACTCCACACTGGATAAAGTGATTGGGCGAATGGGGATCCGGGAAGAGCCCGCTCGGATTCTTCACGCATTTGCCATCACAGATATCTAAACAGAGACAACACGCGGAGGGTGACATCCGGACAGACGCATCATTCTTGACATCCATAAATAATACAAAGAGCGACAAATCCGGCCAACAATGCACGACTTCATAGCGTATAACATTTACACTGCACAAAACAAAACAAAACATATTCTTATTTTTATTCTAAAGCTTTAGAGGAAAGGTACTTATGAATGTGCCACAAATAATGACGTACTTGCTTGCGCTTGCTGGTAGGCATGCGGTTGGCCTTCCCAACTCGTCCGTCCTCATCATCAGCCCCTGCATCTCTCAACTTATCTGCTACGTCGTTAGCGGCCACAATCACAACTGCCTTCTCAGCATCGCTTCTTCCGGGAGTATCTTCATCCTGGACCGGATCTTGGAGTGCACCTCCTCTCATGACATCATTTCCTAATAAATGATAGCTTCCTGTCGGTAAGTTCGATTCGTAATGCTTGCTGGGTTGCAGTGGACTGCCACAGTGCTGTTCGTCCTGACCCAGATGGCCGCCATTGCACAGGTCCCCATCGCAGAACCAGTAGAGCGATTTGTCTGGTCCTTGATACTCGCACTGTTTGGTAGGATCAATGGTCCAGGAGAGGAACTGAGTGTCGGCACACCCACGGTAGACCACTTAAACAGAAGTGTAGATAGGTAGATACGTGGAGCAAGACGGTGGAACAAACAATAGTCAGTGAGGAGTGCGATCGAAATGTTAGTGCCGCTAAATCTTTTATCGCCAAAATGAAACTAATCACGGGGTAAAAACGTCGTTTTCAACGAGGAGGTGACACCGCGGCGTTTATGGGTGAGAAGAATTGCGTTGCATGGACAACGCTACTTGGCACAAATCCATTACCCTCAGAGGCGGTTCGAACCCCCGTCACTGGGACAGGAGTCAGACGCGGCGCCATTAAGTCGGGGCCCTAAAACGGAGTGATGACGTCGAAAAGGACGTCGAGCAAACGGGTCAGCTATTCCTCCGTACCAACTTAGGATTCTCCGTTCCAACTTAGGATTCTCCGTTCCAACTTAGGATTGGCTCTAGCCGTGCACGACGTCTTATTTATATTACCGTCCTGCGCGGCTAGATTGACTCATGCACTAACTTATAGAAACCCCCAACTTGCATCTGCAAGACCCCTCGCATGATCGCTTCTCAACTGTATTTATTTATCATTAGAGAAAAGCTGATTTATACCTATAAACTCGGCTTATCAATTCATTCTGCAATTGTCTTAATTGCTTGCTCAGTTATCAGAATAAAGTGTTAGCATTGGCACACAGGCAGAGGCGTTTTGGGCTCAAAACGACGAAAGTCTCCTCATTGAAACATTAGAGGCATGTTGTTAATGTAACCATTTAACGCCAGTCCGTGAAAATGGTCATATTGTATTCTTATTAAGGCCGGGGCGATCGTTTGAATGGCTTGCCTAACTTAGCCCGACTTAACCGGACGTATATGTGGCCAGCCTTATATTATGGGCTGGCCAGGTAAATCACTATTACTCACATCCATTGAGATCCTGTCGAATGAAGCAGACCCCAGAGCGGCAGTTCCACTGATCCTCTAAATTGGGGCTACTTCCTGTGAGCTGTCCGCAGGTTTGGTATCCGGCAGCCGCTTCCGGTGTTTCAGCTGGGTGCCAGCCAGTTTGGTCTCTGACGTGACCGGATGGTGAAAAGTTACAATCATAGCACCTTGTTGCTGGAAAGAGAATTCAGGCAAAATAAAAGAGACAAATGGAGTTATCTCGTCTATTAGCATAGAGCTCAAAGTTAAAGAGTATCTCAAAGTCGATAAAACCATATATTAAAAGATACGCTCTCCTTTAATTATCACTGACGGAGAAAAAGATACTCAGAGCGATTGTTCGTCATGTGATTTTCTGTCGCATTCGTAAATAATCCCTAATTAACAGCAACTATTTACCTGGTATATTGAAGGCAAGAGATGACTGGTACGTCAAGAAGGCGAAGACGGGGTACCAGAGAAAGGCCATCTTCATCGTCTATATTACTGGTGACGCGACTGATGAGCAGGCAAGTCGTTTTATAAACACCTCCGTCTGCTGGGTTGAGTGCCGGGCGGCGGACCGCAGACAGGCCAGTCTGGTCATGTAACATAGTCATGTGACTGATTCGGATGATCAAATAGTTGGGTTTTTTTCTGTCGTTGATGTGAGGTGATTGTTAACCTTCTACACCAACGAGCCACAGACATGACAGCCCCAGGTGCAGGAAGAGGATATTAGTTTTTGCATGGAGAGGTTGACCTGTATATATTGGTCCCAGACAGCCCTTTGATTGCGACCATCGAACATATACATATGTGTCTTAATTAGCTATCATTATGTAAATGTCTTGATCTGTAATGATTGGCTGTGGGGGAGTGGGTGGGGATGTGAGGGGTGGGTGGGGGGGCACTATGTCACATACGGACCATGAGACAGGTGTTATGGGTAGCTGAGTTTCACGCAGTATTTCCATGTTCGTCCCCCGTGATTTGCTCACGTGCTGATGTCACTGTGCCTTATTGCAATGTTAAGGTTTCCCAGTTTTGTTGACATCTATAATTGTTATGATGGCTATTGTTTCGTAACCCGAATGTGACACAGCTTGCTGGCCAGCCGGGTATGTGTAGTTAGGTGGCGTGTTATCAACACGAGAACAATGGGTGTTACCTACTCACATAATATCGCGTTTTGTAAGGTTTATTTCCACGCGATGCCAAGTCGTGGATGCCTGCGCTTGTTTGCCAATGGTGTTTGTGAGCTGGTAATTATCACGTTTCATTGGAACGTCCTGTCTACCAGCACATCTCGCTTCATCGCTTGGATGTGCGCTCAAATGTCTTTCCTCCGAACTCCGCTTGCGGTGCTGTATGGGCTATAGAACTCGAAACGATAACAACCATTTACGTTCGCAAAAAGGTATAAAAATTCCACACCTACTTTACCTTACCTAACACATCTCTCGTATTTGAGCATATATCTACGACCACGCAAATAGAATTGTAATGGTCAGTAATTAACACTTGTTTTTCACATCACATGGTCCACGCCCAGTTCTGTTTAATGGCGCCAAAAGGGGGCTACTGTGGTCAGCATGCCACCGGGCGGGGCAGCCATGGCCTGGACGTTCGCGGGTGCTACCATCAGGTACACATAAACACAAAACTTGGACGGCGCATGGAATGTTTGGAAAAACAAACTGCAATTAGTTTGCGGTGTATATATTGGCGAGGTAGTGAATGTGCCGCAGACATTTGGTTCGGACAAAATGGCTGTTCGTATCGGGGTGATTTGGACCACTTGTATCTTATTATCTGGTGTGAAGTCAAATGGCGATGGTGAGACGTGTCTCAATTTGTACACCTCTAACTTCTGAAATTGCTTGCAATTGAGCATTCATTACCAAATCCCATTGTGTATGGCAGGTGTGAGCTGTTTCGACTGTAATCAAGGCGGTGATTGGCAGGTGGAACAGGTGAAGTCAGGTGAAAATGGAGACGCTAACGGCGGCTTCGCCCACTGCTCGCTAGACGACACCACTGACGAGGAACTGGTGAAGAAATCGGACTGTATATCAGGAGTGTGTTTTATAAGAGGCGACCAGAATGGAAGTAAGCTTTATCTTTCGTTAAGTCCTTTATAAGTAATTAAACTTATTTTGAATCATCGCGCAAAATATACGTAATATTTGGGAGATTAGTATTCGGCGATTGAACTGAGAGGCTTCTGTCATCCTTTGTGTCCGTTCCCTATGGGACAATGACATACAATGAGGGCAAGCTTTCTGTAGGTTATTAAAATCAAACATTGCTTGCTGATCCATCCGTAATTTCTACGAGAGTAGATAAGAGCTATGCTTCATTAACCCCTCTTGTTGTCATGGCAATGGTTGTTTGCAGTGGTGTATCGCGGATGTGCTGACGACTGGAACCTACCTCTTGGGGTTAACACGACCGACCAGTGTCAATGGCAGGGATCGCTGCCCTCATTTTGGTGGTTCTGTAGCGGACACCTCTGTAACCGGCCAGCGCTCAACGTGGCATGCGGTAAATCTCCCCCTGCCGTGACGCGCGAGATAGGCGTGGTACCGGCTGACGACGACGGTTACCAGGAGACCGTACATGGCGATACTGCCTGGCCGGAAGCAGAATTCAGCTCCCCTCAACAGGTACCCGCGTCGCATTTACCTGTGGAAGAACATCGAACAGATGCGAGAAGAGACTATGTCCACTCGAAGAGTCTCCGTCAGTCTGCAGATCCACAGGACGAGATTGTACCGCTTCAAGGTGTCATCGAAGCCGGGACTTTGGATGGACATCAAACAATCAATGCTTTCATACCTGTAGCACTGCTTCCAGTACCCAACAAACATAACGAGAAAAGCAAGTCACCGTTTGCTGGGAAATCCAAGTCATCAGAGAACGACAAGCCTGATGCTATGTCAAAGAACATACCAGGTGAGGTGTTGACGAGAAAGCTCGTCTTCGACCTGCCTAGTCAGTCCTATATCCCTCTTAGCCAAGCCGCGCCTTCTTCACAATTGAACCCTGAAATGGATGCATTCAGCTCGCACAGGAAAGTGTTCCATACGCCAAGTAATTCATATCAGTCTACTAAGGTATTTAAGACGCCCAGCATGTCATTTCATTTAGAGCCATCCAGAAAGTCAAATCAGCCAATTGAAGCATATGACGCGCCAAGCAAGTCACATCAGCCAGTTAAAGCATATGACGCACCAAGCAAGTCATATCAGCCAGTTAAAGCATATGACGCACCAAGCAAGTCATATCAGCCAGTTAAAGCATATGACGCGCCAAGCAAGTCACATCAACCAGTTAAAGCATATGACGCACCAAGCAAGTCACATCAGCCAGTTAAAGCATATGACGCGCCAAGCAAGTCACATCAACCAGTTAAAGCATATGACGTACCAAGCAAGCCATATCAGCCAGTTAAAGCATATTACGCGCCAAGCAAGTCATATCAGCCAGTTGAAGCATATGACGAAATCCTCGTGGATCGCTTTGGCAAGCCGTTTAAACCATATCACCATGCGGAGACATACAGAACACCCAGCCAGTTATACCAACTTGATGATAACTATGTGGCATCGAGCAAGTCTTATCAACCGGTTGAAAAACATGAAGCTCCGATAGCTCCGAAAGCTCCGAAAAAGTCTTACGAACCGAGCAAGTTTTATCAACCAATTGGAAAATATGACGCACCTAGCAAGTCTTATCAACCGGTTGAAAAATATGATGCGCCAAAAAAAACTGACCAACCTGTTGAAAGATATGAAGAACCAAGCAAGTCTTATCAACCAATTGAGAAATTTGACGCACCGAGTAAGTCTTATCAACCAATTGGAAAATATGACGCACCGAGCAAGTCTAATCAATCGGTTGAAAAATATGACGCACCGAGCAAGTCTTATCAACCAATTGAGAAATATGAAGTACCGAGCAATTCTTATCAACCATTTGGAAAAGACGCACCGAGCAAGTCTTATCAACCAATTGAACAATATGACGCACCGAGTAAGTCTTATCAACCAATTGAGAAATATGAAGCACCGAGCAAGTCTTATCTATCGGTTGAAAAATATGACACACCAAGCAAGTCTTATCAATCGGTTGAAAAATATAACGTTCCCAGCAAGTCTTATCAACCTGATGCACTTAGCAAGTCATTCCAAGCCGAGCTGCAACTATCTAAAACACCTGACATGCTAGGTACAGACTCCAGCAATGATCAACCCCCAGTAAGCCACCCCGATTCATCACTGAATCCAGACAGGAAAGGAGGCTGGGAAAGTGATGAAATCCGATCCAGCGCAGGTAGGATACCACTCATCAGCTTAACTACACCTGAGTTACTCACTCATCAGCTTAACTACACCTGGGTTACTCACTCATCAGCTTAACTACACCTGCGTTACTCACTCATCAGCGTAACTACACCTGAGTTACTCACTCATCAGCTTAACTACACCTGAGTTACTAACTCATCAGCTTAACTACACCTGAGTTACTCACTCACTTTTCATAATAAGTGACCATCTCTCAACCATGCAGAGTGAAAACTCATATCTGATATTTCTAGTCACGTTATAAATTTGAATGATATGACTACTATGCTGATTCAGTTCAAGATGCTTACCAGTAAATACCTGAGGTTTTCAGACGAGTACCTGGTAGTGTTTACTGTCGTTTTTAGATGTGAATTTTGTTAATGTTAGTTGCTAATGTCATTGTTTTTGTAGATGAGTGTCTTCAAATGTTAGGTGTGGTTTTGAGAGGAGTGCCTGCCAGTGTTGGGTTTGGTTTTCAAATGAGTATCTGTTAATGTTCAGAGTAGAGTTTTAATGAATATCTGTTAGTGATAGGTGTTGTTAATGCTGGTCATAGGTTTCGATTGAGTATTCGTTAATATATGGGTGAGATTTCCATATGAGTATCTGTAAATGGTGAGTACGGGTTTCAGAGTATCTGTTAATGGTGGTTGTGGTGTTAAGATAAGTATCTGAGGTTTGTCCATCAGTATATGTCAATGCTATGTATGATTTCAGACGAGTACCTGGGGCTGGCTCTACCCACCGTGCTCTCCAGCCCCTGTGACAGTCAGTGCCATGGTAACCCGAGTGGTTTGTTCGCGCACCCATTGACCCCCGTCTGGTATATCCAGTGCGGCGCAGGAATTCGAGAGAGCAAGCCTTGTCAATGCTGCACGCCTTACTACATGAAGTGTCCCCTTGGTACATCATTTGACAGCCACACTCTCATCTGCAGTCAGGAAGGCGGTTCCGTTAACGACCCCATCGGGTTGCATTACGGTTGAATAACGCCGTGTCGCTGTCAACGTGAGGAGATGATTTATATAAAGTATATCATTCACCGTAGATCATAGACGCGCGCGCAACCGGACCAAGTGGCTCGGTTGTCTACTATGTCTCCTTCTCCGTGTTAGACATGTATATTATTTGTTTAACCGTTGTTTATATGCATAAGTTTGTGTTACATTTCCAAAGTAAGTTATTGTATTTGCCATACAATAAAGGCTCTATTACCTTACAGAACTCGGACTCATTTGCATCAAAATTATGTTCACTCAGCAACGCTTAGCGCATTTTCCTGGTCATTACGTTTATTGAATGCCGTTATGACGTCTATATGTTACGGGTGACTGGTACAACCCCGAGGACGGTCTTGGTCCGGAGGGAAGGGCTACGAAGACGGTCTTGGTCCGGAGGGAAGGGCTACGAGGACGGTCTTGGTCCGGCTTATTTCAAGATGTCATCTTGTAACACTGCACTGAACAGGTATTTTCGAAGTAAGATATATTGCGGCGCCGGTTGAGTGCTAGGGAAGCCTGCTGAATAAGTATATGAAAACCATGTATTAATTCCAACGAGTCTCGCCCTGCTGTTGTCACCGCTCCCGTGTCTTTTCAGAGCCCGCGTTAATAAGTCATAATGGTTCAATAGGAGTATACGACAAGAATGAATACGACCTTGGTGTGAACGATCATGACTTTGGAAGCTGTTGGGTTGTGTGCGTGTCGTTCTTGTAAGAGCGTCTTCTCGGGGCCGATGTTGGAGAGCAAAAGTGGGGCCCACGTTAATATTATCTGGTCATTTGAGCACGTCCTGT